>JAVSCE010010012.1:0-338057 GCA_032199065.1 Smutsia gigantea
ATAACTGGAGTCTACTCCAAGAGACGCTGGTTTTTGCTGCAGAAAAGATACTCTAGCTCCCCACCCCCTCCTTTCTTTTTGACAGTCAGTTAATAAAGACTCAGCAATAAGCAGCTGCCAGTGATGTCATTTGGGACTTTGTCCACGGAGCTTGTATTTACAAGCTTGGAGCGACCACGGAGCCGCAGCCCAGGGAGCGAGTCTCCACAAACTTGCTCCAGATTCGCTGCAGGACTTTGCTGCCTGTTTGGATGTTCAGGAAAATTGAGCGTGTTTTCTGAGCACGGCCTTTTCATGCTTCAAAAATAAACAGGATAAACTCGGGAGGAAATTTTTAGCTGGAGAGAGTGGTGGCAGTTCTGTGTCTGTCTCCAGGACTGTGACATGTGTTGACTGAAGAGCTAACTACAAGTAAGACTGTTGGGATTTTTTTTAAAACTCTTGTAACAGTTTTTCTTGTTTATACAGCTTGCTTTCCTTTTAAAGTGAGATGATGATGTTTACGTATTTCTACAGGCTCTCTCTGCTGCTGCAACAAGTATGCATTTGTTCCAAGTAATTATAATGTGCTAAAGTGGATGGGGTAGGTGTAGAGGACTCCTTGTCCCTGAGAATAGGCACCAGGGTGTAGATGCTAACAAGATACTGAATTCCTAATCCACATTTACCTCTGCAGGAAGGTTGGAATTTTTAAAAAAGCAACCAACCATGCAAAAAACTATTAGGTTGAGCTAGGAATTTTAATAAAAAGCTATAAAGACCAATTTTTAATTAACTGGTATGCTGGAGGGGGAAACCCAACTTTTTGTTTTTGTCTGTGGTTTATAGATTTCTCATATGTGCATGTTGTTTACAATGTTCCCTTCTGCCTCCACCCCCTCCCCGAACCTTCACAAATAGGTACACACCCGAGTTCATTCATTCTTGGGGAATTTGAAAGTATAGAAAAATGTTTGAAATTGAAACTGTTTCTACCCAGTTTTTTTTCCCATCGAGTTTTTGGAGAAATTCTCAGTTCTGAGTTGTCTTCTGAGTTAGGACCTTGAATTAATGTACTACTAAAGAGGTCAAACTTGACACTTGGCAAGCTCAGGATTCAGTATTTATATCCTGTCTGTTGTTTTCCTCTCGACTCTTTAAAACTCTCCAAATCATGGGGACTAGGAAGCGTGGGCTCCCTCCTACCACGGCTGCGCCGGGCCAACCACCTGCAAGTTCTGCTTAAGAACCATGTGAATCTCTCTTTCTCTTGCCTGCTTCAAGCTGCTGGGTTTGCTCCTGAGTGCCTGCATTTCGGCCCCTTGCAGCCAGTGGTGAATCACGGCTGATTCGTGCCACCTAGAACTGACAGCCGTGCCGGTCGCCTGTTATGTCCTGCACGCGAACCCCCTGACTCACTCATGGAGACCAGCCTTGCTCCTCAATTCAGCTACCGAGTGACCAGCCCTGGGGAGCAATGACAGCCTTCACTGCCTTTCCTTTTTTTCCTGGTCTCAAGGAATTGTAAGAAACTAGTGCCAGAAAGGTCCTAAAAAATTCCACTGTTTTCTATGGAGTTCTAAGGTGGACAAATTCCTGTGTGCTTGTCAGCTCCAAATTTTTCCATGAGAGCACATTCTGCCTGGATATGTTTTATATATTAAAGCTCAGTACTTTTTCTGAATTTTCATTTCAATAAGGGACTTGCTACAAAAACAGCTTTCAAATTATTAGTAAAGCTTATCCTTTTTATGGAATACAACCTGAGGCGTGAGGAGGAAAATGACTTGTCCAGTCACCTGGCAAGATGGTGGCAGAACTACAACCAGAAACTGAGTCTCCCGTGCTCATTCTGGCATGTATTCCACATTTCAGTTCTAAAGATTTTACAAGAAATGGAGCCGTACATGCTTAATAGGCTTTCTTGTAGGAGCAGGGCTATGTGAACGTGTGAAGGGAGCAAGGAAAGAGCATTCCTATTTTGCCTTTGGGTATGTTTCCTGATGTCTCTATTCCTCAGTATTTTTGTTAAAGAATTCTGTGGTTATTTCAGTTTTGATGTCCAAAAGGGAAGCAAGGCAATTCATTCTGGCAGTTAAAGTAATACTGAAGGCATTTTGCAATGGGAACAGGTTGAGAGACGACAGGTGGATCCCTGCTCTGGCATTTTGTGCCTCTGCTTTAGATCCAAGTCTCAAACTTCTTTTTACTGACTACTTGCTTTTCTTCTTCCTCCTTGGGACCCCTCTTGCCAGTAGACATGTCTCTTGACATTCTCATTGGTTTCTCCTCCCCTTTCATTCTCTCGCTGCAGCCTGGACCTCAGGTTCTAACATTGAACTAGATTCTACTCACCTGACATTCCTTTTCTCTCTGGAACCTTCCTTACCCCTGATACCCCTGCCTATTAGGTGCCTCCACGGACTCTCCAGATTGAAGTGATGATTTGCTTCGGACCCTCATGATATCTTGTCCTGACTTTCGCTGTGGGACCTGGAGCTCTTTGCCACATAGGTAAATGACTTACCGAAAACAAGGGCTATGCTTTAATACTTCCTGTCTTCACAGCACCTAGTACAGAGCTGGTGTTCAGTGTATAATGCTAAATGAATGAGTGAATTGCTGATCTTAAATATCCCTTTTTCTGAATCAAACACCCAGTCCTCTGCACTTGGTTGGCAAATTATAACATAACTGTGCTGGGTGGCTTAAAACTCTTCTTCATGGTGGTTGAAGGCTCTCCATGCCAGATTCCTCAGCATGCAAACAGGGCTACTTGTGATGTGATGTCCACCAGCTTACCTAGCTCATTGCCCCCTACTCCTCGGCATGTACTTGCATATCTGCCCTGGAGATTTCTGGCCTGGCAGCTCACCTGAATCTTCCATGGAGGGTTAAGAGGCAGCATGGCATATTGACTGAGGACTTGGTATCTGGAATGAGGCTGCCTGGGCTCAAGTCTTGCTTTCTGACTGTGTGACCTTGGTTAATTCACTTAACTTATCTGTTTGAATTTCCTATCTTTGAAATGTGGATAATAAGAACACCCACCTCATGGGGGCATTGGGAAGGATTAAGTAAATTAATATAGCTCAAACACTTAGTGTATTACCAGGCATACATTAAATACTAATAAGTATTAGCTATTGTCATTATTATTTCCCTTGTGGATGCCCATGTCCCATCCCAGACTACTGTATCAGCATCTCTAAGCGGGATTTAGACCTAGGCAGAGTGAACAAGTTCCTCAGATGTTTTGAATGGGAATTGCTGGTTAAGATACCAAGAGCTGCTTTCTGTTGCTGGAACATGTGGGCTTGTATTCCCTTTAGCACATCTTCACCTTTGACTCTTGCCCTGGGCACCTCTCCATCCATTCAATTTATTCTCCAGGACCTTGCCAAAGTTGTAATCTCATGCATGGCTCCACAGCTGGCACAGAGCGAGTTCCTAATAAATGATGAAAAATATACATATATGGATGCATGCCTGATGGGCACTGTCAGGGGAAATTTAAACTGTTTTCTTTCCCATTGAGTGATTACTGTACACAAGGTGCATTTCTAAGCTCTTTGCATGTGCTGTGTCATCATGATCATTATACTCATTTTCCAGACAAGGATGGTGAAGTTCACAAAGATGAGGTAATGTGCAAAGGTCATATAGGCAGTAAGAGGCAGAGGCATGATTTGAACCTGGAACCCATGTTCTTCTTTCATTGTGCTGCTCTCTCGATGTGGAAGGGTTTTTTCTCATGAGCATTGCTCACAGTGGAGCTTTGATTCTTCTTGCTTCACCTGGACTGATTATATTGGCCAAGCAGCAATCAGGTAAACACATCTAGATGTCAACCAGCTGAACTGGTGATTCACATTTTCTAGTGTTTCAAAAGTGTCTAAAGCCTACACCTGGCCCTTCAGTATTTTTGTCTTTCTTTTAATCTCAGATATGAATCCCCTTGCAGGTTAGTCCAAGTTTATGTCTAAACATCAAGATTATGTGTATTCTTGGTATGAGTACTGGCAGGCTGAGTTCAGCCTGATCAAGAGTGTAATCCAAGGGCTTTAGGTTTAAGAAAATGGAAATAATGTTTAGCCATTTGGTTGTTCCGTAGAAAAGTTCACCAAGGGAAGTGGTAGTATTTTGTGGTAGTGGATTTAAATAGTGGCTGAGGTTGAACACAGGCAAGTCATAGAACAAATTAAACACAGGTACCTTATTAGCCTTGTTTTCATCTACTCTAATTCTGCAAAGTTTAATAATACCTTTGGAACTTTGGATTCCCTGCAGTGCTTTCTTTGTGGGATGGAACAATAAATCTCTTGGATACATAGAACATTACCCACAACATTTACTGTGCCCAATACATACTTGTCTAATGAAGTATGTCATGTCAGTTTGGAAAACTCAGTTACAACAGGTGCTTCCCAATTATTTCATAAATTAATCTTGGTATTTTCAGGGCAAGAAACCAGATCTCTTCTTTTAGAAATAAACTTTCTGGATTAGTAATTCCTTTGAGTAGAATTTGGATGCCCTTTAGAAACCCATGGACTGAGTTCAAGAGGAAAGTCCCAAACCCATTTTGGAATATAAGTTCAGATAATAATACGGCAGATAAATATTATGGTGTTGAAAGAAGAGCTGTTAATTCTGAAATGTGGGAACAATTGTTACTGTTGAGATGTATGTGTGACAAACTGTTCCATGAAGGGTACTTGCTTCATTTGGCAAACTGAATCCGGAAATAAGAGAACTCTGATCCAGGCCAGCCCAAAAGACATGTCCCACATGGTTCCCATTGTCAGTGCAGCCTGGTTTTAGAAACTTAAAAAAAATCTAATATATGCTCATAATTTAGAAAAGCAAGTAGTATTAAAATGCTTATATAAATGTATACATAATCTATAAATACATATATATCATCTATGCATATATAAATACATATACTTTGTGACAGTAGTAAAATGTTTATCCATATATGCATGCATATAAACATTGCATATAAACACATATGCATATAAACTTATACGAAGACAACACATACGGTGCAGTCCCCTGAGCCGCCCTGGCCGCCCTTGCTTCCCTGTTCCTCGGTCTTGCTCCTCAGAGGCCTTTTCTGCTCTTTCAGCTGCTTTTCCTGTAACATTTCCAAACAATGTTCATATATCTAT
Source organism: Smutsia gigantea (assembly GCA_032199065.1). Taxonomy (NCBI): domain Eukaryota; kingdom Metazoa; phylum Chordata; class Mammalia; order Pholidota; family Manidae; genus Smutsia; species Smutsia gigantea. The sequence continues at coordinate 5,154 of JAVSCE010010012.1, forward strand.
TTATAGTATAGTATCTACTTATTCCTTATGATAGATTCCCTAAACCTCCCATACCTTCCCTGCACTCCAACAGGATATATGACAAGTGTTGATTATATGTTATTTAGTGATTGTCACGATTTCAAATGTTTAGTGTTGAGTCAAATAATTTATTATAATCACATTTTATTTCTGTTAAAAATATTTTTCCTAAATATTATCAATTATCTCATTTAAAAAATGTAGTTTTCCTGGAGTCTATAGTTCAGTTTTCCCAGTTGTTCCAACAGCCCTTTGACCAATGTGTCAAAGATAACCTACTTTTAAAACATTCTTCTTAGATGAATAGTTAAATTCTTAAGTCATCATTTACTGTCTTCTCATCAGTTGTCACATGGGAGAGCTTAATTATTAGTCACACCATATCAGAAGCAATGTAAAAGGCCCACCCCAAACATCTTTTATTCTAATTATAGCCAATTATTCATACATGGATAAACAGAAACTATCTGGCTTACTGTAGTTGGTAAATAACATTCATAATTTGGTTTTTTGGTTCCGTGAATATTCAGTACGTTTTAGTGTAAGAAATATCCTTTATTTCTGAGTACCTTTGACATCTAGAATACCTTCACCAGAGGAAAGCAAATACTTCATGTAATGTCATTTTATGAATAGCTAAATGAATGGCCCACTTGAAATAACATTTATTTCATCCTTTTCTCATTTTCTTTTCACTCATTCTTTCAGCCCAGATTTGTATAATCAGGAATGTGAGATACTTTATTATTGAAAGTAGTTAAAACAGTTCACTTAAATAATTTGAAAGAGACTGTGTTTTTGGAGATTGCCAGTAGAGGGCCTTACTGAACTGAATAAAATTTCACTGAGCTCAGTTGCAAGTTACCTTGTTCAAGTAGCCATTGTTTCAGGATACCTGATTAAGAGCAGTAAAGCTGTTAAAGTAAATTTGTAAAAGTATATTTTATTTCTTTCTATCTGGGTAAATTAGAAGTCTTACCTTTTCATTTTCATTGTCTTCTTAGGGGGAATTTGGAGAATTCAGATGGAGCATTAATAATCCATCAGTCAAGCCAGGACTTTGTTTGATAAGTCATATATGACATTTCTTTTGGAGGTGGAGCGCTGGTCTCTGAGCCTTTCAGGAGGAAACTAGTATTGGATATTGAATATTGGGGAGGAAGTGATGTTTCTCCTATCGTAAGAACGATTTAAACTTGCTTCCTACATTTGAGTAGGAAATGGGAAAACCAATCAACAAAAGTGGGCTTTCTGTTGTCAGCACCTGGATCAGAATCTTCTCACTGTGGTATGCCACTGACATGGTCACAGGGAAAGAAAATCTGGCCTATCTGTGAGAACTGGAGAACCCAGACAAGTTCTCTGTGACACTCTTTCTCCAGTAAAAGAAACAGATGTGGGGAGTTGAGCTGACTTTCCTAAAGTCATTCAGTGGGCTAGGGCAGAGCTTTCTCTTCCTACTCACTGGCCTGTTTCAGGAGTTCTTTCTTACCAAAATCTCTCTTTCTTAGGATGCCTCACCCTGTTTCCTATCCTCACTAGGACAACTCACGCTCAGCCTACATGGCCCTTCCTCAGGAAGGCTTTCCCTACATGTATATCCTCGGGTTACTTCAGGTACTTGTTTTCCATAGTACTTATCACTAGTGTAATTAAAGATATGGTCCAGTATTTGATTAAGAACATCTGTCCTTCTAGGCTCTAACTTCCATGAAGGCAGAACCTTATCTATCTTGTTTAATAATATAGACTTAGCACCTAGAATAGTGGATGGAAAATGGTAGGTGACCTAACAAGTATTTGGAGAATTGATGGATGTAAACAAGTTTTCTGACTTCAATTTAGTGCTAGCTCCTCCCAATTTTCACATTATGAACCTATTTCTTTTTATAACTCTACCGATGACACTCAAATCTCATGGCATTCAGAATGCCTATGGACTCAGGGCACGGAGGCATGACATTCATTTGTACCTAGCTTTCAATGAGAGAGGGAGTGTCTGTTCATTTCCAGTTCTGTAAGCATCAGTATTCATTGCACTTGTCAAATGGGCGCTCTATAGATATGAGAATGAATGAAGAAGAGAACTGACAAGGATTTCTTCTCTCATTGATGAGGACAGAGGAGTGGGAAGAGGAAGAGACTGTCCTGAGCTGAGTGATCTATCCTTTTATGTTTCCCAGGTTGGAATGGAGGTTTTCTGGGTACCCTTTTCCTGAGAGGCTGCATCATGCACTAGGAAGACCAGTGGAGTCAGTTAATATAGATACAGTGATGGGAAACAAATAGGCACAGCTCACGCTCATGTGGCATTTAACCTTGGATATACCTGGCTTCTGATCTCTGTTTTAATTTCCACTGACTTTAGGTGAGTTATTTAACTGCATTAAGTTCAGTTTCCTTACCCATAAAATGTAATATCAACAATAATTTCACCTAATATTTATTAATGTTAACAATGTGTCTGGCCCTGTTGTGCTTTCTATTTTTATTTTCTCATTTAATACTCAAAATAGCCCTCTGAGATAGATATTACTATTGATCCCATTTTTTGATGAGAAAAAACAAGGCAATGAAAGGTTAATATGTTCCAGGCTGCACAGTAAGACTTTGAACTGGGATCACTGTGAGGCTTAAAAGAGATAAAGCGCCTGGCGTGCCGGTACAAAAAGAGACTTGCAAACTGTGGTGATGATTGTCATCATTTCCCGCTCCTTATCGTGGAGGGCATGATGGGCCCTTGTAAGTAGGTGATGGCTGAAGGAGATGAGAGGGCCGATGACAGCACTATGTGTCCTGGTCATAGTTACTGTGTACGACATAATAACTGGTTGTTTAATCCTGATGCCAAAGATCAGGAGCCCCACCTACTCAGCATTTTGTCACGAACCAGTATCTGAAGCCCAAAGCGCTACCACCAGAGAGACTGCCCGCTCCCAGCCCTCTCCTGGGCCATGAACACATTTATTATGTTCTCACCGTATGGGCATATTTTTCATTGCTCAGCACATTGCATCTGTGGATGTGGTGCCCTGGCTTTATCACCTCTGCGTTTTGTTTGGCAAAACTGCCAAATGCTGTGATCTTTAGTTTGTGTAAATCTGCTTGTTTGAAGTACAGTGGAACCAGGTCATGGAACAAGATGGGTAAGGAGTGTCCAGCTCCTTTTGGTGGGGTCTTAGTTTGATATCCTTTTTCTGCATCCTTGGGGCACCTTCCCTGGCCCCTCCTGCCGCCTACTGCCTCCCCATCTCTTTCTCTGTGCACCCCACCTTATTTCTCTGTCTGTCTCTCACTCTTTTCTCTTTCTCCATCTCTCCTATTTTCTCATATCTTCTGCTCTTCTCCTTTATCTTCATTTATTTCTGCTCGCCCTCCTTCCCCGCAGAGGGAGAGTGGAGGAGAAGTGATGGTGGTCAGTGTCATGGTGGACCATGGTATAGAGAAGAAAGGAAGCATTTTGGTTTTGCACCTCTCCTTAAACTTCAAATGCCCTGGGACGTCATTATAATGCTGATCCTGTTAAACAAAGAAACATCCAAATTACAAGCCTAAGTAAGACAGGAAACCAAAGGAGCAAGCAGCCTGGTGGAGTGGAGTATAATCTGGAAGGAAATTTAAGACCCTGCTTGTAAAGTCTTGCCACAAGCCAGCTGTAGGATATGGGATTAAGTGGCCTGTCTGAAAAGTGAAGGAGGAGATCAGACAGTCTCAAGGCCATTTCTGGCCCTGTGATCCTGTTATTCCTTAATACACAATGGCTGTGGTCTGACTCACCACACAGACAGTTTCCAGAGCTGAGCACAAAACCCCTCATCCAGAACAGTGGGTGCATGTCTGGGCTGTGTGCATGGGGCTCTGTAGGGTCTGTGATCCCCAGAAGTCCCTTTTTCCTAAAGTGCCAAAGTGATTTGTCACTGCACAAGTCTGAGTCCTCTCAACAGATGTTAGAGCATCACCCTTGAAAGGGTGTATCTCCAAAGCATTTAATTGTGACCTCCACAGAACATTAACAGATGTTATAATTGTCTTTACTCTTTGATTAAATAGTTTCTGCATGAGTAGCTCACTTAGATTTTCCTTCTCTGTTTTGTATGATCTTTATAAAGAACTGACATGTGTCTTCAATTTTCTAGAGATGGTTCCTCAATGGGCTTGGTAAGAACCTTTGCAGATTCATAATTTCGTTTTCTCTCTTCCTTTGTCTATAAAGCCTGGGGCAGGGTGGACTGTGCTTGTATAGACTGAACCAATGGTTATGAAGGCAGCCGGCTTACAGGAGTATGAACATAGCCAAGAAGCTGGCCTCTCTCTTTACTGTTTGTTTATAGAAGTGACTGATGCCCATGAATATTCTTTGGAAGTGTAAAGTGAGAAAGGAAAATTCAGCAAACCTTGTACAGCATCCAAGCCTGCCAAGTGTGCAAATGAGCGTGTGAACAGAGAGAAAACCAGCATTCATGATGTGAATGTCTGCAGGTTTCTCTGGCAGTATCTGTTCTGGAAAGACAAGTTATCGGCCAGAAGCCTTATCAACATCAAAAGCATTATTTTCATTCTATTACTTAGAACCCAGAATTCTGTTTCCATTAGAGATGTGATTTTTTGTCTATTATGCATTTATCCCACCTTCTCTTTAGCCCGTCGGGAAGGATGATGCCACTAACTTTACGTGACCAAAAATACTTCTTTCTCATTGTCTTATTGTCCAGATCAGTATGCTTCTTCCTCAAGAAGAGAAAATTGTAAGGAAGGGACTCAGAAATTAGATCAGTTTGTGGATGACAAAGAGGAGGAAAGGAAGCAAGAACTACCACATCACTGCTTTAGAGGAGTCTGCTTAACAGTATTCTCCACCTCTCCATACAGAAACCTCTGAAAAGGGCTCATAAATCAGGGCAAAGGTCAGCCCTTAGATCAATTTGAGGGAAGAGAGCAAAATAAAATTTGGGTTCACTGGCTAAATTAAGCCTTTAATTTAAAAAAAGAAGAGAATCCTTGGGTTGTTTAATCAAAGAGGCCCCATGGAAATTCCATCTCTTTTTTTCTGTATGTGCTAAAAATGAGGAGGAAAGTATTTTCTGAGCATATGATGGACCCTGAATTTATGTGCTACTAGAGACTAGAAAGGGAAAACACCTGTCTTTCTAGGGTTCATAAAATATTGGAAGAAAGGAGTTAATCTCATGTGGGACATTAAAAAAACAAACAGACGACCAGTCAATATGATTAACTTTCAAATGAATGATCAGAGCTTTGCAACATTCAGAGGTTTTGTAAGTAGGTGACTAGGATCTTGAATGTTCTAAAACCCATATTTATTAAAAATTAGCTAAAGGAATTTGATTTATTCAGTCATTTGGAGGATGAAGAGGATTTTAAAACTTTTCTTTGATGTGTAATACACTTACAGATAAATCCACATGTGTACAGCTTGATAATTTTAACACATTGACTACACCTGTATTACCAGCTCTCGAACCAAGAAATAATCACCAGTGCCTCAGAAGCTCTCCTCACAGCAGCCCCTTTTGGTCCAACCTTAAGGAAATCAGCATGCTTACTTCTAGTAGCATAGATTAATTTTGCCTGGTTTTGTACTTTCTCTAAATGCAATCACACAGTATGTATAATTTTCTTATTTTCAAATTGTGTTTGTGTGATTCATTCATATTACTGTTCAGTTATAGAGTTTTCATGCTCATTATATAATATTCCATTGTGTAATTATATCACACCATATCCTTTCTACTATTGATGGGCATTTGGATAGTTTCCTGTTTGAGACTAGTGGTATTATGAATATTCTGGTACATGTTCCTTGGTGAACAAACATAAACATACCTGTTGAGTGTGTGTGTGTATGTGTATGATTGTTACATTACAGGATATCTAGGAGATATTGCTGCTAATTTTCCTAGGTGGTTGTACCCTAACAATATATGAAGGTAAAGGTGGTGTTTTAATTTACTCAAGAGAACACTGCTTGGGTAGAAGCTAAAGAGAAGCAGTCATGGCCTAATATTGGGCAGAGCTTTTGATCATTGGGAAATTCACAAAAAGAAGCTGAGACCTTATAAAGTAATTCCTTGTCCTTGGATGCTCAGAAAGTGATGGGGTGGCCTTCATTGAGAACAGCAGTGAGCTGGAGGATTCTAAGTCCTCTTCCATTTACTGGCTTTGTAAATCAAAATTAATAAGCTCTATGGAAACTGAAAGATGAAAGAGGCTGGAAGACATCATTGCTGAGGACCAAATGCTCAGATTGAGGAGGCAAGATGTAGGTGAGCAGGAGTGAATGTTACACAGACAGTGCTGACTCTATGCACAGGGTGGGAAGCCATTCAAGGAAGGGAGACAGCTTCATGGGCCTTAGCAGAAAGTGGTGGAATTGAGTAGGGTCATAAAAAGAGATAATGTATTAGTAGATGGAAGAAGAAGAGATAATATATTAGTAGATGAAAGAAAAAGAGATAATGTATTAGTAGAGGGAAGAAAAAGACAATATTTTAGAAGAGGGAAGAAAAAAAGTAGTTTGCATGCAACTTCAGCGTTATTTTAGAGGGTGAATGGAACACGGGTTGGCACAGTTCACTCTATTGAATGCTTCAGACCAATTATGAGCACCATAAAGCAGAGCAGAGACACTGAAAGCGGTTCCCCCAGATAACAGTCAGTGGACAGCCAGAACAAGGCAACATTTCTGCATGAAGCATTGGAGGCTGTGTAGCCCTTGAACTTCTGCTCTTGGTGTCTCACACATTTGATCCCACTGATTTCTAACTTCCGTTTATGTTCGTACTTTAGTATTCTCACTTCCCTTGGAACAACTCATGGTGTCTGTTCATGGTTAATCTCTGTTATGAGCACCCCAGTCACCAGGCCATGGTACCTGGTATCAGCCAAGCACTCCACTGAGCTCTGTTCCCATCACTGCTGATTCCTCATGATAGGGGGGCAACGGGTGCCAACACACCTGGTACTTGACAGTTATTTTGGGTCAAGTTCAATCTAACTCTGTCTTATTTCTTCTACTTTACTTCAGTGCAGCGTTATTTCAGGACTCCTATGTAAAGACAGGATAAATACCTTGTATAAGTCAGTACTAGGAACGGACCAGAAAGTACTAAGTAGTCTGATCATGTCTCCTTTTTACTTCGTCTCCCAGGAAGCTCAAGGCCAAATGAAAGTGTTTTATTATGTGTTCTCGGTTCCTCGTGTATCCTGAAGACTTGGAATTTTTCATTCTCTCTTCTTTGTATGTGGTAGACAGGACTCTGTGATGGACACCAAGATGTTGTATGTGCACCTGATACATAATCCCCTCCCTCTTGAGTGTGGGCAGGGCCTGAGAAAACATTGGATGTCAACCCCGTGATTGGGTTATATTTTATGGCAGAGGTAGAGAGATTTTTGCAAATGTAAATAAGGTCCTTCCTTAATTGGTTGACTTTGAGTTGATACAGAAAAGAAAAAGATTTTCTTGTGTGGGCCTGACCTAACCAGACAAGTCCCTTAAAGGGATCCTAGAGGTCAGAGAATTGAAACCTCAGAGATTCTCCTTCTGAGAAAGCAGTCACCAAGGAGTCTACAGATGCAAAGACATTAATTCTGCCAGCTTCCTGAGCTCAGAAGAAGACTCCAAATCTCAGATGAGACCTCAGGCCTGCTGACACTCTGATTTCAGCCCTGTGAGACCTGAGCAGAGGTCCTGCCGAAGCTGTTCTCAAAGAGTCCTGACCCGTGGATGCTGCTGGGATAACGAATGTGTATTATTTTATGCCATTCCGTTTGTGGTAATTTGTTACATGGAAAAAGATAATACATACCTTTTCACTCACCTCTATCTCAGTGTTTTATCCTTTACTGTGTATGTGGCCCTTTTGTTCCCTTGTGATTTGATTAAAATTTAACAGGTTAAGGAATAAATTCGCTAGTGTCCCAACACCACCCCCCCCATCCATTGCATTGACTGGAGATAACCTCCCCCTCCATGGTGTTAGCCTCTCCTACCTCTGTGACTGTTCATGCCTTTATCTCTTTGGACCTCCTCTGTCCTTATCTCCAACTATTTAAATTCTGTCCAAACTTAAAGACTCAGCTTGAGATGCACGTTCTTCATAATTCTTGCACTCTGATTTTTGGATTTTTTTTGTTATTTGTTTGTTTCCTGTCCCCAAATCCCCACCAACTGTGGCTTCCAGTCTGAGAACTGACATCAGGGAGGTTTCTTTTTTTAAAAAAATGCATATTCCCAGCATTCCCTCCCTAGAGGGAATTCTAAAGGAATTCTGGTCCTTTACTGAATTTTTGAAAACCAGGGGTGGCAACAGTTGCCCCGTTGTTCTCGTGCAGGGCAGCTCTGTATATGCGGCCCTGTGTGATGTATTGCTTGTGTTTAAGGTTCTCAAAACTTTAAGCCAAATTTATGCATCACCTCTAGCCTTGACAGAGTATTGTACATTTCTTTATTTAATCTTAACCCTGGTTTTATTATTTTCTTGCTTGAATCTTCCCATTGGCTTTACCTCCTCAGGTATTTATTTTATCATTTTGTTTTATGTATATGATTATAAGTAATCACAAGTTCTTGGTAGAGAAATTGGAAATAAATAAACAGAAAACCTGTGTAACTCTTTCCTAATAATTGTACAGCAATCTTGTTTCCCTGGCAACAGCAAAACTTTCTACACCATGTACTCTGACATACTTTCTTCATGTCCTCTTAGAGCTTGTACGATTTGAGCATATAGGAATAGTGTTCAGAAAACTAAAGACTGATAGTTGACTGATAAGAGAAGGTTCTTGCCTTATACAAATAGTATTCCTTCCTCTCCTTTTTTCCCTTCCTTGCCTCCTTCCTCACCCCCTTTTTCTATCTCTTGAAGCACTGAATGAAGAATTGCTCTTTTTTCTAGACTCAAGAATTTGAGGCTAGCACAAAGCAGAGGTAAGATTTTAGAACTAATAGGAAGGATCTTTGTGTCTCTCAGAGTGGTTCATCTGCTCGCAACGGCTTTAACACGGAGGTGTGCTGTTGGCCTTTGAACAATGCATGAGTTAAAGGCCCTGACCCCTCCGTGTGCAGTCAGAAATCCACATGTAACTTTTGACTCTCCAAAAACTCAACTACTAATAGCCTACTGTTGATTTTATGATAGTGAGTGATAAAGTAGACTAGTATTTACATATATTTATGCATTCATGACACACCTTTTTCTTAATGTTTTGGTATTTTTAGACTATGTAGTTCAACTGTGAGTTTTTTCAAATGTCCAAATCTCCAAAAATTTTTCACTGTGTTTATTGACAAAAATCCATGTATATGCAGACCCATGCATTTCAAATCCATATTGTTCAGGGGTCAATTTTTCTTTTTTTTTTTAAGTCTCCTAGTTCTGTGATCAGGCACATTCTAGCAACAGGACTGGGGGTGGACCCCTCAGTCATCAGGTACTGCCCTTTCTCCTTCCCAAGCCTCGTGAATATGCTGCGCTCAGGATGACAACCATGCTGTTACTCTCTGGATGCATCCGTGACATCACTTGAAATGTTACAGTGCAAGCTGCATTTGGTACGTGGAAAATAATTGAGTGGTTTATCATATAGAGTTGAAGAACGCTCTAGGGGGGGTCTACAGTGGTAGTCACTATAGAAAATCTGATAAATTATACTCCTCTAGATACTCCTTTTAAACCCTTTCTACTGTTTTGAAAATATATAATCTCTTGGGCAATGGTGAGTCCCCTGACTCTCTCTCGTTACTTATCCTTTCTGCAAATTTCTTCTTACTTAGTTTCTCCTCAGTGGGGTACTGTTTTGCCACTGGCTTTCTCTTGAATACTTTCGACTGTATCAGAAAATCTGAACTGTGTCAGATGGGCGGGGTAAGATGTGCTGTGTGTGTGTGTATATGCGTAAGAGCACAGGCATTTGAATTGCAGAGTTTCTGTTTTTGCCATTTTAAACAGAAGCAAAATGTTATTTTGTACAACCTCAGATTTCCCAGTTAAACTCATTGAACTTAGAAGGCACTACATCAAACTAAAATAATTATAGGGTATTTTAACTAGTTGCATTAATCTGTTCTACAAAAATCAAAAGTATTTTCTGCTTGATGAAGAGGGTTTTGTGCTATTTTCTCCAATAACATTGGAGTTAATGCTTAAGTGGTTGTAAGTCTTTTCAAAAATAAGTGCTGGGACCATTGAATTCTGCCCCACACCATCCTGTGTTCTTCTAAAGATCCAAATTCTCACATATGATTTCAAAATGTTTCAGTTTGTTTCTTAGGTGTTATTGGTGTATACCGAATGCCAATGAAGAATCACACAGTGTAGATTCTTAGAACTAGCATCTAGGTAGCTCCTGGCGGAGCTCAGTGTGATGCTGACTGAGGCTGATTTCAATTCGGAGGCTGCCCTGGTGGGACAGCAGAGCCCGCAGGCGGCCATACGTGCTACACCACGATGTTGACCACTGAAACAAAAACGCATGTTCTTAGAGAGACCATTTTCATCACCACCTTCACTCTCTGCCTTGACGTCTAGCTTACTAAATCTGTGCGGGTCACAGGCAAAGGGAGGCGGAGAACTAAGTGTGTTGGTCAGTTTCTTTGATAAAGAAGTCTTGCTCTGGGAACTGCCTTGCGAATTAGGCAACCCAACTTGGTTATTTCTGCATCTCCTGCTATGTTGACTTCAGACAGGAATAGTCAGGAAGTTTTGCTGAGAATAGCTTAAGGAAAAAGCAGTTCAGTAGCAGATAATGAAGAAAACTGGATGAAAAAAAAAGGTTTTTAGTCTCAAAGTCCCCATGCCAGCTGCCCTTGATATTTGGTACCATGGCTCCGTATTCCTTTTTGGGTGTGTTCCCCCAAGACTTGATCAGGACTTGGTATAAGCCTGTGTTCTCCAGGGATCTAAAGGCAATCTGCCTTCCTGCATACCCTTATTCAGATTTTCAAACTATCAAGAATTACTGTTACCCTGAGATCGTGATTAATAGGTCACTGAAAAATGGGGGCACAGGCTTTCTAGGTTATTGACGCAGAATGACTTGAAAGTGAATTATTGAACAGTCAGGGGGCACTTCCGATTTTCATTCTGAAGGCTGGCAGGTACATTTCTGGGAACCTGTGGACATCAGTCTCTGCATTTCTGAACCAAAAACAAGCAATCATTGGGACACAACCAGAAGGAGCTAGTGATTTAAATTAATAGAAATGTGGATGTATTCAGAAGTAGAGAGGACCCTTAGCTATTTATCCTAGAAAAGGACATCTATGTGTGCACAGGGATGCACGTGACAGCATCATTTGTAATAAAGATAAGTTATTTGCAGTCTAAATGGCCATTAATAAGAAAAGAGTCAAATAATGCTCTGTTCACACCACAGAGCCCATTTAGCAATTAAAAGGATGAAGAGGAGCCATTTGTACCCTTACATGGAAAGACCTCTTTGGTAATTATTAAATGAAAAAAAATAAAGTTGTCAAAATTATGTAGGATAGGGCACCATTTATGTTTCAAAACATTATATATTTAAATTCACACATTTTATATATGTACATGGTCAGAAAAATTCTAGGAAGGTAAATTATTAATAGGTGCTTTTTTTTCTAATTGGGAAGATATAATTGGGAGTGTGTAAAGAGGAAACTTTTGTCACTTCCCACAGAAGCTTCTATATAATTTTAACTTTTCACTTTGAGAACTTTCTACATGTATTTCTTTTGAAAAATATCTACACGTGGATGGGTATATACATGTATATTTAGTTTTATATATTTTAATTAGAAGGGGATATTCTGAAGGATTATTTCATGGGGTCATGAGAAAGGGGTTTACTTTTTCCAGGTTAAGTACCCTGAGGTGATATAAAAGAGGGACAGAATCTCAGCTTTCTCTGGGTGAGTTACAGTTTCCAGACATGGTAATATTTAATTCAAGATGCAAATCAAAGTGGTTGTACAAAGCTCCTGCTATTTCTAAGTAGGCGTGGAACGGCATAGGTTATTTGCAAAGAAGCCCATCACTCAGGAGTGATTTCCTTGCAGGCCAGTTGAGCGGGTCTTGAGCATCAGCCGTGGGACCGAGTGACTAGGAGTGCCGGCTGGGCTCCAGACTTTGAGGGAGAATAATCGTGGCAAGGCCAGACATGTCAACACCCGTCGTTTATCCGTGAGTCTTCCCTCCACTAGAAGGCTACACAGAGCCCTCGAGAGAGCGAGCTGTGGGCATGCGAAGAGGAAAGCAAGTATTTATTTTTAGGATGATAAATATGCCTTCATGAAGGAGCATGTGAGGCAGATCCTGGGATCTAGGGTGGATATAGGGGGAATGAAGGCGGGAGGGGGCTGACGGCCTGGGAGTGCATGACAGTCAAAAGGCCAGAGGTTTTGATGCTGATGGAATGTGCAGTTCTGGACTTCAGTAGTGATAATATTGGATTGAAATAATATTATTGGATATGAAACTTCAAGGGACCTACAAAAAAAGGCAATTTTATATGGCTATTTTTAATAGCTGATGTTTCTTGAACACTCCACTCCCTGTGCACTTGGCACTCTGCTAAGTACTTCATATAAGTTATCTCATTGAATCCTTATAGAGTATAGCAACCCTGTGATGCAAATAGTGTTGTGGTCCTACCTACAATAAAGTAGTGCTGTGATTTCCATTTTATAAATAACGAAAGTTGAGACTCAAAGAAGCTAACTTACTTATATAACATAATAACACCAGATCCAAATAGCACCTAAGCCCCTGATGATAGCCATTATGCCAGTACTGTATCCAGAAGTAGACAGCCTCAAGGTTTTGTCCTAAAGGCAGTATCTGGGAGTTACAGTTTTCAGAGGTTAAGTCTTTCAGGAGATAAGAACATGGCTATTCAAATGGACTGCAAATGGTAATGGGAAGAAAATCAGTTTAAAACTTGTTCAGGAAATCCATGTGAATGAAGGTTGACTTCACTCCAGTTGTGGCAGTGAGGGGAGGAAAGGGGAACTGAGAAGCAGGAGCTGTAGCTCCTGAACATGGTAGCATGTCCCAAAGCTCATTACTTGGAGACAACATAAGTGTTGGTAATTCTGGATGTTGTGAGATGAAAGGGAAGTGGTAGATGACATTTAAAAACATCTCTAAGGTCATAACTTAACCTGAGGCAAATGACATGGGTGTTTTACAGTTAAGCAACTGTAATGAAAATTTGGAAACCGCCTACATGTTTAATAATAAGGGATAGCTAAATCACATTGTGGTTTACCCAGTCAATGAGAGTCTGTGCAGGCTTCAAAAATGATACTGTGGAAGAGTATTTAATGGCATTCAGTGATACTGCATAGATGCAAGTAGAGAATTTTATAGTGTGCATTCCCATTTGTATAAGTATAATATACATTTGTCATGTCTGTGGCTGCTTGTCATCTTATGAACAGATTTTCTGTTTGGGGACATTCCCACATTATGACCACCTCCTCCCCAGCACTGAAGCCAGAACTCAAATTTCCATCCTCCCTTGCCGCTAGGATGCAGGCATATGACTTGGGCTCTGCCAACCAGATGCACTCTTGAGACAATTCACTCCTGAAGTGAGTGTAGCATGCAGATAATTCCTGTGCAAAGCTTTCCATTTTCTTGAATGGGTGATGGCAGGGACAGTGAGACTTTATTAGGAGGTATAATGGGGAGTGGCTTTTTGAGACAGTGACAGCGGTTTCCTCCTAAGCCCAGTTCTGCAGTGTAGTTTTGGGGATTGTTTCTGAGAACTTAGTCCTGAGTCTGTTTCCCACCCTACCAACCATTTTCTGAGCCACCCATTATGTTTTAGGAATAATATCCTTTACTTCTTACTCAGTCAACATGAATTACAATACAGTGTTGACACTAGTCTATTGTTATTGTTCTTTTTCTTATTTTATGCAAATAGTTATTCACCAGAAAATTATCAACTACCTACTATTTGCTGAGTACTAAGCCAGGTACTAAAGGTAAACATACTTAATGATGCTTTCTCTACCTCAAGTCCATGTAAGGAGGTTTCCTTAAATAATTTTGGCAAGGATTTTTCTCAAGGATGTATGAGGATATTAAGAGTTTGAAGGACCATAATGTAATTAATATATTGCATAAAGTTTATTTAAAATTTTTATTATAACCATCTTTGAATTAATTTATATTACTAAATTACACTTTTTTGTGAATGTTGCTCTCTTTTGTCCTCTACAGTGTTCTTTATTTCAGTTAAATTCTCTTACTTTGTTCTTTTCATTTTGAAAAAGTAACTTCATTGTTTAGTTTACTATGTTATCACATCTTATTTTTAATTAAAAATTACACCAAGGTAAAAAAAGACTATAAGAAAGAAATCATGAACTTTACTTTCAGAATATCCTCCAGTAGTGTTTTAATGAGTATCTGGAGAAGGTAAACATTTTTATTTTAATACGCCTAAATAGATTTTATTTTGTTCTCATTCTTGGGTTATATTTTAGCTCGGTTTGGAATTCTAGGTTTATGGTTATTTGCCCTTAACACTTTGAAGACATTATTTTCTTACCTTCAGAAATTTGTATTTGATTACTGAAAATATGCTGGCAGTCTAGCTATCTAATCGGCTTCCATTTGTATGTCACTTTAAAAACATCTCTAGTAACTTTTAGGATTTTCTCTTTAGCTTGGTTTTTCTATAATTTTAATACTGTACATGTTGATATGAATTAATTTTTACCGATATTATGTTTTCAATCATAACACATGTTCTTCCATTTTGAAAAAAAATTAGCCCTTCTTTCTTAGGATATGTTTTCTATGTCATCCCTTCTATTTTCTCCTTTTGGATCCCTTTAGATGCATTTTAATCAATTATTTCTCATCTCCAGCCTTTTCTCCATGCTTTATTCTAGGTGAATTCGTCAGTACAATGTTTTAGTTCACTAATTCTCTCTTTGATTGTCTTGTCCAGACTTTATCTTGGTTATGGCATTTTATTTCAGACCATGCTTTGTTTTTCCATGTTTATAGTATATTGCTCTTCATCTCCTATTTTTGTTTTTTATTTGCCAGTTCTTGTATCACAAATTTTCATTCTTTTTATGAAATTTCATTGTTATGTTTTGATTTTTACTCATTCTTCTTCTAACTTTCTTGAGATATATTTGACAAATTAAAAATGATATATAGTTCAGATGCACAGTATATATATATATATGTATATAAATACCACAGTCAACCTAATTAACATATACACCACTTCAAATAGTTACAACTTTTTTTGAGGGGGAGAGACCACTTTAGATAAACCCTCTTAGCAGCTTTCACTTAGACAACACAGTTTTGTTAAGTATTGTCATATTATAGTATTGAAAGTAGTATAGTTACTATCCATACATTAGATCTCCAGAACTTATTCACACAGCATAACTGACCCTTTTTACCTTTTGACCAACATGTCCCCATTTTCCCCACCCCTTAGTCCCTGGATACCATCATTCTACTCTCTGCTTTAATAAGTTTGGCTTTCTTTAGTTCCCGCATATAACTGAGATTGTGTAGTATTTCTCTTTTGGTGTATGGCTTATTTCACTTAGCATAATGTCCTCCAGGTTCACCTATGGTGTCATAAATGGCAGGACTCCTATTTTTTAAGGCTGAATAATATTCTGTTGTATGTGTACAAACACACACACCACATTTTCTTTATCAACTCATCAAATGGACATTTAGGCTGTTTCTATGTATTGTCTACTGTGAATAATGCTGCAGTGAATATGGGAGTGCAGATATCTCTTCAAGGTAGTGATATCATTTCTTTTGGATATATACTCAGAATTTGATTGATGGATAATATGGTAATTATATGGTAGTTCTATTTTTAATTTTTTTAAGGAACCTCCATATGTTTTCCATATTCTTTAAATGTTTTATTTCATCTTGAATGGAATTTTTTCTCCCTGCTCTCTGCATACTCCTGTTTTTCTAGAGGCCTTGTGGATGCTTACAGCAGGCCAGCAGACGCCCAGTCCATAACCAGGTTGTATACAACTGACTTGATGCATCTGTGCTGTAGTTGGGCACATCTCAGTTGAAGCTGAGCTTACCAATGACTTGTGTTCAAGTCCTATCTTTGGGATTGTCTTTCCTTCTGCTATGCAAATCAGCCTCCTATATAAGCTGTAGTCTCAGGCAGCAGGTGGTTTTTGCCAACCTTCTTTCAAGATTGAGGGATCCTTTTCCCTGATGTTTTCATGAAGAGGGACTTTGCCTTCAAACACTGTGGAAAGCTTTTAATATCACTGCATACTAGGTGTCAAACTCCCATTTTTTGTGTGCCTCTAGATCCAAAACTCAGTAGGTCCGGGACTTCAGTACCTTTTTCCTTCCCTGAGCTCAGATTCTGGTTCACAGTGATGTTTACCTTGTTTACATAAATATTCCAGGGAATTTGCCTCTGACAGTTACAGATCTTTCTCAACTATTATTCAATGTGAAATTCTTACTTTGAGGTCCATTTTTCCATGGCTGAGTTTCAGAATAACCACAAATTCTTAAAATTGTGCACAAAAATGTGCATATGTTAAATGTTTATATTTTTCCAGGGTGTTGGGCATTTAACTTCCTCTGGTCCTCAAAGTTTTCAAGAGCTACTGACCTAACGCGACCCTTTCCATTTGAACGCATGTTGTATTTGCCAGGAAAAGACATAGTCAGAATTTATTTTATTCCTCTTCCAAGACATATAATTACATGTTATACTTTCAGCAATATTAGCGTAAATTTAAAAGGCAGTGTATGGTGGCAGCTTTAGAAAGGTTTGAACAGAGTTCCCCAGAAGTAAGATTGAAAATTGGCTTCATAGTATAATTTTTTTATTTTGGCAGTCAAAGGAAATACTTTCTTTTTTAGAAAAAAATGCAAACACTTAATCAAAGCAACAAGCTTGAAATGATGAGGGTATTTATTCATGTTTTTGTCTCTTAATAACTGTTTTGTGAGGTCATGGGAGTTAAATGCAGTTTGCTTGTTAGATGGTTGAGGAATGCAATTTCAGCCAATGCAGGCTGCTATGATAATGTTGGTGTTGTGCATTCAGTAAGTGTTCAGTGACTGCTAGTAAAAAATGATTGAACTTTATTGAAATTTATTCCAGGTGTTTAAGCTAAGCATCCAGCTGAACTTCAATTCAAACATACTATGTACAACTGTTATGAGTCCTTTCATGACTTAATAAAAATAAAATATAAAGATAAAACTGGAAAATAGAAATATATTACTTCAAACTAAAATGACAGTGAGTGCATCAATTAAAGCAAAACAAAGTCAGAATGAAGTATTACCTGATTTTTCAACTTGAAACTTATAAGAAATAGCATGCAGTGAACAATCTAAAATTATAATTAAGAAAATAATCCCACTTACAATAGCAACCAAAAGAATGTAACATTTTTTAGGAATGAATTTAGCAGATGAAGTGCAAGACTTGCACACCAAAATCTACAAAACATTGTTGAAAGAAATTTTAAAAATCTAAATAAATGAGAAGACATCCCATTTTCATAGATCAGATAACAGCACTGTTAGGATGGCAACACCCCCAAATAGATCTACAGACTCAGTGCAATCCTTATCAAAATCCTAGCTGGCTTTTTACAGAAAATTATAAACATGGTCAAATTCATATGGAAATATAAGGTATATTTATATGGAAAATAGCCAAAACCATCTTAGAAGTGAAAGTTAGAAGACTCACTCCCAATTTCAGAACCTGCTACAAAATATAGTAATCAAGGCAGTGTGGTATTGACGAGGTAGACATAAACATCAAATGTACAGAGATGAGAGGGCAGAAATAAAACTATCACACTTACGGTCAATTGATTTTTGGCAAGAATGCCAAGATAATTTTGTGGGGGAAAGAATAGCTTTTCGATAAAAGTAATAAGACAACTGTGGAAGAGAATGAATCTGGACTCCTCCCTCACGTTATACACAAAAAAATCATAGATATGACTATAAAAGCTAAAATTATAAAACTCCTGTAATGGGAGTAAATCTTCCTTACTTTGGATCAGGCATTGTTTTCTAAGATACGACACCAGAAACTTAGCAACAAAACAAAAAAATGTTAACTTCAACTTTAGTAAAATTTAAAATATTTGTGAATCAAAGCCATGACCATGAAAATGAAAAGATAATCCACACAATGGGAGAAAATACTTGCAAACAGTATATCTGGCAAGGGACTTGTAACCAGAATGAGGAAAGAGCTCTTTCAACTGAACAAGTAAGAAGATAAATCACCGATGGGCAAAAGTCTGAAGAGATGTTTCTCCACAGAAGATACACTAATGACCAGTAAGCACATGAAAAGATGCATCGTCAGTCATGAAGGAAATGCAAGTCAAACTACAGTGAAACAGCACTTCATACCCACTAAAATGGCTATTAAAAATATATAGACAACACATGCTGGCAAAGGTGTGGAGAAACTGGGATTCTAATACATTGATGAGACTGTAAAATATTATTGCCATTTTGGAAAACAGTTTGGCAATTCCTCAAAATGCTACACTAAGAATTTCCATTTGACCCAGCAATTTGACCCCCCAAAAAGACTATCCTCTAGATATATACCCAAGAGAAATGAAAACATATGTCCATCCAAAAAAATCATACATGAATGTTTATAGCAAAATGTGAAACAATCCAAATGTCTAATAGCTGGTAAATGGATAAGTAAAATATGGTAATCCAGAAAAGGAATATTATTAAACCATAAAAAGGAGTGAAGTGCTGATACAGGCTAACATGGGTGACCCTTGGAAACATTATGCTAAGTGAAAGAAATCAGATACAAAGATCAGTTATCATGGTTCCGTTTATGTTATGCGAAATGTTTATCCATGAAAACAGAAACCCAGGGAAACAATACAGATTTAGTTGTTGCCTGCACCTGGGCAGGGGGAAGAGCATGGAGCGGATCACCAATATGCATGCAGTTTCTTTTTGCTCTGTTGAAGGTGTTCTAAAGTTAGATTGTGGTGATAGCTGCCCAACTGTGAATTCACTAAAAACCCCTGAACAGTATACTTTAAATGAATCAATATTATAATATATGAACTCTGACTCAATAAAGCTGTAAATAAGAGATGCAATGAATTTAAAACCAAAGGTTTTAATCCTTTTAATTGTTTTATAGATTGAAATATTTTAAAGCCAAAAGGGATACTAGAGACCACTTAGCTCTTTTCCCTACATATGTGAGATGAGTAGACTGAGGACTAGAGAAATAATTTGTCTGAAGGTATATAGGTAAATAGTGATAGAATCAGATACACAACATTACCTTTGAGTTTCCAAAATGTAGCAAGAGGTGCTGGGCCCCACAGAAACTGTCTACACAGTAAAATATGAGGTAACAATGTGGTCATATTTCAGGTAATTCGATGAGTGTAACATATCAAAATATCCGCATGACCTTAATTACTTTTTGTGTGGACGAGACAGAAGTACTAAATCTAACAAGGAAGGAAAAAAACATAAAGACAACCAAAACATTACAAAAGTATGTATTCACATGCCTCAGAGATTCTACTGAGTTAAATATATAGAATTGTCTTTGAAGGAGAGACCTTTAAATCTCTGCTGCAGTGGCACACGTGAGTATCTAAAAAATTATTCAGTAACCCAGGTAATATTCTAATTTTAAAGTAAGGAGAAAAAAACTGTACGCTTTATGAACTTATTCTATAAGTTATGATAATTCTTCCACAGTTTGACTTCACATAAAAAGGAGAATAAATTATCTTTGAAAAGAAAGTTTGGATTTCCTCCATTTGCCTAGGCAGGTGATGGGAAATTAAATTACCCTTCCCCCCGCCATTGCTGTTAGATTTTTGTGTTAGTGTTTAAGAGTGCAATCTTCTTGTTTTACATTGATTCAGAAGTTTTAAAAGTAATTATAAAATTTTAGAAAAAGGAGGTTTGCGAGAACCCATGTAGCCCCAGTTTGCACATTTGTTGTTTATAGGCTGCATACTTCTGAGATGAATTTTATTTGGTTTGTGAAATCTAATTTTTAAATCTAAGCAATCTATAAAAATCGAGAGACTTTACTTAAATATCAGAACTTCGAGCCTCTCTTGAGAAATTGAATTGTTTGGTAAAATGGACCTTCAGTCCTACACGGTGGTTTGGGCTGTGGTTGAGTGCCAGCTGCCCTTTTTGGACAGGATGTGACCTCCCAGGTGCATGCAGTTCCCCTGGGGTTAGCCTCATTTACATTGTCTTCCCAATTTATTAGCCCTTTAGGTTTGCAGCTGCTGACTTCCCTGTCATCTTTTTTCTTGACTTTTCCCATAAGGCACTTCACCAAATAGTGAAATAATTCAAGACTCCTTGTCATTGTAGTCACCTTTTATTGGTCAAAAGAGTCATAGGCCTTGCCGATTATGTAGGAGAATCAAGTCAAAATTATCCTTTAATTAAAAAGTAATTAAAAAGGAAAAGGTAATTAAAAAGGAAACTGAGAAACCTGAAAGTAGTTTGACTCTTTAGATGGAAACATTCCAAATGGGAAAGACAATTGATCTTTAGGACAAAAAACTTAGACATCTCTCAATGGTTTGTGGTCCTCCAAAGGACTGTGGTACATCAGTAAATATACAGTGTATCTGTGATATTAGAATTTCATGGTGAAAGGGGAGCAATTAGGGGGAAAAAAAATGTTAAGGGTGCTGAGTAGGCACATCGTGCAAGATGAGACCGGCTGAGAAATACTGACGTAGAGGGAGGACGCAAGACTCAGACTGAGACCCAGCTCAGTGCTTTCCAGTCAGATGCGGCTCCTTCTCACGGGAAGAACCTGGAATAAGTGTTGAAAGAAAATAGTAATCATCCCACAGTAGAGACACTGCCTTCAATTCAACCCATAGGAGGCTGTCTAATCCAATGCAAAAAATAACTAAACATTCCTTTTTTATTCCTCAACTTTATTGAGATATAAAAGACATATAACATTATATTAGTTTAAGTTTATACAGTGTTGATTTGATACATGTATATATTACAAAATGATTACCACACTACGGTTAGTTAACACTTCCATCACCTCACATAATTACCATGTGGTATGTTTGTGTGGTGAGGACATTTAATATTTACTCTCTTGCAACTCTCAAGTATACAATACATTGTCATTAACTGTAGTTACCATGCTGTAGATTAGATCCCTAGAACATATCCATCTTCTAACTAAAGGTTTGTACCCTTTGATTACCATCTCCTCAGTTCCCCACCACGTAGCCCTGCAACCACCATTCTACTGATTCTATGGGTTCAACTTTTTCAGGTTGCCCAGGTCAGTAGGCTCTTATAGTATTTATCTTTCTCTATCTGACTTATTTTACTTAGCATAATGCCCTCAAGGTCCATCCAGGTTGTCACAAATGGAAGAATTTCCTCCTTTTTTGTGGCTGAGTAATATTTCTGTGTGGATGTGTATGAAACATTTTCTCTATCCATTAATTTGGCAGCAGGCACTTAAGTTGTTTCTATGTCTTGGCTGTTGTCAATAGTGCTGCAATAAACACAGAAGTGCAGGTATCTCTTTGAGATAGTGATTTCATTTCATTTGGATCTGTTACGCATCAGTGGGATCGCTGGATCATATAGTAGAAAGCCAGGGGTCACATGAAAAAAGATTTTAATACTGTTCACATAAGAATAAATTTCTATAGTGTAACCATTTTTGAAGAACATTTTGATACCTGATAAATTCAACATGTGAATAACCTTGACCCAGTGAGTTCTCTGAATGAGGAAAACTGCTTTTGTTCAGAAGAATGCATGAGCAAGAATGTTCATTGACCCATCATTTATGACGTGAATGCAGAACACTGGAAATCTAAGTACCCATTTTGGAGGAACTGGATAAAATGTCATAGATTCATTTAATAAGATTCTTAAAATATTTAAAATTAATGAGGACTCCTTTTATCAGCATAGATAAATCTTGGTGCCATAATGTTAAGTGAAAGAAAAAAAATGGCAGTAACATTAAGTGGAAAAGAAAGTAGCAATTGAATAGAAAAACCATGATACTATGTGGGTAAACTTCAGAAAGTACACATTAACCAATGCTACACATTGTTCTTGGTGTATGCCTACATAGTAGAAGTATAATTCTGCAAAACAAACATGCTTCCTCACAACAAGATAGTGGCTAATGGGGCTATATACTATACCTGTCATCTTTTTTCTTTAAAAAATGGAAAGAAAGAAAAACTTAAAGCAAATATGGCAAAAGATTAACTTTGTTAAATAGGGATGGTGGGTATATGAATGTTTGTTAGTTTATTACTTTTTGATATGTTAGTTTTTAAGTTAAAAGCAAAACATTTTAAAGCACTCTAAGAGATCCAAGGATATATAGAAATTTCCTCAATCTGGTAATTGGTAGTTAGAAAGAAACTAATCCTTAGGCTTACTATGAAAAATTTGCAATTAATTATATTAAAGTAAGGAATAAAACTATCAACTTGCTCTCCTGGTCAATGCAATATGACCAGAGAAAGAAATAAGAATTATAATATTAGAAAGGAAGAGCCAAAAGTGTTGCTGTTTTGTATTTTAAAAATCCAACAGAATAAAAACAAGCATATTTAGAACTAGCAAGAGTGCTCAGGAAAATGGTCAAACAGAAATTCAAAGTTTATTAATTTTTCTATACCACCTATAACCAATACAAAATGTAATTTAAAAATTTATTTAATCTCAAGAGTAACAAAAAAATAAATACCTGGGATTTAAAGATGATATGCCCAAAGTTATTTAATAAAAGTTGTAACTCTTTGCTTAAGGACATGAACAATGACCCCAATTAATGGAGAGATGGTCTGTTTAAGTTATCTATTGCTGCATGACAAACCACTCCAATACCTGGTTACTTAAAATAACAATGACTTAACTTTTTCCCGTAACTGATGAGTTGGCAATCTGTGTGGGTTCTCTGTTGGTCTCACCTGAGATCACTCACATGACTGTGGTAACCTGAGGGCTTGACTAGAGCTAGAGTGCCCAAGGTGGCTTCAGCCAGATGTCTGGCAGTTGGTTGGCTGTCAGCTAGGGCAGCTTGGCACTCCTTCTCCAGTGGACTGGGCTGGGCTTCGTCACAGCATGGTCGTCTCAGGGTTCCGAGACAGAAGGCAGAAGCTTCAAGTCTTCTTTAGGAAAGAAGACAGAAAATTCAAGTCTCAGTATCATTTTTGCCATTTTCTGTTGGTCATAGTCCTTCCATATTCAAGAATTGGAGAAATGGACACCACCCCTAGCCTGGAAGAGCGTCAGAGACACAGTTCACGAGGGAGAAAAGAAATCCTGGGATGTGAGGAATTTTTGACCATTAAACAATCTACCACACATTTTACATCACTAAATAGGAAGACTCAAGGCATATTATGATGTTAATTCTCTTCTAAATAATTTATAAAGTTAAATCTAACCCACCCAATAAGAATCCACATGGTACTTTTGGTAGAACATAATGAGCTGGTCCTAAAGTTCAACTGGAAGACAAAAATGAGCACAAATAGCCAGGAAAAGTTCCAAACAGAACAGGAAACCTGCCTAAGACATCAGAATTTACTAAGGCTTCATAATCAAAGCAGTGTGGGGTTGCAAAGATAGGCAAATAGATAAGTACTTTTTTTTATTAGTCAAGGAAAAGAATCATGGATACATTGAACTTTATTATTGGGAGGAATTTCAAATCGAGGGGTACTTCAACCACAAAAGTAATGTTCTTTTAAAAAATCAAGTTAAATCTATGCTTTACACCATGAACGAATGTATATTCAAATGGTACCATAAAGATATTAAGAGAATATAATGGAAAATGTTCTTTCAATTTAGAAAATAAAAAAGGAAAAGATTGATACATTAGACCACAAATAAATTATACCATTCTATACAATAATGAACTAAGTGAAGAACCAAGAGGTAGACTGGGCTAATACGTTTGCAATGCCTGTTAACAAAGAATATTCAAAATGTATTAATAGTTTCTATAAGGCAATTAAAGAATCAAGTAATTTAAGTGGGCAATTCAGAGAAAAATAATTCAAATTTGTATGTATGCGATAAACATACAAAGATGCCCAACTTCACTAATAATCATGTAATGTAGATTAAAACAATGAGATCTTGTTTTTTCTTTTACTAACCAATTTGGAAAAGTTTTAAGATTGATTCTATTCAGCGATGGTGATTATGTAGGAAGTAAGTAGTCTCATACGCTGCAGTGGCAGTGTACATTCGTAAAATGTTTTCAGTAGCCTACTAGGCAATTTCTATCAAAATTGAAACAATTTTAATTAACTGTAGAAATTTGTACTTTAGAAAGTATACCTTGTAGAGAAACACAGGCACAAAAGGCGCATATACCGCACTCACGGCAGTACTGTCTAGAATCAGAAAATATCAGTGCCTGGTTAAATTTCTACCTGTGATTAATAAACAGTTTAGTGCCGAGTCATTCCATAGAATAACGTGAAGCCGTAAAAAAAAATCAGACCCATGTGTATTGAGTATATCAGGAGAAAAGAATATAGTCACAAACAGATGTTGCTCTCATTTGTATAGAAAGAAAAATGTCAAGGTTTATATATTTACCTATATCTGCAGGTAAACAGATAGAAAAACTATTAAAAGTGATTATCTCTGGGGAGAGGAGTAAAACATGGGATAGTGATTTTCACTATATGCTTTTTTTTACTGCGTGTATCTTTTACAAAGAGTAAATGCATGTATTATGATATAATTTTTTAGAAATCAGAATAAAAGGCACCATTCCCTCCGAGTGTCATCAAGTTTTAGGACGTGTCAGAGACAGTGACAGGGAGGGCCAGGGCAGCAGCAACTTTCTCCGGAGAGAAAATGTTGAAGAAACTGGGGGGTATTTTGCTTGAATAAGAGAAAAGTTCTCTTTGCTCCAGGGAACAGAGATATCGCCAGTGGGTGAAAATCCAAGAGACAGATTGAAACCTTCTGACCATATGAGACCCCCAACTGTGAAATGAGCTACTGTATATGGCAGTGAGTTTTGTTACTGGAAGAGACAAGCAGAGACAGGGCAACCAACCACTTGTTAGGTTTATTTTAGAGGCAATGACTGTGTTGGTGGGAAGGTGAAGAGAAGGGGCCAAAAAAAAGACCATTTAAATTCAGGTTCTGGGATTGCAAATGTTCTGAATAGAAGTTAACACAAGAATCATTGTACATGACCTGAACCATAGTCCATGAAATATCCTGGATTATGTCAAGAAAAATCAAAACAATTAGCCAGATGAGCATAGCTCAATGGGAAAATTCTTGGAATTTCACTCAACGTGTATACAGCTAAATTCTCTATTTTAGGTTTCAGATCCTTTACTGGTGTAATCCACAGGGCAGAAGCATCAGCTTATTAGGAACGCAGCATCTCAGGCTTTACTGCAAACTACTTAATCAGATTCTGCATTTTAATCAGCTTCACCAGTGATTCCTGTTCCTGAATTTAAGAAGAACTGGTTTATCCAACTACTCCTAGACTTTCTCTTGTTCCTGAGCCTTCAAAGCCCAAATAAAAAGAAACACGCATCACATGAAAAAAAAACATAAATAATTAAAAGTTTTGATTATTATTGCTCATAACCAGAGAGAACTGGTGACAAGAAAACATGACCATATACATGTGTTTGTATGTATACAGTACACATACATACATATATCACACATAAATATGCATACATCGAGAACCTAAACCTAACTCTTTCTAGCTGTAGTGCAAGTGGGTGGTCATCAACTAATTTACTTCATGAAGAGATGTGAGCTCACCTCCCAACCCACCAGTGAACAGTGCTTCAATTTAATTAAACATTGAATAGAAAAAGATAAATATCTTTGAAACTTTTCACATACATTTCATTTTGACAGCTATTAGTACTTAGGACATCTTTAATATCATATTCTACATTTTATGGTTTATTGAGAATTTTCTCTTGTTTTCACCATATTAATGAGTTTTGAAGGTTTAATCCCTTAATCTTGATTTACTAGGTTTTAGCATTTATTTCACATCAGGATTATATGGGGCAAGGGAGTTGTGGAAGGAGTTATTATAAAGAACCTCTTAAAGGGAAGAAAGCTTCCAGGTAGCTGGAAATATCCTAATTATCAGCTAACACCTTGGCAAAAATATACTGGCTTCTGATTTATTTTACTATATCCACTTCCTGAATTATTTTGGTTTTTTGCTTGTGTGCAAAGGCATTTAGTGGCAAATAATGAATTAAGTAATGTATGGGGACATCACAGTTACACCTTTTGCTGGATCTTCACAAAACATTGCTTGACATAAACAATTTTCTTAACAAGTCATGGTGCTTCTCAGCAGGCTTTGCAGAGTTTAGAGCATACTCTTACATAACTGGCCCCAGATGGAAAATACTCTCTTGAAATTGGATGGTTTTTTAAGTGTAGCTCTCCAAAGCCTTCTCAAAAGGAAAAAAAAAGCTTGAACAGAATGCATCTAGTAGCAGGGCCTATAATTCCCCCAGCATCCCACATATTTGGATGTTTTTGCTTTCGGCGGTGGAATTTTTCTAATTTAATTAACTCATTAGTGTTAGCAGATGACACAGTGTGAAAATTCTTTTCCCTAGATGCTTAACTAAATATTCTTCCAATCTTCTGGGTTTATGTGCACACTTCATATATTTTTAAAAATTACTTATTTGTTTCATTTTTACACTGACTTTCCCCTTAAGAGTTCATAGGCAACATGTAGACATCTCATGTAAAGAACTAGAAACCTTTCTTAAAGAGATAAATGGAGAAGAGTCAGAGGAGGTAACTAAAAAATAGTGGGGGAAATCTTTACAAAGGAAGACTGGGAGAGAAAGAACAGATGGTTTGAGAAGAGCAGCCAGAGATGAAATGCTTATCCTGGCCCAAGCCCCTGCCTGCCATTCTGTCTCTTAGTTTTTAGTTCTACACTGTTAAAATGTAGCAGTAGTTTCTGTCTGGAAATCAGCTGGAAATACTTGGAATGATGGGAAAGTTACCCAGCCTTCTTTGCAATGACTTCCTTCCTCCCTCCCTCTCTTCCTCCCTCCTTCCTTCCTTCTTTCCCTCCTTTATGCATTCAGTCACTTTTTACTGTCAATATATAAATCTTCTCTCCCTCTTAGATTTTAAGTTTCCTTGAAATTTGAGATTATTTTCTTTACATCTTCTCTCCACCTCCTCCTCCTCTTTCTTCCTCTCTTTCTCTCTCTTTTTCTTTCTCTCTTCAGGGCCTAACAGAGCCTGGGACAAAATAGATATTGAGTAAATATTACTGAATTCTGAGTGAAAGGAATTCTGTTGTAGCTACTGAGTATCTAACTCCAGTATTTTAAGACAAGTATTGTTTTAATCCTCAGAACCATCTTGTTAAGGCAATTGCTATTGTTGTTATTATAATCTTAATTTTATCCAGGAGGAAACAAAGGCCAAGAGATGTTAAATTGCTCAACATCAGAGAAATTGCTGATGGTCACAGAAATGTTCAGCTAGAGAATTTGAACTCAGGACTATTCAGGATGCTGTTGTGCAAAATGATGGTGACCTGGGACAGTCAGGCTTGACTGACCTTCAAGCAGTGATTGAGGCGACTTCTTTGTGCCACTGCTGAGAGAAAATAATAGCCCCCAGTCTTTGTAGCACATAAATAAGTATTGAGTGATAGAGGTGACACTGAGTTGTGCACTTTAAAAGGGTAAGTTTTTTTTTTTAGTTTATTTTGATATCATTAATCTACAATTAAATGAGTAATATTATGGTGATTACACTACCCCCTTCATCAGGTTCCCCCCACCCCCAACCCTATTGCAGTCACTGTCCATCAGTGTAGTGAGATGCCATAAAGTCACTACTTGTCCTCTCTGGGTTGTACAGCCCTCCCCGTGCCCCCTGAACATTACATCTGCTAATCGTAATGTCCCTTCTTCCCTCTTGCTCCTCCCTTCCCACCCATCCTCCCCAGTCTCTTTCCTTTTGGGAACTATTAGTCCGTTCTTGGGTTCTGTGAGTCTCCTGCTGTTTTGTTCCTTCAGTTTTTTTTTTCCTTAGTTCTTATACTCCACACATGAGTGAAATCATTTGGTACTTGTCTTTTTCAGCTTGACTTATTTCACTGAGCATAATACCCTCTAGCTCCATCCATGTTGTTGCAAATGGTAGGATTTGTTTCCTTCTTATCGCTGAATAATATTCCGTTGTGTATGTGTACCATATCTTCTTTATCCATTCATCTACTGATGGACACTTAGGTTGCTTCCATTTCTTGGCTATTGTAAATAGTGCTATTTATTTGGGAATGTTCTTCTTTCTTTAGATAAGCATGGATTGCAATATACTTTCCCCTTAGGACTGCCTTTGCTGCGTCCCACAGAAGCTGTGGCTTTGTGTTGTTGTTGTCATTTGTCTCCATATACTCTTTGATTTCTGTTTTGATTTGGTCATTGACCCATTGATTAATTAGGAGAATGTTATTAAGTCTCCATGTATTTGTCAGCCTTTTTGTTCTCTTTCTAAAGTTTAATTCTAGTTTAATACCTTTATGATCCGAGAAGTTGGTTGGTAGGATTTCAATATTTTTGAAATTACTGAGGTTCTTTTTGTGGCCTAGTATGTGGTCTATTCTGGAAAATGTTCCATGTGCACTTGAGAAGAATGTGTATCCTGTTGCATTTGGGTGTAGAGTTCTGTAGATGTCTCTTAGGTCCATCTGTTCTAGTGTGTTGTTCAGTGCCTCTATGTCTTTACTTATTTTCTGTCTGGTTGATCTGTCCCTTGGAGTGAGTGGTGTGTTGAAGTCACCTAAGATGAATGCATTGCTGTCTATTTCCTCCTTTAATTCTGTTAGTATTTGTTTCACATATGCTGGTGCTCCTGTGTTGGGTGCATATATATTTAAAATAGTCATATCCTCTTGTTGGATTGACCCCTTTATAATTATGTAATGTCCTTCTTTATCTCTTGCTACTTTCTTCGTTTTGAAGTCTATTTAGTCTGATACAAGTACTGCAACACCTGCTTTTTTCTCCTTGTTATTTGCATGAAATATCTTTTTCCATCCCTTCACTTTTAATCTGTGTATATCTTTGGATTTGAGGTGAGTTTCTTGTAGGCAGCATATAGATGGGTCTTGCTTTTTTATCCATTCTGTTACTCTGTGTCTTTTGATTGGTGCATTCAGTCCATTTACGTTTAGGGTGATTATCGAAAGATATGTACTTATTGCAATTGCTGGCTTTAGATTTGTGGTTACCAAAGGTTCAAGGGTTGCTTCTTTACTATCTAACAATCTAACTTAACTTTCTTGTTAAGTATTGTAAACACAGTCTGATGTTTCTTTATTTCTCTCCCTTCTTATTCTTCCTCCTCCATTCTTTATATACTAGGTGTTTTATTCTTTGCCCTTAGTTAGTTTGGATGGTCTGCTTTCTTTGCTATGATTTTATTTTCTCTGGTGACAGCTTTTTACCCTTAGGAGTGCTTCCCTCTAGAGCAGTTCCTTTAAGATGTCCTGTAGAGCTGGTTTATGGGAGGCAAATTCCCTCAGCTTTTGCTTGTCTGGAAATTGTTTAATCCCACCATCATATTTAAATGATAATCATGCTGGATACAGTATTCTTGGTTCGAGGCCCTTCTGTTTCATTGCGTTAAATATATCATGCCATTCTCTTCTAGCCTGTAAGGTTTCTGTTGAGAAGTCTGATGTTAGTCTGATGGGTTTTCCTTTGAAGGTGATCTTTTTCTTTCTCTAGCTGCCTTTAATACTCTGTCCTTATCTTTGATCTTTGCCATTTTAATTATTATGTGTCTTGGTGTTGTCTTCCTGGGGTCCCTTGTGTTAGGAGATCTGTGGGCTTCCATGGACTGTGAGACTATTTCCTTCCCTAGGGAAGTTTTCAACAATTATTTCTTCAAAGACACTTTCTATCCTTTTCTCTCTTCTTCCTCTGGTATACTCCTATAATGTGAATATTTCTTTTGGATTGGTCACACAGTTCTCTTAATATTCTCTCATTCCTAGAGATCCTTTATCTCCTCTCTTCTTCCTCTGGTACTCCTATAATGCGAATATTGTTCCTTTTGGATTGGTCACACAGTTCTCTTAATATTCTTTCATTCCTAGAGATCCTTTTATCTCTCTCTGCCTCAGCTGCTCTGTGTTCCTGTTCTCTGATTTCTATTGCATTAACAGTGTCTTGCATCTCGTCCAGTCTGCTGCTGAGCCCGTCGATGGCTTGTCTCATTTCTGCATTATCTTTCCTGACTTCCTCACTTCCTCCCTTAGCTCTTGCATATTTCTCTGTAGATCCATCAGCATGGTTATGACTTTTATTCTGAATTCTTTTTCAGGAAGATGCTGCATTTCCATCTCTTCAGATTCCTTCTCAGAGGGGCTCTGAATCTTGGTGATCTTTGTTTGTATCATATTCTTCTGTCTTGTCATGTTGGCAGGAGTGGTCGCTGGTAGGTGCCACGTATGTCAGCTGGGCTCTTTAAGGTTTAAAAAGAAAAGAAAAAAAAAGCAAAAAAAAAGCACCACCAAAAAAAACAAGCAAGCAAAAAAAAAAGGAAGAGAAAGGAAAGAGAGAAAGAAGAGAGAAAGAAATGAAAGAAAAGGAAGGTGAAAAAAGAAAAAAAAGGGCAAGAAATAAAACAGAGGAGCAAAAAAAAAAAAAGCCCACCTGGAGTGGATTCTCTATGCGTGCTGTAGGTGTTGCTGTTGCTCCACTAATTCGCAGCCACAGCTGCGCCACTTTTTTTGTAGGTAGGAATGAATGGGACGCTATTGTTTTCTGTATAAAGTTCCAGCGTGGTTGCTCCCTTCTTTCTGTCAGTAGTGAAGGGGACCGAAGTTCCCCAGGACTTCCAGCCTGCAGGGCTGAGCCCGCCGGGGCGATGGTGTTCCCTTGCTGGGCCCCCTGCCTCTCCGAGACTGCTACAAATGGCGCGCGCTTTTCTCTTGTCCCTGGGCGATGGCTGCACCGTCCCGGCACCTTCCCGGCTCAAAACCTGCACCTTCTGCCTCTCCAATGTCTGATGCACCGCGTGATGTATGTCAGCGCTCCTGGTGCTCCGGCGCAGACCACAGGGGCTGGTTATTTCGCGGACCTGCTCTTCCACTCCCTCCCGGCTCCGACTCCTCCCGCCGGCGCACTGGGCTGGGTGAGTGTTCGGGTGCTGCCGGGTCGCGGCTCTGTATCTTACCCGCCTTGCGGGGTGCTGAGTCCTCCCAGGTGTGGCTGCACGCTGTGCACTTTCCTGTGTGCTCTGATTTCTCTTTTAGGAATAGTTGTATTTGCTGTGTTTTCATAGATTTATATAGTTTTGGGAGGAGATTTCTGCCACCCTGCTCACACCGCCATCTTCCCGGAAGTCCAAAAGGGTAAGTTTTATAGGATGTGAATTATATCTCAGTTTTAAAAAATTGAATAGTAAGAGTTGGAAATTACTGAATTTTGGATGTTTTAAAGGTTCCAAGAACTTTCTCTGTCCTCCATTCCTAAGGAACTTGGTTCAAAATTAATAGTAATTGTTTAACTGGTCCTGTTTGTTGAAGCTGCATGTTGAACAATAGCAAAGATCGCCACATCCAGATTCACTGGAGTCCCCGGCCCCTGTGCAGGAGGCACACTTACCTGAGGAGGGCACCACAGAGCAGTGACGCTTAGAGGTCTATCCAGTATTTAAATCATCAGCTATAAGCTACTGAATAGTTTGTAGGGTGAAAAGTTTAATAAACATGAGCTCATTAAACTATTTTTTTAAACCAGTTTTCATCATCATGCAAAATTTTCCACTACAAAGACAAAAAGCTCATCACATCCCTCAGAGTGCTTCCAGCCATTAATCTTGCTGGCAACGATGGACACCATGTTTGGGAAATCTGTTAGCATTCAGTTTTCTTCTAAATCAGTTCAGGGTGCTCTTAGGATATAAACAGACATTTATTGTTGAAAGTCATATAATTTGTTATTTCTGTACACATGTCCAAAAGGGAGGTAGTGGTTTTCTGTTCAGAGTGCACATACACACAAGCATGCACACTCACACACACAACACACACCCTCTCATACACTCGTACACATTCACACACTTACATGCAGTGCACATAACAATTCATACATATGCACATGTGTGCATACACACACATCCCTATCCATATACTTCACAAATGGATGTATCAACAGCAGAAAGTTATTGAGCCAATATATCTTTCACAAGGAAACTGCTGTGTGTGTGTGTGCTTAAAGTACAAATAAGCCAATTGCTTTCGTTTTTGTAGACTTAATAGACTGAGATGGAAGAAACTGATAGGAGTTTCAAATATTCTGCTTGGCATCTAGAAGCAAATTTTATGGATTCACCATTTCCTTTTTTTTTTTTTCCTTCCTAATGTTTGCACTTTGAAAGGAGAGCAAGGTGCTCATGGAGAATAGTCGGGAGAAAGGAGGAAGCAGGCTTGGGAGCATCTGGATTTTCTGCCACTCTTGTCCTTGAATGGTGTTCCCTCATTCTCTAGATGATTGCCTCATTTTAACTTTCTAAGACATTTGTGTTATTAATTTGGAATATAGATTTGATATTTCTATCTTTAGTCAACATTTTTTTCTGCCCAAGTCAAAGAAAGACCAGTTTAAGCAGGACTCTTGGTGAGCCTGAGAGTGGGGGAAGGGACGGAGGGGCTGATCCAAATTGTCTGCATCTGACATTTCACTTCTTTGAGCTCAGAGTTTGCAGGCAGCAATGGCTAAAGAAATACAATTACTGCTGCCAACAATGGAGTATTCCTCAGCCCTTGCGAAAAGGAGGGAGATCCAGAAAGGGGGCATCCCTTCACCTTCTCAAACTGGTTCTCAATTGCCTACGTGCTGGGACAGTCAGGGATCTTAAAATAATGATGACTGGGTCTCACGTCTAGTGGTCCTGATTTATATATCTGGGGATCTGGGGATGGGTCGCAGTGACTCCACAGGTGACTGTAATATGCAGCCAAGTTGGAGAGCCGCTGCTGTAACCAGTGGCTGCCAGCCCTGAATGCACTCAGGGAGCTTGGGCTTGTCACTGCGGATTCTAGGAGTCTGGGGGGGGATCTGGGCATTGGTATGTTTTGCTATCTCCCCACATGATTTTAGGGAGCAGCCAGGGTGGAGATGTGCTGACCTGCCTGTGAGGGGCGGGAAGCTCACTGCCCTCTTGGTTCATCTTCGGCGTGTTTCAACCCCCAAATTATTCCCTGTTGGGTTTTTACCACCAAGGAGCCAGTGTGCTGGGTACTGCAAGGAATGTGCTAGTGGGTTTGATGCAGTCTCTGTTCTCTGGATGTTTATGAGGCTTCAAACAATCATATTTTGCATTATTTGTTGCTTAATGAGACTGACTAAAAAATATTTTGAATCTACATGTGGAAAGGCTTCTTCACACTGTATCTCATTGGAACCTCACAGTAACCTGGTGAGAACAGATTAGGAAATGTAAACTCACAGGAGACAGGGAACATGCTCAAACTTATATGGCAAAGAGGGCTGGTAGCCAAATCTTCCAATGCCTTCTGACTCTCATTTTTCTCTGTTTCTCCTGACACTACCATTAACATTTCAAACCAGGTGTAGGGGGTAGTGGAATCAGAGAGGCAGGAATTGAGATGGAGAAAACTTTTCAAAATGTATGTGAGTGTATGAGAGTTTGTATCTGCATATGTGAGAATGTGTGTCTACATATGTGTAATTATGTACATGTGAGGAAATATGCCTTTGAGGTTTTATTGGATGGTGGTGTTTCGTTATTGTCCCTTGAAAATTATACAATCCGTTAACAAAGTCTAGCACAAAAAAGAAATTACTGACATATTTAGGAATATTAAAGGGTCTGTCTAGCATTGAAAGACAATTACTATCTGTGAGGAAAATTAAAGAGAGTTTATTAAGGCCAAGTCAGATTTCTACAGATACCAAGAATAGTATTTTCATCAGCTAGGGAGAGATGTATGTGAGGGAGGAGGGGAGATCAGTATCAGTGACCATTAGTCAAAAAAAGATGCTTAATATCCTGTCTTCCTTCAAGTCTCTGGCCACTTTCGTCCCCATAAAGGGATGGAGAGACTTCTGGCCCATCACCCAGAGGCAGATGTGTGTTCTTTATAAACAGAGTTGTAAGAAGAAATGGAAAAGACATGAACCCAAGGAGGTCATGGTCCTTTTAAGTCAGGCAGGGCTAAAGCAGTAATTTGTAATTTTTAGGTTGATGATAGTTTTAAAATCATGATAAAATGTTTTCTTTGTGGCTTGGGTGTGTCTTTGCGTTCAGCTAAAAAAGAAATTGCAGTGTTATAAATGTGTATAGCATTTCTTTGCTGTAGCAATGTTCTAGTGCTGCCCTGATCTTTACATGTTCGCAAAGACAGCCGTAAACATTCATTCACTCATTTGCTTATTGAGTGTCTGTCATGTTGTTATACATCAGGCATTATCCACTTAGGGGAGCACAGAACATAAAATACTGTCCCTGCTGCCCAGGAGCTTAGGGTCTAATAGAGTTTTTAATTCCATGCTATTATTTCAGAAGGTTCACAGAAGGAAGCCAGGAGTTGTCTAAGTCAGGCTGGCTACATGTACAAAAGTCTTTCTGTGGGGTATGCATCAGCCATTGTTAAGCCTGGAAAAGAGAAACTAGATATTTCAGCAGAGAGGGATTCAATGCCAAGAATGTGTCATGAAGCCATTGGTAGGTTGGAGGAGAAAGAGGCATAAGGTGGCGATACTCAGAGACTGCGAAGCTGCTACCGCCCTTTGTCAGGCTGAGCTGCCGGAGGAATCACAGAAGTTCCTGGAGCCTGTCATCACCTACTGCTGATGCTGCCCATCCGGAGCTCAAAACACGTGCCTCCTCGCTTCCTGTTGCCTTCTGGTTTCTCACTGTCTCCTATTGGCAGAATTCAACTTGACCATCTAAGTCTCTGTGATGTAGCACTGGACCTCCAGTACAGAGACGAGCTTAGCAGGGAGTCAGATAATGAGAGGGAGAGGACCTGGGAGTAGCCACTGGCACCCAGAGAGTTCTCTGCTTTTTAGACTCAGAAATTTGATGATTAGTACACTGAGATATGATAGGCTTTGAAATCTGACTAAAACAAACTCTTATGGACTGAAATGTATCCCCCCAAATTCATACGGAAGCTCTGATCCTCAGTATGATTGTATTTGGAGAAGAGGCCTTTTAACCTAAAGAAATTAAGGTTAAATGAAATATTAAGAGTGGGAGCCTCATTCAATAGCACTGGTGTCCTTCTAAGAAAAGGAAGAGGCGCCAGGAAAGCATGCATGCTGAGAAGGCGGCTGTGTGAGGGGGCAGAGAGAAGGCAGCAAAGGCAAGCGGAGGAGAGACCCTCACCAGAGACCAGTCCTGCCGACGCCTTTATCTTGACCTCCCAGCCCCCAGAACTGTGAGACAACAAATTTCTGTTGTTAAAGCCCCCATGTCTGTGGTGTTCTTCTATAGCAGAACAAGCTGACTTCACTCTAAGCAAACACATAAATGGTGAATATGAAGAGTCAGATGCTAAATTGCAAATTTGTACTAAAAATGTAACTTTCCAGAAGATTGCCTACTTACATCTGCTGGTCAGCACATTCTTCTTCTGTAAGTAAAATCAAAGAAAATTAGAAGGTAGCTTGATGACAGAGGTCTCTGAGCAAGGAAGTTTGTTGGACAGTACAAATGGCCAGTGTAACATGAGCACGTCTGTGGGATCTAACATACTAGTTTCGCCTCTGGACCCAGAGTCCTTGCTGCGTGTGTATAAATGTGGGCCATCTCCTTGCCCAGCAATGCCAGAGGTGGCCTGAATCGGCCTTCCTGACTGTTCCTTTGCGGACACCACCCCTTTTCATGTTGTTTCTTTTGGGTGGCCTTGCTCTGATTCTTTCGGATAACTACTTTGATCCTTTCCGTGACTGTTTTACGGTGTAATTCACAAACTTTCAAGTCCTTCTGATGGGGGTGATACATACACTTGGCTGATAAGTGGCCAGGACATATTGCAGTGGTGTGGCTTTTTGCCATTGACTCTGCCCTTCTGATCAGTCAATACCTGTGCTGTGTCAGTTGCTAAGCATTTTAACTATCAATCTCTGGCCATATAATTGACAGAAAATATGAAAAGAAACTGACCAGGATAAACTGTTCGATCAGCCTTCCATGGAGCAGACTGGGCTATTTGAGAACTGTTGAAAGGATACTTATTTCCCAAAATGACAGACTCGTCAATCTATTATAGGGCATCAAATCCAGTCACCACAGTTGCTCCTTAATGAGTTTAATTGTATTTACCAGAAAGGATAATCAATATATTTAATATTTAGAGCTTACCTACTGTGTGCCAGGTACTGGTAAACTCTTTAAAATGGAGCAGCACGTTAATCATCACAAGAAGCCTACTATGAAGAAGGTCCTATTATTACTGCCATTTTATAGGTTAATTGATTTACCATTATCAGCAAGTAAGAAGGAAAGTTGAGAATTATACCCTAAGATTAACCATTGTGTTCTGGGCAAACCAGTTACCTTGGCCTACAAGACCCTGTGTGATCTAATCATTTCTTAGAACTTGTCTCGCGCATTCTCTTTCTTGCTTGCTTTGTTCCTAAGAAACTGGATCCCTAATTCTGGGTCACACAAAGCTCCTTCCCAGGGGAAACACTCGACGGACCCTTTACCTGGAATGATCTTTACTCATATTTTTACATGATTGGCTCCTACCCTTACCATCCTACCTAAGACGTTTTTCTCTTCCACATACCTGACACTCTGTTCCACCACATATTGGGGGTCCTTTTCACCGTAGCAGGTAACTCTCATAGTTTGGGGTTACCTGTGTGCTTATTTATTTTCTGTATCATCCCACTAGAATGTAAGTTCCATAAAGGCAGGGACCTGGTCTCTCTCATACCTGGCTGAGACACCAGCATCTAAGTACTGGGTCTTCCATACATTAGGCACCAAACAAATATGTGCTAAATGCCAAAAGATTATCTGTTATGATCTATCAAACTTCAAAGCTCTATGGAATAAGACTTGGAGGGCAAGTTTTGATGG
The DNA here is from genome assembly GCA_032199065.1 of Smutsia gigantea. NCBI lineage: Eukaryota > Metazoa > Chordata > Mammalia > Pholidota > Manidae > Smutsia > Smutsia gigantea. Next base: position 42,365 of record JAVSCE010010012.1, read on the forward strand.
AGGGAGAAATCTCAGAGCCTGAGTCATCTCTGTCATGGGATTCATTGTCACAGAGGGTATTCTGGGCTCCCAGTGCAACAGTCACTGAGAAGAGGGCCTGCGAAGTGGGTGGGAATTCTGAAAGTGGAAGAGAAAAGCCCCTCAAATTTCAGTTAACTAATCCTTTCACATATAGCCATAGTATAGAACTAACTTTGTTCTGAAAAACAAAGTTGTTTGCTGATAGTTTGTTTCTTTCTAACTGCTAGGCTCTACCAACAAGAAAATATTAAGAATTTACTCTATGTAAAAAAACTGTCCTAGGCAGTGATGGTGGTTAATAAAGTAAGTAGGACTTCTATGAAACTTGGGAGAGAAAGGAATCATAGCCAAATGGGGTGACTAGGAAGGTCTTGTGAGGGAGATGGGCCCGGAGCCAGGCACTGGGACAAGGGGAGGGCTGGACCAGATGGAGGTGAGAGGTATAATCAAAAGCAAGGCCTCATAAACATGTATGGGGATTGTGAAATACTAGTTGGCAGGAAGTGGACCTTGAATATGATATTGAAAAGTTTGGATTTTATCTTGAATTCAGGACGGACTGCTAATGAATTAACATTAATATTTCTGAAAGTGAGAGAAGGAACGAGTAAGAAGGAAGAGGCAGCCCATGGCTGGAAAAGGAGTCCATCAATTTCCAACAGTTAGATATCATTTGGGTATAAGCCGTCTGGGGCACAGCTGTCTCAACCCTCTCCTTGGCAGAAGAAACCAAGAAAAAGGGGCTACCTGCCATGGACTGAGAGGGCGAGTCTGTTGCACCCTCATCAAACGTGGAGCGACTGAGAAAGTTGTGAAGGATATTTCTTTTCAGTTTTATTAAAAACTGATTTGTATAAAAACAGATTGGTATGGCATTTTATTAAATTCAGCAGTACAATGGCTATGTGTTTTGTGTAGCTTATGGGAAACTTCTGTACCTCAAAGTGCCTTCTTCTGAATCATCAAAGACATATTAATTATGCTAGCTAGTATTTAAGGTTAACTGTTTTTCAGTGTAACCTGTGCATAATTATAACTTATATGTGTCATAATTTATTGCCTTTAAGCAATTTTTACATACATCACTTGATTGCCATTGTTATGTTTTTTGCAATTGAGAAAGATGAATTTCAGAGAAGCTAAATGACTGCCCAAGATTAGTTAGCTAATGGGTGGGAAGGCCTGGGATCAAACCTATTTCTTTTCTTTGAAGACTTTTACATCTTGGTGAAAACTGGTAGCTAGTGCTTATTACATATGGTGCAGCCTTATTAGTCAGAATACTCAATCATTCTAGAACAAGCCATCTCCCTGGAGTGGAGGGCTTAGCTACCATAATGGTGAAATGCAGTGGGTGTTCAAATGCTTAGAGATAATGATGTCATCCACCATTCATTCTGAATCAGCCTGTCCAAAAGGAAATGTATCTCATAATGTTCCTTAAATATGTTTAAATGAAATATTTTTAAATGAAATATTGACAATAATAGTTATGTTTCAGATTCCCCTCATTGGGCCTTGGGCTCGACAACTCTTGGTTACGGAGTGCAGTTTTGTCAGTTTGATCTCATGGAATCTGCACACAGCATCTGTGTGCACAGTAACAGAATGATTCTGGCTGATAGAGGAAGGGTGTGGAGCGAGTGTGGCATGAAACGGACCGTTTACTTTTTTCCACAGTCTGCTGATTTGACCTGCAAACCCATTCCCCAACTCCATTAGCAAAACCTATAAAAACACAGGGGCCTCCATAAAGATGACTCTGACATTTGCAACCCGGAGAGGTCTTTTTTGAGTTGAGAGAGTCCAGTTCTATACTTATTATTTGGGTCTGGGTATTTTTGGCTTCAACACTTGTTCCTGGTTAAGAAGTAAAAAACAGGGGCCTAACCACTGTTCACTTGGATAGTAAAACACATGCTCACTTTTTGCAGTGACCCTGGAAACAGAAGGGGAATTCTTATAAATCACAAAGGAAAATAAATAACTTCACTCATGGAGGGAAAGAGACAGCTTGAGAAAAGGGACTTTGGAAAAAGACTGTCTCTAGACAGCAGTCTTGTGGTAAGTACTAAATATTCATTTACCACTCTATATGTTTTGGCTTAAAATGCATTATTCTTTGACTGTTATTTCCTGAACCCTGTGCTTTTGAGACCTCTATTCCAGTTATCCCATTAGCAATATCCCCTGAGGTTTTGTTTCATTTATTTTTTACAAAGTCAAAAGCCAGCAAATTATTGGAATGTTTGTATAGTGTCATAATAGGCAAACGTCATAATCTGTCAGCATTATGTATAATTATATTAATTCCAGCTGAAGTAGACTTTAACCTATACAGAAACACTACAGCTGATGCCAGATGCCAAGCTTATATATAGTTGTTCCGTTGCCATTTATCTTAAGTTTGTGGTAAGTTGAATGAGAATTCAATAGAGCGTCAAATATTGAAGAGTGAAGAAAGTCTCTGAGATCTTCTTAGGTATGTAAATTAGTTCAACTGTCCATAAACTTTCTTTCTTAAAGTTATAATGATGATAAGCATCATTCTTAACAACATGGTTGGGTTGCTTTTGTGTATGAGAATCTGATCAGCCAAAGGAAATAGACTAAGTCACTGATTTCTGAAGGTTGGCCAGTCTTCCATAGTGTGAGCTAAGATGTGTGGGTCACCTCTTTTATTCCATGATGCATATGAACAGAGCCAAAAAGCAAATCAGGCAAGTCACCTTTCTCTTTTGCTCAACTACTGAAATAGAATTTAGTGTAGGTCCTTTTTTCTCATGTTCATTAGTGATGCATTTGTGCACTCTGAGCACCTGGCCAGGAGTCTGGGTCAGAGCAGGTACCAATAAAATACCTGTTGAATTGGTTTATCAGTTGCACTTTTCCAGTGTTGCTGCTGTGGCTCTTGCTTGGGCAGTGTACGAATAGCTATTTACCCCAAACTGCAGAGGCTTCATATCACAAACTTCTCAAAGGTGTGAGTTTCTAGGACTTGAGAAAAGGACTAATTAAAGCTTTGTGTCTAGTTCTTCTCTTGTTAGAGTTAACTTCTGTGTCTATGTGGGCTGTCCACTGACCAGCCTAAGAACTTCAGAGGATGAGAACTTTTGTACCATTTTAAATTCTCCTCCCAATGGATGTGCTCTTTTCTTATCCCTTAGGTCTTCCTATATCCAGGTAGAATGTGGTGAAAATTTTGTGTGTATGTGTGTTTATATGTCTATTTGCTTTGCAAGTTCTGGGAAAACTTAGGATAAAAGATATTTTCTCAGCCTCTCCTTTGCCAAAGAAAACACTTCTTACACTATCAGCCTACCAAAGGGGTCTGTCTTATGCCCAGGCAGAGGGTATAGGTGCCCGTGTAATATGATCTGAGCAGCACAGGAAAGATTCTCTTAACCCATCCTTAGTCCCTAAAGTCACCATTTCTGCCTTAGGTCCCAGAGAATATGCAAAGACCTAATAAAAACAAGCATGCTGAGCTATTATCTTTCAATAATTCACAGTAGCGCTTGTTCATAAAAGGTCTTGGATCATTTCCAAACGTCAACTGCATGAGCAGAATTTTGCTGAGCCTAGTGGTGACAAAAGGATGCAGAGCACAGAGTGCTAGAATGCAAGGCTGGGTCGGGAAAAACAGAGGATCGGGAAGTGGTTGCTGTGAAGGCATGGGCTGTCTGAAAAGCAGAGAAAGAGGAAACAGTCTCAAGGAAATCTCTGCCCACATTTACACGTTGCTTAGGGATAGGCTTGACTATGAGTACAAATCACAGCCTGTCATATCGCCAGCGCTAGCTGAAAGCCCAAAACCACGCCTGCATTCCCGTTGGCATATGGCTTTTCCCTGAGTCTTTTGGGGGCTGTGAATCTGTTTCTTGTAACATTAAAGAGCACTGTGAAAATGAGAACTTGTTGCTGGGCATTACCTGAGAAACTTAATCCTGTTAAATCTCCCTAAATGATGCTTAGGAGAGTTTTTACTCAATAATGAAATATCTTCCTCGTTTCCTGGAGGCATGTTAAGTGTTAAATCTGTGTACAATTTTGGGAAAATCCTGACAAAGAATGGCTCTCCCATGACTATGTGGCCCACTGTCTGGGGATGCTTATTGCTATTGGATATTATACAAGTTAGGCCACCTCACTATAATTTTGCCCTCCTTTTTAGTGTTCTTTCCTTATGTAAGATAACTGCGCCTGGAACTGTGCCAGGGAGAGTGCTCTTTTCGAGTTGGTTCTTTGAGAGTGAGACCCTTTGAAAGCCCCTTGAGTGAATTTTATTGTGACCGTTAGGAAGAGAGATGAAGGGGGATAAGAATGAAGCTGACTGGTCTGTAAAGGACTTGAACCCAAGACATCGCCCTCATTGGCTCCGTGCTGAAGCCACACAAATAACTCGGCGAATAACTAGAAGCACATAAGGATGATTCTGTTGCTGGGGAATAGGAAATACAAGGGAAAGGAAAAAGAAACACCTGGCATCATACAACACAATCTTCATTGCCAAGGCATGTTCATTTTACTTCTTTTTGTTCTATTTTATGTTCTTTTAAAATCATAGAATGCTAAATTGGGAATGGGTTGTCCAGTCTCCTCACTTTGCAGAAGAACTAATTAATGTTCAGTGAGGTTAAATGTTTTCTCTGAGGTCGCACAACTAGAATACATCCCAAAGTAGGACTGAGGTCTCCTAACCATCACTTCAGTTCTTTTTCATTACATAATATCCCAGTAAGAGAAGATGTCCTTTTGGAAAAGTTAATAGTGAAAAAAAAACCATATAAATTCCACTACAGTAATCATTATGACCCATATTTTTGAGAGGTAGAAAGCCCAGAAGAAATTTCCACTTTTAGATTTTGCAGGACAAAAATTCCTCATAATGTACTGCAAGAATAAAGTCCTGTTAACTTCATTATACTTTTTATTTTACATAATCAAATCATGAAGTGTTGAGTAAAAATCAGCTTTTACATTTTTAGGCTGGAGGAACCACAAAAAGAAACTCACAGTCCATATATTGAAAGAAGCTCCCATTTGGGGGATGTGAGTTTGTGGTCCTTAGTCAGAGTTTTGCTTTCAGGCCATGACACAGGGGAGGGTTTAAGTGTGTGTGCATGTGTGTGTGTGTGTGTGTGCGCGTGTGTTTGTGTGGGCACGCACCCTAGTACCTCTGGAGTATTCTTTGATGCTGCTGATTTTTACTTGATAAATCATCCTTTTTAAGAAGAAAGTGGCAAGTAAGTGAAACTGAAGTGAAAAATATGTTTCAGTGTGGGATGTAAATACCTTGAGAGAAAGACAAGTGGCTACAGGTCTGCCTCCACCAGTAGGAGTGGGCTGAGTAGCCGCAGGTTCAAGGCAAGTACAGTCTTCTCTCTGGTGACAATAAAAATCACCCCAGAAATCAGAGCCTTTTCTTGACCCAAAGCTGTTCATTCTACCCCAGGATGTTTTTTGATCATAAAATGTCAGCTTTTCACACTGTGCCTTTTTATTGGCAAGAATCATTCCCAGGCTGCCTGTATAGCTATTTGACACTTGTGGCTATGATAGCATTTGGCTGATGAGGAGGCTGGGGGGTGAATTACCTTTCCTACCAGCTTACAATTCAGTAGCAAATGCTCTCTTTTAATTTTGGGAAAAAATTACTTTTGGCTTTTAAGCACAGATGGCAGTAACAGTTTCTCTTAGGAATGATGAATTCCTTCATGGTGTCCCATTCCTTTCTCCCCTACAGAAAGGAAGACAAAAATGTTGGCTATACCCGATCTCTGGTTCTGACAGCAGTGCAGTTTTGATGGGCTAGTAGGAGTGGAAAGACCCTACACAAGCCCTTCAATTCATCCTTCAGCCTCTTAACAGTTTGCCCAAATCACTAGAATAATTGGAAATTCCACATTATCTAAGTCAGATCTACAAGCACCATTGAAAATCTCTGTTATATTTAAGATATTTTAGTAGCTATGGTCTATTCTGAATAGTCACCATTTTCCTCTCCAGATGCTCTCTATCCTTCATTATGTGGCTGCGTACCTCTGGTTGATGTACCACATGGACCTTATCCAAGGACCCCTTGTCTTCTGGCATCTGGTTGGGTTGGCCAGTGGGAGGACCTGGCAGTAGGTTAGAGGTTGAGAGGAGAGAGAGGTCAAGGGCATCGTTTACCTGCTCTTGCTATACATGGTCATGGACTATATTGACTGGGCTGCTCTGCCTAAGGTCACTGCTTTTGCTGGGCAGTCCTTTCCCCAACTCCAGCATCAGTTATAACCACAGTTCTGTGTTCTGGCACCTTCTCTTTCCCTATTCCTCTCAAGGCTTCTTGGTAGTAATGGCTCCTGGAGATTATCAGCCTATGTTGTATTGGTTTACCTGAATCCAGCCAGCACTTCTTTGAATAGTTCCTTTACCAAAAGCTCCTCAATTACATGATTTTAGTGTACCATCTTCTTCCTGCAGGGGCCTCCTGACTGATACAAGGAAATACTTCTTCTCAAGGAGTTTATAGTTTATTTTTGGAAGCTGATCTAATAAGGAGGAAAAATAATATAACATGGAGGAAGTAGACAATGTGACCTGACAGTGATAAGACCTGAGCTCATTGTGGGACGATGTGGGAGGCACCACAGAGCACCTGTAGCTAGGACTACACTTCAGAGCAATGTGGGGTGCTTGCTTCAGCTGCACAGGTGCTAAAATTGAAGTGATGGAGAGAATTTGGTGGGTGAGAATTGCGATAGAAGAAGAAAACAACCCAAGGCTATTGCTCTCTACCCCTTGGGGACAGCTCATTTCATTGCGGAGTTACTTTCTCCCAGGGAAACTCCTTCCTTACATCAAATTGCAATGATTGATTTTATGTGTCAACTTGGTTAGGCTCAGGGTGCTTGCATACGTGGCAAAACATTGCTTCTGGTTGTGCTCGTGAGGGTGTTTCCGTAAGAGATCAGCACCGAATAAAGAAGACAGCCCGCCCCCCGTGGGAGGGCACCATCCGATCTGTCGAGGCCCGAATAGAACAAAAAGGCAGAGGGAGGGTGAACCCGCTCTCTGCATGAGCTGAGACACCCGCCTTCTGTCCTCCAACAGGGGCGCTCTCAGTTCTCGGGCCTCTGGGCTCCACATAGGCTTACCCCATTTGTCCCCCTAATTCTCAGGCTTTCCAGCTCCGGCTGGAACTACACCCTGGCTTTCCTGGGTCTCCCGTATATGTATGCATATTTATAAATACACATACAGAGAAACAGAACCCTGACAAATACACAAATATACATCTCTGCTGCTCTGTCTCCAGTCATTTCCCCCTCTGTTTAGTAATTGGAAGTGATTCTAAAGCAGGGGTCAGAAAATTCTGTAAAAGGCCAGAAAATAAGTCTTCTAGGCTTTGCAGGCCAGATGAGTAAGCACAGCTCCTCAGCTCTTCTCTCATAGCAGGAAAGCAGCACAGACAGTTCATGGACAACTGCCTACGGCTTATGTTCCAAGAAATCTTTATTTACAAAGACAAGCAGCAAGTTGGATTCTAAAGGATATCTGTTCACATTGGAAAATGGGAAACTTGGAAGTCCAGATTCCCTTTTCCTGGGAGCTAACTTTGAGTAGTGACTTGTGTTTACCATCAAGATGTGCAATACACCAAGGCAGGCAAAGGGCAGGTTTAGGTTGGTGAGCAAAGATGTATGTATCCAAGCGGCAAGATGTTAAGCAAAGGGAAATATTTTAGAAAGCTCAGAACTTGCTGAGACTTTTTCAAAGTGCAAAATAGGGGTATTGTTAGTGTAGCTCAGTGCAGCCTGTGGGTTATGAATACTAAGAAGAAAATATGCATATTCTAATGTTTCAGTCATGACTGTAGCTTTCTTGACTCTCTTGGTGCTGTAATTAAACCACCCCTCACCACAGCAATGCTGTACAGAGCACAAACCACCAGGTTGCCAGAGAAGGCTACTAGCTACTCAAGTCCCACTGCCTCTGATCCTTTGTACTAATGGGAGCAAATATCAAGTAAAGTGTCCTCTGTGCCTCCTGACCACTGGGCAGAGGACAAGGTGCCCTCTGGGAACCTGACCTTTGTTCTCTGATATAAAGATTATTTGAGATTTCCCAAGTGGGGTTCAAGTAGAGGAGGGTCAGTGAGTGAGAGGAAGCTTTCTATTCCCGCAGCTGCTTCATCCCCACTGACAGCGCTGTTGTGTCAGCCATCTCCTGGATGTCCTTAGAATCAGAAAGAGCGCGCACTGAAGCCAGATGTGGGAAGGTGTAGTGATAGCTGAGCAGCCAGCCAAAGCCGTTCAGGAAGAAGCAACAGGTGGACAACAGGCCAGCTTTGGCCTGCGTCAGCCCCCTTTCCAAAGTGGCATGCTGAATCTGTGACTGTCCCCTGGCACCGGGCAATGGTGGGGTCAGAGAAGTGTCAGACTCGTACATGAACGTTTACTTGGTGAATCTGCCTACAGCCCAGCTGAGACCATCAAAGCAGGTCAAGAAAATGCTGGAGAAATGCCCTGCCCAGCTGCCCTCCAGCAGCACAGATCTTTGGAGGCTATGGTGCAGATGGGCTGGAAGAAGACAGAGGAGGCTTAGCCAGGTGGGCACTGCCCACGATACCTGGTCGCTAAGGTCTTAAAGAGGCTGCAGATGAGCAGAAAGCAATCAGACCCCAACAAGAAGGACGCTGCTGAGGAGAGAGTCCAAATGGAGCTCAGGACAGGACGGAAGTAGGGTGAGTGAGTCCAAGCCGGCATACAGTGTGTCAGCGGTGGGGGCTGGCGGGTGTGATGTCGAAGCCATGTTAGCAGACAGCTCAGGATGTTCAGGCATTGAGACTGGGCTGGGGTGGCTTCCTTCCCTTAGAAATAATAGCCAAACTGATCGGTGTTTACTATGTGTTGGGCACTCTGCTCGGTGCTTTAGGTGGAAACTGTCATTTCATACTCATGACAACCCTTTAAGGTAGAAACTCTAATTATTCCTCTTTTACAATGAGAAATGTGAAGCTTAACAAGTTCATTTCCTCAAGGCTATAGAACTGCTGAGTGACTGAGCTGGGATTTCAGTGGCAGTCGGGCTACCTCCAGACTGTTGCCACTGCACAGCTACCAGCTCAGAGGCAAAATGCCTTTTATTGCCAGTGGCTGGGAACTCCTTGCAGGGCGCTTCCCAACCTCAAACAGTGCCTTCCTCAGTAGGGCTGGAGGTGTGCCTGTGTATCTGCACAACTGCCCTTTCTGTGCCTATTGATGAGAGAGACCAGATGTGATTTTGGCCAAACAGTAGTCAAAAGGATGGAGGTGCTGGGGGAGAATTATAAGGAATAAAGAATGCATGTGTTGGAACTTGGTGTAGGGCTGATTTCTGGTCTGGGGCTTTTTCTAATTAGCCAGGTCTTGAAACCAACTTCCACAACGATTAAAGTTTCTAACAGCATATATAAAATGTATAATGTCTATAATACCATGTGTATGTAATTTTATGTTTTTACCTGCATGGGGCCTGACTGTGGTGTGTACATGTACAAGGTGGAAATATTGACCAGAATGGGAGTAGAGAAAGGAGGACGGGGGAATGATGGGACACAGCCGAAGTACAGCTGTCCCCAGTAGCAACAGGGCTTAAAACTCTAGTGATGATCCTAGCAAATGGCTGCACCTTCTTCTGGCCGGACCCCTGACGGATGGAGGTGGTGGGGACCCGGCATTCATTTTCCATGAGGAGCTTCCCCCCAAATGCCATTTGTTTGCTCGCCCCCTGCGGCTGGTGCTGCCTCCTCTGATATTGCCCAGAGGAATGTCTGCCTTCATTAGGTGATGGCTTACCCCGAGTGACTCTTCCCTTTTTTTTCCTCCCTCTCATCATTGAAAAAAAGACAGACTGCCATTGGAGCTGTACCTTCCAGAGTTCCTATGACAATGCCCTTGTCTGAGCTGCCTGAATTCTCATTTCTGGTCTTCATCACTGCACTTACCCCAATGCCACATTCCTGTCTGCTCCAGAGCAGGGTTTCTCAACCCAGGCACTACTGGAATGTTTTGGGTCCTGTGTTCTTTGATGTGGATTTTCCTGTGCAGCGGAGGTTGTTTATTAGCATCCCTGGCCTCTACGTACTGGATGACAATAGCACCCTCCCCCAGTTGTGACAAATGACACTGTCTGCAGACATTACCAAACATCTCCTGGGAAGCAAAATCAGCCCCAACTGAACTGTAAGCTCCTATGAGCCATGTCACATTCACACTTGTATCCCTCAAGTCTGACTCATAGAAAACACTCAGTCAAATGAAGGAATAAATGAGTGAACCTAGCAGTTAGTAGCGGTTCATGAGTGAGGTACACACCAGCAGGAGATACTGCCTATGCAGGAAGGGCGATCTACCTGGAGAAGGCCCTGAGGGCTAGTGGGGAAGGTTGGAGAGAATAGATGGTGCCCTGCTTTTCAGTTTTCTCCAAGGATGATTGTAGTGTGTGCATAAAGAGTTTTGTTTTACATCATAGATTTTTAATGTGCTATCTGGACCCTCTTGAGTTCCAAGGTGCTTGATAGGACAAACTTAGGGAAAGACTTCAGGAGTTTTGAATTCTCTGAAGTATATTGTATTAGCTACTATGTGTATGTGCATTTTTCTGGGGAATGAGTCCATAGGTATAATCGGATTCTCAGACCCAGCACTGTGCATATTTGAGGTCTCAGAGATTACTAAATCAAATACTGCATCTTCAGCAGAAATAAGTACAGATGAGCAGAGACATTTGCTTGGCATTTTCTCTGTTTTCTAAGGGCTCAGAGATCTGCTTGTCATTTGCCTGATGTCTCTCCATCATTCAACAATGGGAATCATCAGATCATACAAGTTTCCATGGCAACTGAGTTTTCTGCATCTTCCTCCAGCAGCCCAAGATTATTACCATGGCAGATTCTCTAGTGCTTTGTCTCGAAGCAGAGGTAGAGCTTTCATCCATCTGCCTGGAAGCTGGTCCTCACACCCGACAGTCAGCTGGATGTCCTCTCTGATAGGTTCCTGCCTTCCTTTCCAGAGTTCCCAACTGATCAGCACGGGAACTGAGCACCTAGTAGGTTCGAAGCGCTGTGAAATGCTAGCAGTGAAAGATCTAAGTGAGTTCTAAGAAATTCAAAGTATGATTTCTGCTTTACAAAGCTTTAAAAAAATCCAGTCATATGTACCCAAATCATAGCAATAGCAGGAGGAATACAGCGGTGCAAACAAAGAGTGATGGGATTTGGAAAGAGGAGGTTGCTCTTCTGGCTGTATTGATTAGGGAAGGCTTCTCCAAGGGGGAGAGCTTTCATAGCCCCCTCTAGGAAATTGGTCCAGGTTTAATTAATCTTTGGTGTCCCTGTGTTCCCTGAAGCAGAAATTTATTGAGAAAATCACAGTGTCTTCAAAGAATAGCGTGTGACTCCAAGGTGCCTGGCTTATGCTTGAGGAATTGCCAAGACCCTAAGAAAGCTAAGCTCTATTGTAATCCTAAATTATCATCTTAACTTTCCTCTTGTCTCCTCTAGCCACCCCTCCCCACCCTCTATTAATATTCTCTTAGCCATACTTTGTGATGCAGTCAAAATGCATCATGCAGCAAAATCATTTTGATTTCCTTTCTTCTCATTCACTTATCAGTTTATGTTCTGCCAACTATATATATACATATATTAGCTGGATCTCAGCAGCCTGTCGCACACTAACTTACCACCCCACACTGCAGTTCATTATTACCAGTTAATGTTTATTGAACATCCACAGGGTTCATGGTTGTGAATTAGGCAGCATTTTTATTACTTTCTGTGGCATTACCATGTTCTGGCGCCTTGGCTCAGCTTAACCAGTATTTATGATCTTTCTGCCAGTTTTCTAATTCAAATGACAACCCTAATTTTCATCCCAGTTTCAATTAATATTTCAAGAGCAAATCCAGGAGCCATTGTATTAAAATGCTTCGCTTAACACCAGATGCCTCAGTTCTCTCCCTTTCATGGCCTAATTTTGCACTTCTCTCCTGACATGGAATCGCACCTGTCTACACTGCTCTCTACAAGCCCGAACAGTGGATCCTCCGGGTTCCTTTACATTCCAGGCAGTTCCAGATGTTTCCTCCTCATAAATTTCAGTTCCTTAATTAGGCTTAATGATCATAATTGTCCATTTCCCAAGATGCCTCTGAGGCTGGCTTGCCTTCTGCCTTTCAGCACCTTTCTGGTTCTTAGTTATAAGCAGTGGTCTTCAGCTTGGTAGGTTTCCTAATACAATTAATCCACTGACTGCTCTCACGCACATAGATGTGTTGCGGGAAATAAAATCATGTGGTCTGGTAAATTCTGGGATCCATCTGTTAGAGCCAGCAGATAAGCAGGCTCAGAAACTATTGACCTTTTTGTGAGAAGGTGCTGTCATCAGAGGCCTGCTATCCTGTGAGACGGCTTGGCCATGGAAGCTGCTGGTGATCTGGGGTGGCAGGGCACAAGGCTGAGTGTGAAGTCCTCAAGGGTGCCGACCAGACATGCCTGGGATGTGCTCGTGTTATCATCCTGCTTCCCGAGGGGGCGTCCTAGCCAAATGGCAGCAGTAGAGTGCTATTTGGAGATCTCCCAGGCCAGGTTTGGAGCTCTGCTGGTAAGTCCCTGAGGCAGAAAATCTGACCTGATTCTTGATCGGAAAGGTGTAGCAAGAGGAAGTGAAGGTAGAAGAAAGCCCAGCCTAACAAGGTTAGCATTTGTCATCCTCTCTGAAGGATCTGAATAACATTCCATAGTTTTGCCTATAAAAACTGCATCAACTCTATTGTTAATTATACCAGGTGAGGCCCTAGAAGGAAACAGATGGCACAGTCAGGTCAGGATGGGGGTGGATTTAATAAAGGGCCTCTTATAAAGCATGGCAAAGATGGAGAGAACTCAACGGGATAATAGTGCAGCGCTCCAAAGCTAGAAGCTGTGGAAGCCATTACTGCCACTCAGTCTGGAGGGCGGCACTCGTCGGAAAGGGTGCAGTGGGAATGCACGCCACGGAATGTAGTGGGAAGAGCCTGGGCTGGCGGAGAATCAGCCTGACTGCACTGGAATCTCAACCTGCCACGTACTGCCTTGTCTGTGTGAGGGTGGCCACGTTACTTGCCTTCTCTGAGCCCCGCATTCTCATCTAGAGGAAGAGGTGAAAATCCCTTACTTAAAGAGCTGTCAAAAGAATTACGGGACAGGATTCCAATACAGCCCACAGCACAGGGCTTGGCATGCAGTCTCCTCCTCGACTCTGAAGATATGTGGAGCCAGCTGACGTGGCAACTCCAGATGGCAGTTTTCTTTGTCTGCAGATGGAAGGAGGCATTTAGAAAGATTTTTTTTTAAGTGTTTGGTTTGGGTATATGAATATATGATGTTTAAAAACTGAATGGCATATCCGTGATGTTATCAGCCAGAAATGTTCACCAGGTGTTAACTACAGGTTATATCTGGGTTTCTTTCTTCTGAGTCCAACTGCTCAGTAGTTCCCCATTAATAAGCTATACTGTAGACCTTCTTAGATGGAGCGTTATATTTTTCTGGAACTTTTGGCCTACTGCTCTCACCCTTGAAGCCCAGCCAATGTCTATTTATAACAGGCAATTTTATTCCAAAGGATTCCAGAAATGCCCATAGCCTTGTAACCAAGTGTACAATGGCTCCCTGTGCACAGGGTCCTGCGGGTGTTCGGCCCTGGGCCTAGATAGCATCGGGCTGGAGACTGGGCTGCAGAGTACTCCTTTGTCTGTCTTGGCCTTCAGTTGCTTTGAGCTGTGCCAACTTGGAGCAGTGGGAGATGGGATTTGGGGAAGGGGCTGGGATCATTTCCCATGTGACTCCTGCTCTTTACTTCAACGGGGGAAGACAGACTCAGAGGGGCTGAAGCGGGGAAGATTTTCCACTACATAAAGAGAGCAAAAGAGGAAACAGGGTCCCAGTGGCCTCTTGCCAGGTCCCAGGAATGCGCCAACCCTGGGAATTGGCCCCTGGCCAGCCTCCTCAGAGGCTGCTGACTTGGGAAAACTAGCTCTCTGGCTGCTGCCAAGAATGCAGACAATGGTCTTTTGGATATTTCACTTTTGAAAGTTAGACTTTTGTTTTATTATCACCAGAGGTAACATTTATTGGGCACCTATGTATGCATGCCAAAAGATAAAATGCATGATTGGAATTCAGTGTAACTTAAACCGAGCAGGAACTCCAGGGTCCTTATGTAGTATTTACAGCCTGCTTCTAGTTTGGGCCTAATCCTTTGCTTGGGTGCGTTGCTACCTTAGGTGTGAGTGCTGAGTGGCAATGAGATTCTAGAATTAAAATTACTTTTTAAGTGCTACAGTGAGCTGTGTCATGTCACCTTAAAGGGCTGATGTAAATGGACTCCGCTTATCCAATTGTCATTTGATTGAGGAGCGATTTTGAGAGAATGAAGCATAGATCTGGTATGTTCTGAGGAGGGGAAGAGACCAAGATCCAGCCATTGGTTCAGGATAGAGTAGCCCCAACATGTATAGAATACTGAATTCTGAGGTGGAAAGGAAGGGGGCGTGTCAATTACATACTCTCCTCAATGTGTGGTCACTTAGTACGAGCTGATGACAATGTTACTGAACAGATGACCTTAAAATATTCCATGTGGCTTTCCATTCCCATCTGAATCAATACTATTGATAATAATTATGGCAATTAACATTATATTTACTATATTCTGGATGCTGGGATTAAATATTTTATTTATGTTAGCTTATTTAATTTTCACGACAACTCTACAGGGAGGTTCTATACTCTCCCCCTTATACAGCTGAAGAAACTGAGGCTCAGACATTAAATAACTTGTCCAAGATCACATGAAAGTAAACACCAAGGCCTTTCTTACTACCATCTACAACACCCACATGCAGCCTGAGCACATGTCACAGCTGAGAGGAGCACGCTTCTCTGTGCTTTGGTCAGTGAGTTCTGGCTGCCTTTCGTTGCAGTGATGGGGCTGGCCTCTTCCAGGAAGCCATAGCTTCCTGGCCAGTTTTATAGTGGTCCCTTCTCAAAGCAGGTTCCTCTTGGTTTGGAGCCCTTTGCTCAGATAACAGTCTGGCCTCCCTTGTGCACAGACACTCTCCTTCATTGTGTCGTGATGAGAGGTCCAGCCAAGTTTCTGAGCAATGGGAAAATGGGGCAGCTCTGAAGAAGTGCCTGGGAGAGGTTCAGGCCCACACCCCTTTGCAAATGAGGCCCTTACACCTCAATGTAAGAAACTTATATTTATGTGAATCTAGATTTATTCAAAATCAGGGTTTTCCTCTTTCCAGAGAGATTCCTCCCATGACAAAGGTCTCCCCAGAAGATTTTTAAAAATAGACTTTAATGCATTTTAAATTGAATTGAACTTTCAAAATTCAATTTGTGGTAGTAGTTTCCCTTGGGGCTAAACGTTCAGCATTAGACCTTTTTTTTTTTCCTGTGATGGAAAACAGAACATAGATGATATTTTGGGTTGAAGTCCTTTCCCCAGAGCTCTGAGGGCCTAGAAAGCCTGTCCTTGAGCCTGGAGGGTGTTTTCCTCCAGGGGCCGAGGAGGAGAGTCCGCAGCCAGGACTGCCCGGTGGTGGCTTCTCCCTGGAAGTGTCCCTCTTCCTTTCTCCACTCTTGACAGCTCCATTGGGGATGAGCAACTGTGTGTTCTCCAACAAACGATGGCAGCCTCCTACAGTGAATACAGAGGGATGTAGACACCTTCATGACCCTCCGCACGTCTCTGACGGACTTTTCTGGCATGTGAGTCTAGAAAAATTCTTTCCTCCTTGCAAATTATATCCACTTAACATTTCTTCTTACACATACCATGGCCCCCGATCTCCTGAGTAGGTGAAAGAGAAAGCAGAAAGAGGGTAAATTAAATGTAGATTATTGGCCGTTGTGATGAGTTAGGCAGTGCCCAGATCGATCATACATATTTTAATTGTCTTTTTTTCAACAAGTATTTATTATGCTTGGTCCTTCACAGAATTCTGTGGCGAACAAGACAGTCAATGTTTCTCTCCCGGGGCTAATTCAGACGATTCTCCCAGCAACCTGTAACGCATGTATTATGATTCCTACTTTAGAGATGCAGAAACTGAGTCTCAGAAAGTTTAAATAACTGGCCCCAAGTCACTTAAGTTAGTGGCACCAAGTTCCTGAACCAGAAACAAGTCTGACCAAGAGTCATTTTCTTGGGTTTTCCATGCCCTGTACTATTTGCAACACTCAATTAAGGATCACATCTACATTTCTTTGGTAGTTAAATATTGTCTGGAAATAATGATGTAAAAAACTTGTATTAAATGAGGGATTAAAGAGAATGAGTCTTAGTCTAATAGGAGCAAGAAATAGTTTGTCCTTCTTCCTATGTGGTTACCAGATGCCAGAGGAAAACTGGAAAAGTAAACATGGCTTATTAGTGAAACCACAGCCATGCAAGGCACATGTTTCGTGTTCAGGGTCCTTTGCCCACAGAGGATCCAGCCAAGGATTACTGCCCTTGTTGATAAGCATGTTGCTGCAGGACTTCCTTAAAAGGAAAATGAAACTGCCACTAGAAATGTTATATAGCTCTTAGTGTCATAAAATAAGACCAAGCGAGGTCCTCAAATCCTTTAAACTTTTCTGAGCCTCCATTTTCTTCTGGAGTTACACAAGCATCAAGAAACACAAGAACAAAAGAAAAAATTTGAGAAAGTGAAAAATTATATCCCACAGCAATGAGAATTGTGATAATGTGAGAACTAGGATAAAGAGTAGGGTTTTGGTTTCTTCACAGTCATACCCACTGCCAACCAGAGGAGAGCATCCCATGAATGGCTGGGTGAGAGAAAAGGAGTGTAACAGTCACTCTAACAAAGGGAAAACAAAGTGTCACTGCTAGTGGCACTGGCTTTGTTCCTTTTATGTGTCCCTACAGCCACCAAGTAAAGCTTTATTCTAGTGAGTATTGTGAGTAAGCTACATGCACTCTATTAAATTAACAAAGACGGCTCTCCCCTGAGAGCTGGAGGCGATTCTGCCCTCCCAGCAGATGCCGAGGCTCACCCTCTGGGCTGCATCTCGGATGCTCTCCAGTGCCTGCCACTACACAGGGCAAGGAAGAGTGGCAGCCCCCACCCAAGGGCCCACCTCCCCAAGAGCATCATTTCCCAGATAAATCTGGAAGCTTACCATTCATCCTTTCATTATTAAATTTTCATCAAGCACATTATGTCCAAGGGGCTGTACTCCTATTACATTTTTTAAAGAACATAAGTATCTTAAAAAATCAGTATTTTTTTTCCTCTGAATTTCTGCAATGCCTCTTGAGCACTCTGGCAACAGCGCCTGGGGGAGCCACACAGGCGGAAGCCTCAGAGCTCAGGGCACATGCTCAGAGAGCTGTATTCAGGAGCCTTTCCCTGCCTTGGCCCTTCATGAACATCTAGAGGATGGCATAGCTACCCGACAGAAAGAGGAAAGAGGACGGAGGATGGAGTCAGTCTTGATGCTGGAATGACTCTAGAGACAGTGGCTCTTTGGCAAAAGGAAAAAGAGAAACTAGAAAAACGATTGAACAACAATATACATACAATGGCTTCCCAAGAAATCAGTCCAATTTCTTCTCTGCTCTCTCAGTCCACGAAAACCAGCCAGCCTTTATGTGGTGTTCTGGAGTGAAACAGGACCAGTGGCACATAATTTCTGCATGGCTGAGGCTTAGGTGAAGACCACAGAAATGGCGGGTCACAATTTGGGCATTATTTTTCTGCGTATTTCCAAAGGTGGATAAATCCAGCACATTGGGGAAAAGGCACATAAGAACCAGTTGAAGATCTGTGTAAAGGACCAGACAGCTATCCCGAGGTTTGGAGGTACTGAGGAAACCTGAGGCCAGGCCCCAAAGCAGTGGGCCCTGTGGTCATCTCAAGTATGTGACGGGAACAGGCACTCAAAGATCTAGGGAGACTCGGTGGTCAAACACTGAATGTTAATGTCACCTCACTATCTAGTTTTGTGGTTAGTGTTCTTGTCACATGGCTCAGACATTCCCAGGAGGGCTAAAAAATGATCAGGTGCCACATGGTGGTGTTTCTTGAAACTAATTATTTAAGAGAATTCATGGAAAATTGAATGGACTAAGGCTTCACACCTCGGTAAGAATCACCATCATCCATGACAATGTACAAATCGATCCTTTAGAAAAGTTAGTAACACAGCCGTTGTTAATAGTGACCAGTCAGATCGGAGTATCAAGGGTGATCAGATCAAGAGTTCTGTGTCCATATTCTTTGTAAACACACCTAATAAATTGACTAAATAAATAAACACAACTTTAATTCTGAGTTTATAACTAAAATGCTTGAGCTCTCTATTCATATCCTTTAAATGAAAAAAAGTGAAAAATATCTCATTATAAAGTTAAATTAATTTTGCTTGAATCTCAGTTAAAAACTGTCTGTGGATTCTAAGTTCTAGTATTTCTTTTTAAGGGAGACGTTGTAAGGAAATCATTTTTATATCTCAGTTACTAAATTCCTTAGATTGAATGAAAAAAAAGGTTAATTAAAGACTCACTTCTATAATTACACTTAGAATGGTAGATTCATTGTAACTACCATTTTTCATGTCTGTTCAACTCCCTTCCTTTGCCAGCTTTTATAGGAAAAGACACTTGGAGTCGTTGCCATGTTTCCAGCATATAGCTCAGTGCCCAGCACACGGTAGGGCTCAGCAAATGCTCGGGGAGTGAGCTGCAGAGTAAGGGTGTGGGCTCCACACTGCTGGTCCCAGCTTTGTCTCTAATTGCCGAGTCAGCCTGAATAATTCCCCACTCTTTTCTGAGCTTTGGATTCACCTTTGTGATCAGAGGAAGGGGCCCAGTGATCTGTTAAGTTCCTTATGATCTCAAGTGCCTTGCACAGGGCGAGCAACACCAAAGAAGGGAGGACAAGACGCCAGCCATCACTGTGTCCTCAGCCAAACAGATGGGAGTCTCAGTGACTGAGAAAGCATAGCAGGCCTCTCCTCGATGTTGCATTTAAGTGGAAATTTCTAATGATGGGATTCCAGGCACAGTGAACAGGGAGGAGAGAGAGATCTTATAGGGAAAGAAATCTACACAAATAGGTCGCTATCATAACAAGCCTACTTACAAAGATTCAAGTCTGACGAAAACTTAATATTACATGATTTGTACTCTCTGAGAATGAATTCTTTGCTTGATTTTCTTTCAAATGTCTCAAGATAGACTTATTTTAAGTCACTTTGCCATCCCCACTTAATGTTCGGACTTCCCGTTTTGCTCGAAGCCACCTTGTCAGCTTTACAATAATGTAAGGATCCTGTGTTGCCAAGGGCATTGTTGTCTCATTCGGATGTGGCCTTGCCACTTGACCTTTGGTATTTGAGATAAATTATTACTGTGTATGGTTTACAGACTTCCCACCCAAGTTGTCCATCAGAACTCTTCTACTTTCTAAATTCGGCTGTAGAAAGACGTGTGTCAGTGGAGCATGCCTCCAATCTGGTAAGCATGATTGAGTTGTAAATTACAGGGAAAAGTCTTGTCAAAAGTCACACTTTCGTGAACCCCAGAGGGATTGAGTAAATGGTCAGACCTCACTGATTTGGATAAATTGGAATAGACTGTCTACATAATTGTATAAGTTTTAGAGGGCTGAAGCTTAAGTCTTTTAAAATTTATATTACAGTTGACTTAATAGTGAATAGACTTTTTCCTGAGGAAAATTTATTAGAATTAAGTCACCTGTGATTGGCATTGCTTTGCAAATTTAAAATCAACATTTAAGTTCTTAAAAGCAGTTGCATTTTAATAAGAGTCTTTGAATAAGATTCTGTGTTTCTTCTGCAAGATGACTTGGACTCAGCAAATTTCAGGTTGAACAGTCATACATTTCCAGGTAATCAAGTCCAAACTTATAAATGTTTATAGTATTTGTGAATGATCAGAGAAAGTATTTGAAAAATAGCTTTGGGTTAGAAACAAGTTGAGATCCATTCTTTACCTCTGAAAATCAAGGAATCTGCCAAATAAGAACAGATGGGCATTAGTGTCACCTTTCTTTGGCATTGAGTTATGGTCTGTTTTTTTGTGGTATTCCCTGTATTGTAATCTTAATACAGATGGCAAGATGTGGCCACCTGGTGTGGGTTTCATCACGTGAGGATTTGAAAATATGTTTGAGAGATTCCGTCTAGCTTGTTGTGCATTTTTAGAACTCAGAGATGACTGAGACAGAAATACTTGGCTATTTCCTTCTCTTGTAATAGTTTAACTTGCAAGTAAGATTTATGAGTTAAATATTTATCTCACATCCAGATAATAGAAAACTTTTCTTCTCAACTAAAGGCTTGGCTAATTCATTTTACCAATTTAGCATTTGTCTGAAACCAAAAGTAGCTTGAATTTGGCTAATACGTACAGGTTGCGAACAAACAGATAAAGCTGTTGACATCTGGCAACCTCCATCCTGTAACTGGAACATCACTGATAACTTTCCTTTGAGTCTGACAGAGCCGCCTCCTTCCATGCAAAGGAAACTACCTCGGGTTGGCCACGTGTATTAGAGCTGAATGATATTGCCAGCCAGCAAGTTCCTTGAACCCAGAGGTCACTGGCCACAGCAGGATTCTAGATTTCAGAAAGGACTGGGTTGTTCTCGGAGCCATCAAACAGCTGTGTCTGTGGCAGCCAAGATACTCAACTATCAAAGCTTGTGAGATAATCATGTCAAGTTCTGTGATATGAGTTGAATACCTCTTGGAGAAAGAGTACAAACTCCTTCACCTTCTCTAGGCCTTCAGGTCAGCACAACTGGATGTAAGACACCTGGTGAAAAGCACTCCCTTCGTCTTACAGAGTCCTCGCTGCCTTCCCTTTCCTCTTCGCTTCTGCTCTTTCCCTTCCCTTTCCTCTTTCCTTTTCTTTTCTGTGCCACCACTTACCTCTGTCCCCACTGCTCCTTCCCTCACATTGGTGTAAAACAGTAGTTCCCCCTTACCTATGGTCTCCTTTCCGAAGTTTCAGTTACCCACAGTTCATGGTGGTCAGGAAGCAGACGATCCTCCTTCTGACAGAAGGTCTGAAGGCCATTAGTAGCCTGAGGCTGTGCTGTATACAGTGCCTAGTCACTCACCTCACTTCATCTCATCAGTAGGCATTTTATCATCTCACATCATACAAGAAGTGTGTGGAGAGTTGGAGAACAGTATATTCAGATATTTTGAGAGATAGAAACCACACTCACATAACTTATTACAGTGTGTTGTTATAATTGTTCTATTTTTATTATTGGTTCACCTCTTACTGTGCCTAATTTATAAATTAAACTTTATCATAGTTAAGTTTGTATAGGAAAAACCATATATAGGGTTTGGTACTATCTGCAGTATTAGACAGCCACTGGGGGCAGATGAGGGGGGCAGCTATATCCTGATAGGAATCCATGAACTTGTCTGCACGCCCCCTCCCCCCACCAACCCCCAAGCCTCGCTCAGCAACTTGCTTACCAAAAATCTGTTGCTCTTATGATACTGTAAAGAAAATGAAAGTTCCTATGGCCAGGAGTCTCACCTGACCCTGGCCGGCTTGCCTATTGCACACATATGGGCAATATGTTAGCACTGACCCTGTATTAAGAGCTCTGCCCAGTGCTCTGGGCTGCACGGCTGCAGGAGAGCAGAGACTGGAGTGGTGGCAGTGCCTAGGGACAGAGGCTGAGATGGCTGCGGGGCTGGAGAGACCAGCTTGCTGCAGTGCAGACTTGCCCTGGGGTGGGTGGGATTCTAGTGCTTGACCTGCCACTGTGAGAATAAAACTGGGTATAAACCTTTTCACTCCAAGAACGTTCCAGTGTCACTTTTCAGTCTCACTGAATCAAGAGTGGACTTGCCTGGGGCTGACACCCACTGGCGAGACACATACCTTCCAAAATCGGAAACTCTGAAACCTACCACTGGCTCCTCAAAATGGAAGGCACAGCTCTGAAATGCTAAGCATTTACAAAAACAACCTCAAATTTGCGGCATGTGTTGCTTGTGGACTTTTTTTTTCCTTGACAATAACCTAAATTACTAAAACCTGGCATGAAATTTCAACGGCTTAGTCCCTATGAGGAGCTTACAAGATCAGAGAAGTGGAGAATTTTAAAGCTAGAGGGGCCTTAGATGTTTGAATAGATAAGCATAAGCCTAGCTCGTGGGCTGCACTTGCTCATTTCGAGCATTCTGGTTTGTATTACCTGAGGTCCTTTGTATCTCTCTGAGGACATAGAGATAAAAATCCCCTGTGGTTACTTCTCTATTATTTACCAGACACAAAGGCCTATATCTGAGCCTAGTTAAGTCTTGCTTTGAACTTATTTGCCTTCTTCCTGGTTGGTCACAGTCATATATAAAATTTGGAAACACTGAAATTGCCCAAGGGGCAAACAAACACATCTTTTGGAGGTCTCACAAACTTCCACGTGGTTCTCTGTGCTCGGAAATGGCAGCAACGGATCTGCTGCTGTTTGAGGCAGCCTTTTTTTTATTCAGGGAAAGTCCTATGTGACAAGGTGATTAGTGAGAACCATAGGAAGATCTGGAAAATGAGGAGAGGCTGGGCCACTATTAACATTGTGTTGCCTCCCCAGAACCTTCCTGTGGATGCTCTGTGGCAGGGCCTTGGGGTGGGTGAGACCCTGTCGGTGAGCCCCGCATTCAGCCCATTCACAGTGCGCTCATGACTGAAACTTGGCGCGCTGAACTCCCAGGCAGGAAGCCTTAGCGACCGCTTAATACCAGTGTTCAAAACAGTCGCCTTGTGATTAAGGGAGTATTAAGAAAACAGAGCTTCTGCCTCACTTTGGCCAGGACTCAAAGATGATAGGATGTTGTAGTAGGGCTTTTTCTTTTCCTGTAAATCAAATTTTGACAGTCCTTTATCCTCAAATATAGATGAAGCATGTCTGATATTGCGAAAATAAACATGTTGCATCAAATTTTCAATGCAAATCTTTCAAAACTGGCAGTTGCCTTGGCTCAGTTAAATGTTCTGTAACCCTATCAATCTGTAAAGTGCTCAGTTTCCATGGGAATAAGCTTTGCCCATTCATTCAGCCCAGAATCTGAATTAATTCAGTAGGTTGTGGTTGTCCTGACACTCAGTGCTAAGCAATTTTCCTGATAAGTAGAAATATCATCTGTGTTGCTCTGTTAGACAAACATTTCTGTTTTGTTTTTTGTTTTTGTTTAGATGTCTAATTTTATTATGTGCCCTTTCTGCTAAGAGGTGGTTCTTTGAAGAGATAATTGGAAATTGGAAATTGTTTCATTTTCTAACTTCTTTGAATCCATTATGAAAACCTAAATCTTTTTCTCTTCTCATAAACTGGTCAAATTTTTCCAAAAAGGTGGGGATTTGTAATCCTAATACAGTAATTCTCCAATTTGGGACTATACCAGAATCACAGGGAAGGCCCATTAAAACACAGATTTCTGGTCCCACCCCCAGAGTTTCTGATTCAGCAGGTCTGGGTGGGGCTATAAATTTGCATTTATAACGAGTTCGCAAGTGAGCTGATCTGTTGGGCTGGGAACCACAGGTCTTGCCAATGTTAAGTTGCCACAAAGAGGCCATAAAGCTCAGAAAGCATTTCTCGAGTAGTTGCTTTTTGCTTAGTTAGCACTTTCCTGAATGTTGTTGGGTTTATTTTCTACTGTCTTAATTATGTGTAAATTGCATCCAAACCAAGAGGTGTAGAAAATGAGTCCTCTAAATAGTTAAGTAAATAGAGATGAACATGAGCTGGAGGACGCAGAGTAGACTCCAAAGAAGATAATGGATTGGAGCTGACCAAGAAGCATGTGGAAAATGCGATTTTCATAAAGCGGCTAATTTTTAGTCAGAAATAATAGCTCAGACTTAAGTTGAAGAACTGCCCCCATGGGTCACCACCAGGTTAACTGTTTCCCAGGTGAACAGGATTTCCACTTCTATAAGACTTCCTACTCCTGTAATCAATCAGGGATTCAAGAAAGTTTCCCCAAGAACTGCTTTGTTAAGCAAGTAATGTCTGCATGTCTATAAATAACATCAAAGAGTTGACCTTGTTTGCTAATATTATCTCCAAAAGCATCTTGTTAGATGTATTGGACTAAAACTTTGGTTAAAAAAACAACATTCTGTCGCCTTGAATGTTGTTGGATTTTATACATGCTCCTGGTTTTAATGAATTTCTGAATGAACCAACGATCATCAGAGAAGTGTGTTAACTTAATTTTGATCATGAGACATTGTGACATTGTATGAGGCAGGCATAAAATTTTGCCTGAGAGTAACCAGCAAGGAAATCTTTTACTGTTTGTTTATTTTAAATGGAATTTTTAGCTGGTGATTCTTCCCTGGTCCACTATTTATACTACCCAGACGAGTTAGTGGGGTCATTCCTAGGTGTGACTAACTGGGCCTCCCCCTCCTACTCTGTGCTCATGTCTCTGCATTAAATCCTTGTACGTCACCCTATCCGTCAATGGTTGGGAGGTCTTTCTGTATACAAGTAAACTGTAGCCCTTCGGAAACAGGCTGTCACGGAAAAGAACTGTAATAACTAAAGGAGATGCTCTGTCAGTGGACTTTACAAACCCTAGTTGAGTCTAAATCCTGATTGCTTTTGGTAGGTAACGTCTGGTTGCTACCTTATTCTGTTAAGTCTGCGTGCATGTTGCTTGGTCTGGTCTGCACACATCTAGTCCTGTATGGCAGGAAGACAAGGCATCCAACCACGGAACTCTGCCAGGTCAATTGCTGAGTGGCTGTGTGGGCTCCACACTTCCGGTCCCGGCTTTGTCTCTAACTGCTGAGTCAGCCTGAACAATTCCCCATTTTTGGCATGTCCCCAGCATATAGCTCAGTGACCAGCACACAGTAGGGCTCAGCAAATGCTTGGGGAGTGCACGCTGCCAACGATTGTATTTTCAGTTTTCCCTTTCAAATATAGTAAATGGATATTTGTTCTTTGCTTCCCACACACCAAGAGCCTTGTTTGGGCATGGTAGGACATATTTTCTATCCTCTCAGTCTTCCAAATGACAGTATAGTTGATTTTTTTCCCAAGTATTCTACTGGTTGCCTACTGGTGTTTGGGAAATCAGCAACCAAATTATTATCAGGAAGAATGAAAGGACAAATCTAAGAGACAGTAATACATTTATTGAATTATTTGGTCCACAACTATTTAGTGAGCATTTGTTGCGTATTGCTCTGTGTGTGTGTATGTGTATGTACTCACATAAATGAAACACAGTCTTTATTTAACCTCAGGGAGGTAAGTAAACAAGTAATTTTTAATCTAGTGTTAGTTATGGTTGCTGTGATAGAAAGTGAAGGTGCTGGGGAAACAGAGATGAGTTAGTTGAGGTCTGCCTAAAGGCATTAGAGAAACCACAGAGATTTAGACTGGATTTAAACCTCTGATAGGTTTAAAAAATACCCCGAGGAGATTAGCAGGCAGGTATCAGAGGGACATTTCAGACAGAGAAGTGTATGGGAAAAGGCACAGTAGTTCAGGAATGACGAGTGGGTCAGCAGAGCTGTGAGGCAGTGTCACCAGGGGTCGGGCATGAAGCTGAAGAGGGAGATCACGAAGGTTCCCGTGGTCCGCGCGAAGGAGCTGGGTTTTCCGTGGCAGTGTCAGACAGTTGGGATTGCCTTCCAGAACCACAGTTGGGTGGAAGTATAGAAAATGGATTGAAGGCATGAGTTGAGGCATGGAGACTGGCTAAGAAATATTTCTATTAGTGCAACTTTTTCTTGGGCTTTCCCCAAATTAAGTTCATGGCAGTGAGAATGCAGAGAAGGTTGTTATGAGAGAGAGCTTTGAGAAATTTGAGTGTACAGGAAGTGAGGGTCAGGGAAAAGCTGTAGGCTCCAGCTTTGGGGCGAGGTAGAAATCAGGCCCTATTAACACAGTTGTCAGTAAGCCTGTCTGGCTTTTGGTCTGGTGAGGATGGACAGTTCAGGTGCAATGAATAGGCAGCCTCAGGTTGCAGAGGCAAATGTATGTCCCTCTAACAGTAAAAAAGTATGAAGAGAAGCCCTCGATGGGCCTCTTAATCCCCATTCCAGAGGCTTCATTATGCCCTGTAGCATCATCTCTGAACAGGAGGGCAGCAAAAGAATGCATACCCAGGCAGAACAAGCTGAAGCACTAGCAACCTAGTCTCATAAACCCATCTTTTCTTGATGTTAGAATGAATTCTTGGGCAAGTAAGAGAAACCCAACTTCTGTCTCTTTGCTTTATTGCTTCCCAGAAAGGAGCAGCTAGGTGTTCAGGTAATAGAGCCCAGGGCAGCCGGCTGAGCTTGGACCTTCCGGTCAGTCCCTTTTGTCAGTGTCTTTCTGGTGACCTTGGTCACGTCACCTTACTCGTTGTTCACACTTTGCTTTCTTTCAGTGGCACTGCCCATTCTAATTCATTACTCTTCTCTATACTGTAAGCAAGTGGAAAAGCTAGCTATATAACATAATTAGTGGAAAGTTTTTAATTGTGTAAGAGAATGCAAATTGCTCCGTAACCGCTCTAGGAATCCAGCAGGAAACCCAACATAAGATTCTTATCCATTCATTCCCTTTTTTGCTAACATTTTTTAGTGCCTACTGTGTGTCTGGCACCATTCTTAGTGTTGTAAGCATATCAGTAAGCAAAATGTAGAATTCCTTGCTCTCATGGTGCCCATAGATTGGGCCAGCAAAATATTTTAGTACTGTCCATACTGTCACCAGATTTCAAAAGCTTGCCAGAGTTATGGTGAAGATAATGTGATAGGCTTAAATAAGAATAGTATAGAGATATTTGGTCATTAGCTAATAGTAATTGTTGCTTTCAGCTATGTGTCTCTTTTTCCTGTGTCCAGTCTAGTTTCTTCCGGTCCTGTGGACCTATACTGGCCCTCATACCTGCCATAGTCTTTGGCTGCTATACATCTGGCTCTGTCCATACCACATTGAAGTATATCAGTACAATGTAAATTCCATCAAGGTCAGAGTATCATTTAGTATTGCAAAACATTGCCAGACATATCTATGAGGGCACAGTGACCTTTCCTAGCTACACCCATCTTTGCACTGCCACTTGGTGAGATATTTATAACATCACATGACTGCTTCAGGTAGAAGTTGAAAAACATACAAAACAATTTGTCAGGTTTACCAGTGCATAGACCATTAAATGACCTTTGCCTTGGAAAAAAAGACATGGGATTCTGATAGCCTTGAGCTAAATCACAGGGACTTTAAACATTGGCCCTCTTTTTGTGACTTTTGGCAACTGCAAGATGACTCTGACCACTCCTTGATTAGTCCAGGAAGGAGTTGTCACAAACTGGTATAGTCTATGAATTCCCTTTTATAGGAATTGTGGATTTACATACCTAGCTTTTATATTAAACCAGCAAGAGTTAAGAGCTACAGAATCAAAATTTTAGAGCAAAAATGCTTTCTTCTTTCCTTATATTATCTCATAGATGATATCTAACACCCCTGTGAGGTTGTTATGATTATTCGGATTTTATAGATAAGGAAACTGAGTCATGGAGGAGTTAAAAGATGTTTATTCTTGGTCATATAAATAGTAAGTGATAGAACCTGGAAAGGAATCTGTTCCTGATAATTCCAAATGCAGTTTTTTTGGAGCAGATTATTCTGTCTTCAAAGACCATTCACAGGGAATGTATTGTATTGTAGGTACTGTGAGACATAAGTGAAAATAAAAAGCATAGCCTTTTCCACAAGCACCTACAGACTTGCTGGCAGCAACTTCAAATACTGAGCATTCTTTTTTTTTTTTTAGGAACTGAGTTCTTTTATTTATTTATTTATTTATTTTTAATATAATTTATTTTGGTATCATTAATCTGCAATTACATGTGCAATATTATGGTTATTAAACTACCCCCTTAATCAGGTCCCCCCCACCAACCCCATTACAGTCACTGTCCATCAGCATAGTGAGATGCTATAGAATCATTACTTGTCTTCTCTGAGTTGTACAGCCCTCTCTGCGCCCCCCCAACATTACATCTGCTAATCGTAATGCCCCTTTTTCCCCCTTGTCCCTCCCTTCCCACCTGTCCTTCTCAGTTCCTTTCCCTTTGGTAACTATTAGTCTGTTCTTGGGTTCTGTAAGTTTGCTGCTGTTTTGTTCCTTCAGTTTTTTTCTTTGCTCTTATG
Source organism: Smutsia gigantea (assembly GCA_032199065.1). NCBI lineage: Eukaryota > Metazoa > Chordata > Mammalia > Pholidota > Manidae > Smutsia > Smutsia gigantea. Next base: position 70,634 of record JAVSCE010010012.1, read on the forward strand.
CTCCACATAAGAGTGAGATCATTTGATATTTGTCTTTTTCCACTTGGCTTATTTCACTGAGCATAATATACCCTCTAGCTCCAACCATGTTGTTGCAAATGGTAGGATTTGTTTTCTTCTTATGGCTGAATAATATTCCATTGTGTATATGTACCACTTCTTCTTTATCCATTCATCTACTGATGGACACTTAGGTTGCTTCCATTTCTTGGCTATTGTAAATAGTGCCGCGATAAACATAGGGGTGCATATGTCTTTTTCAAATTGGGATGCTGCATTCTTAGGGTAAATTCCTAGGAGTGGAATTCCTGGGTCAAATGGTATTTCTATTTTGAGTTTTTTGAGGAACCTCCATACTGCTTTCCACAATGGTTGAACTAATTTGCAGTCCCACCAGCAGTGTAGGAGGGTTCCCTTTTCTCCACATCCTCGCCAACATTTGTTGTAGTTTGTGTTTTGGATGTTGGCCATCCTCACTGGTGTGAGGTGATATCTCATTGTGGTTTTAATCTGCATTTCTCTGATGATTAGCGATGTGGAGCATCTTTTCATGTGCCTGTTGGCCATCTGAATTTCTTCTTTAGAGAAGTGTCTATTCATGTCCTCTGCCCATTTCTTAATTGGATTATTTGCTTTTTTGTTTGTTGAGGTGCATGAGTTCTTTATATATTTTGGATGTCAACCCCTTATTGGATATGTCATTTGTGAATATATTCTCCCATATTGTAGGATGTCTTTTTGTTCTACTGATGGTGTCCTTTGCTGTACAGAAGATTTTCAGCTTGATATAGTCCCACTTGTTCATTTTTGCTTTTGTTTCCCTTGCCCGGGGAGATATGTTCATGAAATAGTCACTCATGTTTATGTCCAAGAGATTTTGCCTATGTTTTTTTCTAAGACTTTTATGGTTTCATGACCTTCATTCATGTCTTTGATCCATTTTGAGTTTACTTTTGTGTATGGGGTTAGACAGTAGAACAGTTTCATTCTCTTACATGTAGCTGTCCAGTTTCTCCAACAGCAGCTGCTGAAGAGGCTGCCATCTCCCCATTGTATATCTAAGACTCCTTTATCATATATTAATTGACTGTATATGTTTGGGTTAATGTTTGGATTTTCTATTCTGTTCCACTGGTCTGTGGATCTGTTTTTGTGCCAATACCAAATTGTCTTGATTACTGTGACTTTTTAGTAGAGCTTGAAGTCAGGGAGTGTAATTCCCCCTATTTCATTCCTCCTTCTTAGGATTGCTTTGGCTATTCGGGGTCTTTTGTGGTTCCATATGAATTTTAGAATTATTTGTTCCAGTTCATTGAAGAAAGCTGTTGGTATTTTGATAGGCATTGCATTGAATCTGTAGATTGCTTTAGGTAGTATAGCCATTTTGACAATATTTATTCTTCCTAGCCAAGAGCATGGGATGCATTTCCATTTGTTAGTGTCCTCTTTAATCTCTCTTAGGAGTGTCTTGTAGTTTTCAGAGTACAGGTCTTTCACTTCCTTCGTTAGGTTTATTCCTAGGTATTTTATTCTTTTTGATGTAATTGTGAATGGAATTGTTTTTCTGATTTCTCTTTCTGTTAGTTCATCATTAGTGTATAGGAAAGCAACAGATTTCTGTGTGTTAATTTTGTATCCTGCAACTTTGCTGAATTCAGATATTAGTTCCAGTAGTTTTGGAGTGGAGTCTTTAGGGTTTTTTATGTACAATATTATATCATCTGTAAATAGGGACAATTTGACTTCTTCTTTACCAATCTGGATGCCTTGTATTTCTTTGTTTTGTCTGATTGCTGTGGCTAGGACCTCCAGTACTATGTTGAATAACAGTGGCGGGAGTGGGCATCCCTGGGTTGTTCCCGATCTTAGATGAAAAGCTTTCAGCTTCTCGCTGTTAAGTATGATGTTAGCTGTGGGTTTGTCATATATGGCCTTTATGATGTTGAGGAACTTGCCGTCTATACCCATTTTGTTGAGAGTTTTAATCATGAATGGATGCTAAATTTTGTCAAATGCTTTTTCAGCATCTATGGAGATGATCATGTGGTTTTTGTTCTTCTTTTTGTTGATGTGGTGGATGATGTTGATGGATTTTCGAATGTTGTACCATCCTTGCATCCCTGGGATGAATCCCACTTGATCATGGTGTATGATCCTCTTGATGTATTTTTGAATTCGGTTTGCTAATATTTTGTTGAGTATTTTTGCATCTACGTTCATCAGGGATATTGGTCTGTAATTTTCTTTTTTGGTGAGGTCTTTGCCCGGTTTTGGTATTAGAGTGATGCTGGTTTCATAGAATGAGTTTGGAAGTATTCCCTCCTCTTCTATTTTTTGGAAAACTTTAAGGAGAATGGGTGTTATTTCTTCTCTATATGCCTGGTAGAATTCAGAGGTGAATCCATCTGGTCTGGGGGTTTTGTTCTTGGGTAGTTTTTTGATTACCGATTCAATTGCATGCTAGTGATTGGTCTGTTTAGTTTTTCTGTTTCCTGCTTGGTCAGTCTTAGAAGGTTGTATTTTTCTAAGAAGTTGTCCATTTCTTCTAGGTTTTCCAGCTTGTTAGCATATAGATTCTCATAATATTCTCTTATAATTCTTTGTATTTCTGTGGGGTCCAACGTGATTTTTCCTTTCTCATTTCTGATTGTGTTTATGTGTGTAGATTCTCTTTTTCTCTTAATGAGCATGCCTAGGGGTTTATCTATTTTGTTTATTTTTTTCAAAAAACCAGCTCTTGGTTTCATTGATTTTTTCTATTGTTTTATTCTTCTCAATTTTACTTATTTCTTCTCTAATCTTTATTATGTCCCTCCTTCTGGTGACTTTGGGCCTCATTTGTTCTTCTTTTTCCAGTTTCAGTAATTGTGTCTTTAGACTATTCATTTGGGAATGTTCTTCCTTCTTTAAATAGGCCTGGATTGCAATATACTTTCCTCTTAGAACTGCCTTTGCTGCATCCCATAGAAGTTGTGGCTTTGTGTTGTTGTTGTCATTAGTCTCCATAAATTCTTTGATTTCTGTTTTGATTTGGTCATTAACCTATTGATTGATTAGGAGAATGTTGTTAAGTCTCCATGTATTTGTGAGCTTTTTTGTTTTCTTTCTGTAATTTATTTCTAGTTTTATACATTTGTGATCTGAGAAGTTGGTTGGTAGAATTTCAATCTTTTTTAATTTACTGAGGTTCTTTTTGTGGCCTAGTATGTAGTCTATTCTGGAAAATGTTCCATGTGCACTTGAGAAGAATATGTATCCTGTTGCTTTTGGGTGTAGAGTTCTGTAGTTGTCTGTTAGATCCATCTGTTCTAGTGTGTTGTTCAGTGCCTCTGTGTCTTTACTTATTTTCTGTCTGGTTGATCTGTCCTTTGGAGTGAGTGGTATGTTGAAGTCTCCTAAAATGACTGCATTGCTTTCTATTTTCTCCTTTAATTCTGTTAGTATTTGTTTCACATATGCCGGCACTCCTGTGTTGGGTGCATATATATTTAAAATGGTTATATCCTCTTGTTGGACTGACCCCCTTATCATTATGTAATGTCCATCTTTATCTCTTGCTACTTTCTTCGTTTTGAAGTCTATTTTGTCTGATACAAGTACTGCAACACCTGCTTTTTTCTCCTTTAGTTTGCATGAAATATCTTTTTCTATCCCTTCACCTTTAGTCTGTGTATATCTTTGGGTTTGAGGTGAATCTCCTGTAAGCAGCATATAGATGGGTCTCCTTTTTATCCATTCAGTAACTCTGTGTCTTTTGATTGGTCCATTCAGTCCATTTACATTTAGGGTGATTTTTGATAGATATGTACTTATTGCCATTGCTGGCTTTAGATTCGTGGTTACCAAAGGTTCAAGGGTAGCTTCTCTACTATCTAACAGTCTAACTTAACTTTCTTGTTAAGTTATTGTAAACACAGTCTGATGATTCTTTATTTCTCTCCCTTCTTATTCTTCCTCTTCCATTCTTTATATACTAGGTGTTTTATTCTTTGTCTTTAGTTAGTATTTGGATGATCTGCTTTCTTTGCTATGATTTTATTTTCTCTCATGACCTCTTTTTTAGCCTTAGGAGTGGTTCCATCTAGAGCAGTCCCTTTAAGATATCCTCACGAGGTGGTTTATGGGAGGCAAATTCCTTCAGTTTTTGATTGTCTGGAAATTGTTTAATCCCTCCCTCAAATTTAAATGATAATTGTACTGGATACAACATTCTTGGTTCGAGGCCCTTCTGTTTCATAACGTTAAATATATAATGCCATTCTCTTCTGGCCTGTAGGGTTTCTGTTGAGATGTCTGATGATAGTCTGATGAATTTTCCTTTGTAGGTGATATTTCTTCTCTCTCTAGCTGCCTTTAATACTCTGTCCTTATCTTTGATCTTTGCCATTTTCATTATTATATGTGTTGGTGTTGTCTTCCTTCGGTCTCTTATGTTGGGAGATCTGTAGGCTTCCATGGTCTGAGAGACTATTTCCTTCCCCAGCTTGGGGAAGTTTTCAGCAATTATTTCTTCAAAGACACTTTCTATCCCTTTTTCTCTCTCTTCCTCCTCTGGTATTCCTATAATGCGAAAATTGTTCTGTTTGGATTGATCACACAGTTCTCTTAAAATTCTTTCATTCCTAGAAATCCTTTTTTCTCTCTCTACCTCAGCCGCTCTGTATTCCTGTTCTCTGATTTCTATTCCATTAACAGTCCCTTGCATCTCATCCAGTCTGCTGCTAAGCATGTCAATTTCAGTAATTTTGTCTTCCCTCAGTTCCCTCACTTCCTCTCTTAGCTCTTGCATATTTCTCTGTAAATCCATCAGGATGGTTATGACTTTTATTCTGAATTCTTTTTCAGGAAGATTGTGCATGTCCATTCCTTCAGGCTCGCTCACTGGGGTTGTCTGGTCTGGGGTTTTCTGGGTAAGTTTTGTTTGTACCATATTCGTCTTTTCATGGCAATAGAAGTGGTCAGAAAAAGAAAAAAAGAAGAAAGGAAAAATGGAGAAAAAGAAAAAAAACACCCACCCGGAGTGGATTCTGTAAGGATTCTTTGGTGGCACTGTTACTCCACTATTCAGTAGCCGTGGCCGCACCGCTCTTTGTAGCTCTGGCCAGGGTGGGAACAAATGTGGCTACCTTTTCCCAGTAGCCAGTCAAAGGGTCTGAAATTCCTCAGGACTCCCAGCCCGCTGGGCTGAGCGTGCTCGGGTGATCGTGTTCCCTCGCTGGGCCCCCCGCCTCTCCAAGACTGCTAAAAATAGCACGCGTTTTTCTCTTGTCCTGGGGTGCCGGCTGCATGGACCCGGGTGCGTTCCCAGCTCAAAACCTGCACCTTCTGCCTCTCCAATATCTGATGCACCGCGTGAAGTGTGTCAGTGCAGCACAGATCACCAGGGCTAGTTATTCGGTGGGCCTGTGCTTCCAGTCCTTCCCAGCTCTGAATCCTCTCCTCCCGCCGGTGCACTGGGGTGGGGGAGTGCTCAGTCACGCCGGATTGCAGTTCCGTATCTTACCCGCCTCGCGGGGTGTCGATTCCTCTCAGGTGTAGCTGCAGGCTGGGTGCTGTCCTGTATCTTCTGGTCTCTCCTTTAGGAATAGTTGTATTTGCTGTATTTTCATAAATATATTTGATTTTGGGAGGAGATTTCCGCTGCCCTGCTCACGCCACCATCTTCCTGGAAGGACCTGAGCATTCTTTTTATACTGTACCCTCTTTACAAGCATGCTATAAGGTCGTTGCTAGTGTACATCCGTCCCATTTTACCATGGAGGCTGAGGAACTGGTCTACAACTAGTGAGTGGTGGGGCTGGAATTAGAATTCACATCTTTCCTGACTCCAAACCCCACGTTTTTTACTAAGGGCCTCTCCGAAGATGACACAGACCTGCATGCAAAACCCAACTAGATCCAGCCTCCAGCACTGGTGGACCAGGTAGCATGTGGAGCAGAAGCATCAGACTGAGAGATGGCTCAGAGGAATGAGCAAGCGTTCTGGCCTATGATAGCTGGGTTGGCCTCACAGAAAGCATTGGGAGAACAGGAGTTCTGGGGGAAAGTAACATAGAGAAGAAATGAAAAAATAGCCCTCCTATAATACGAGCAATGAAAATGCATGACAAAGATTTACACACAGTTACAAGCACCTTAAACTTTCACAATCCTTTATGAACAGACATAAAGACTTTGTAGACCCATATATGGCAAACAATATGCTGAACTCCTTAGAGAACAGGCCCTGGGTGGGGACGTGACTTGTCTCTTATTTCTGTGTTAGCCTGACCCATTTGCTTTAGCTGTATTGGTCATTTTAAGGCCCTTAAACTATGCTCATATCTCAGAGCAAGGGCTCACTAATCCTTCACCTCTTGTCAAAACTCCCTCTCTCGCTTTACAGGGACCTCTGCCTGACTACCGCCTCCCAGAGGGCCTTCCCTAACTGCCCTATCTACAGTAGCTTATGGCAGGCAACCAATTCCTGCTATGTTTTCAGTCAGAGCAATTGTCATTACCTGAAATGAATTACATGCTTATTTGTGTATTGACTGTCTCCTATGCCAAGTGGCAAACTCCACAAGCACAGCTTTTTATTACCTTTTTTTGGTGCCTAAAATGGGGTCCAACATGTCATAAATATTCAATATTTATTGAATGAATGAATGAATATTGAGCAATATGAGTTAGAAATCTTAGGTGAATTTGAGATGAGTTTGAGGGTCTCTCATGTTCTTTCTCAATATCAAATTCTACTCTTCTTCCATTTCCTCACCTTAGTGTTTCCCTGCAGTTTCTTCTGGTTCCTTTGGAAGCATACGTAGATATACTTGAGACTTCTTGAGGAAAACTCACAGCTCTTAGCAGAAACCATAAAACACATTATGAACTCAGCAAATTCAAAGAAAATAGCCAGAGCTTGATTCCATGAAGAAGACTAGGCTGAAAAGGAACATTTTCTTCTAATCAGGCACCAAAAAATATTGTAGTCAACTGTGTTAGTTCCGTTTTCCTGGGGCTAGCAGTCCCGGTCTGACTGGTTATGTCCAGTGGTATTAAAATATTGGCTTAATGCTGAATGATGATACATAAGGTGCCTCTTTCTCCCACTGTCCTTACTTGACTTTCCTTCTAAGCAAACCCCAGTCTCTTGGCTCTGGACCTTGACTTCATTATGTTGACAGTGCAGGACATGCCCTTGCCACGGAGATTGTGTTTTGAACTTTTGATGGGATCTTTTGCTTTTGTCCTTTCCACGCTTCCTCTTCCCTGCCAGGTTCATTTGCTCAGAGATGCTCCTGGATTCAGTCCTAACCTTGGTGATTCTCTTGGACTTTGCAGCACACGCCATTACTGCCATAGGGCATGTCTTAGTTGCCCAGTCAGTAGGCCTGAGAAATCCAGAAGACACCCCACAAAAATAGTGTTCCCAAATAATGGTAGATGGCATGTATTGAGTGCTCACTCTGGGTCACGTCTTTTGAAAACTACATTTAGCACTCAGAGCTGCATTTCTGGCTTCATTTTGGGAAATAAAGAAAAAAATTGAAGATCAGAGAAATAGTAATTTACCAAAGGTCACGGCCTGGTCCTCAGCGGAGTTGAGATGCGGGTCTGCCTGACTCCAGGACCTGAGCTCTTTACCTGCGTGCTGCCTGTCTCCCAGCCAGAGGCTGTGTGCCGCCGTCCTGACTCTGAGCCTCGGAAAGGAGGTGGGTACCACAGAAGACAGGAGGGAATTGTGAGGTTGTGGGTGGCTGAGAATTGGGCTGCTGCTGTAGCTTGGTGGCGTGAGGACAGCTTTCTCACCATCCCCTTAGGCACTCCTCCTAGGATGGGGGAAGAGGTGGCCGTGAAGCCAGGCATACTCTGGCTTGCCTCATCTTCACACTCCTTGCTGCTCTTCTGTAGGCAACTGGAACGTCAGTACTTACACGGTGAATCCAGTGTTCCTCCCTCTGCTGTCCAGGAGCCCACATTTTGTGTTCTTTCAAACAATACGACATTTTCAGAATTAGAGGGGTGTTTAGGGACTGACTAGCTCTATTTCCTCCGCCCCTAGCACATTTTATGGAAGAGGCCGGGAGATGTTAAGGTACATGCCCGAGAAAGCAGGACTAATGAGTGTCAGAGCTAACAAAAGTCTTGATGATTATAATTCCCACCATGGTGTTCTTTCCACGCCAACAGTAGCAACGTTTACAAATCCTGTTCTTTCTTTCTTGCCTTCCTTATTTTAAATTTCTCATTGTTTAAAAGTGTCTCCTCCCTACTCTCTCTACTCCTCCTAAGTTTTCCTCATTTTTCCCTTCATTGTGTCTGACTCTTCCTGTGCTATTTTTAAATCACATTAATGTTGAACAACGTCCATCCCTATAGACCAGTGTTAGTTTGTATTTTCTTTGTGGTGAGGAGGGAAGTATGGAAGAAATGTGGGCTATGAACAGCTGTTGCTGAGCTCACCAAACAGGAAAGTGCCCCAGGCTATTTTTAAGCCACGCTTTCAAAGATGCAAGAATGGCCACTGCCTTTTACCCCTGCAGCATGCTGGGCTGTGTTTTCCAGGGTGCAGTTCAGAAAAGCTGAAGTTATTGTTTCTTCGATGGCTTTTCTCTCCCAAAGAGGGTCCCAGCCACTGCCCCTGTGAAAAAGTGTGGGAATACTGAATAACAGGAAACACAATGACCTATTGAATGAACTGGTGTCCATCAATGATTCTAGTGAATAGATTACTAATTGTTTTTATCAGAAAAAAAAACCAATAAGGAGCTCTTCATAATGCCTGGCCCTACTTAGCTACATCAAAATCTTTAGCTTTTTGCATAACTGCTGAGAGGAAGAGATATTTTTAAAAGTTCACAACTGAACCTGTTACAGAATCACAACTTCTGATAACCTAATGTTGTCAATTCAAGCCCATAAAACCCGAGTTCTCTTAATCACATGTGTTGAATGCTAACTCATCTGTAGTCTCTGATTCTGTGTCAGACTATCTTTAGGAACTTTCATACTTTAAGTAGAAGGTAAATATAGGAGGGATTGCTAAGAATGTATCTCAGGTGACGAAACAAGTGTTTGTCATTGTTGTTACGTGGCCAGCTTCACATTGGTAGAGTTTGAGTTTCCATCCCGAAAGAAAAATAAAAACGATGATGGAGATACTGCTGCTGATCACAATAACAATAATAATGAAAGATTTCAGGTGAAATTAAACCAAAACTGAGGATTCTTACTTACGGTCTTTTTTCTTTAACAACAAACAAGAAAGCAATACATATGATATTTATCTACTTTGGTATTTAGCATAGTTGCTGGGCTCTCAGCTTTCTGAGAAAGAACACAATGGACTTGAGTAGAATGTTCAGAGACTAGCCGTAGTCTGTTCTTTTCTATGTAATCTAATCTGTGTATCGTCTACCATGGACTATTCTTTTTAAAGTCGCTGCCAGTGTCCACATAGCCGTTGGTATAGACACAGATTTCTGGTCTGCGTGTATGTACACATGTGTACGTGTTTGCCAGTTAGCTACATGATTTGGAAGTGATTCACTCAATCCCCTTAGCCCATAGTTTTCTTCTTTCAGATGGGCAGGTAATATCATTCATCATGCCACCTGCCTCACAGAGTTGTTGGATGTATAACAGTGGCAGTTGTCCCAAAGACATCCTGGATGGCTACAGGTGCTGTCCCATTTTAAAGAAATGGCTTGTTAATGGAGTTTATTAATATTGGGTTAATGCTCCCCCCCACCAACCAGGATTCAGCAAATAGGATACCACAGAAGATGTTTCTTATTACTGATGATAAATTTGACCAAGTTATCCATATATTCTTGGGTTCCTTTATAGTCAACTCATGCTTGGGAGAAGAGCCAATGTTAATAGTTTATTTTGTGGCTATGAAACACTTTTTCTAAGTGAAGTTAATGGGCCTAAATTTATGACTGACCTTGTCACTAGTTCGTAGCCAAGTAATAATGCTGACACTGGGGCCACATCACTTTAGTCTCTAAAGTTTGGAGAGCCTACTGGTTTTCTTGGAATTTATTTATATAATTCTACAAGCAAATGTGGATATTTCCTCTCAAATATGGTCATCTAGGAGCTGCCAAAATCTAATCAGATTGATCAGTTTCATACTAATGGGTAATTCAATCCATTTGGAGAGTTCTTGGAACACATGGTCCATCTGCCTTTCCACACTTGAGTGATTTAGAGGGCCAGGTGTGCTGTCTATGGGAGGACAGATTCCAGACCACAGGGCTCCTTTAGACTGCCTCAACATCTTTCTTTTCCTCCACCAAAATAATATCAGTGTAATTACATATTTATCATTCATTATTTGTCTGATTTCCTTATGCCTGTAAGTCATTTGGAGTCAGCAAGCATGTTTGTGTTTTTCCCTACTTTTACCCAGCCTGCAGCTCACCGAAGCTTATGGAAGGCAGTCAAGGGCCTCCATGAGGAAGTAAATGAATGATGGAACAGTTTAGACATACACAACATCAAGCCAGAAACAGTTTGGTTTCTTCAATTTGCAGATGAAGAGACTAAAACACTGGAGTATTAGTGTTGAGCCAGTTTGCATCCTGTTAGTGACAGTGTTGGTACTACTGTCTAAATTTCTTACTTCAGTCTGTCGTTCTTTTTATGGTTCCATACTCCTATTAGGATTATAATCCATCCTTTCATATTATTTTTAGTGTAGATTCTTGGTTCTAGGGATTAAATCAGGGGAGGATGGAAAAACACACACTTTCCCCTGCACTGAGGATCAGGACATGCCGACTTGGTAGCAGCGCCAGACGGCTCTACAGAAGGATTTCCTCACTCTCGGGATATTGGAACACAAACTCTCCTGGAAGAGTTCTGAAATTCCTAGAAGCCAGTCACAACCACATGAAGACAGAGACTAAGCCAGATGGTCTCCCTGGTCCCTTCCAGCTTTCTGACTCAATCCTGATGATTAAGCCAGGGTGGAAATAACTTCCCATCTTCCCATCAGCCCTGTCCTCATGCTTTTAGAGGTGTATTTCTAAACTACGAGAAATCAGAAGCACTGCAAAAAAGGATCAGGATACCAGCAGGCCAATCTATCATTCGAAGGTCTCCTTCAGATTTTCAAAGGGATTTTTCAAAATGGAGGATTTGGACAAAATAATGGCCAAATGATTTCCCATCCAGGACTTTCTTCCAAAATATAAATCCAAAGGAAATTAATATAATAAAATTATAATCACAAGTACTAAAGTTTTAACTGCCAAGGTAATATTTAATCTTCAGACTCTAGACTTTAGCCATGGTTTTTAAGCTTGGCTGAGTGTCAGAATCACCAGAGAACTCTGACCTACCTGCCAGAGAATCTGCTTCAGTAGTTCTAGGAGGGGACCCTGGAATCATCTTCTTTATTAATAACTCTGTGGGTGATTCTCATAATGGGCTACCTTTGGAAGCTACCATTCTAGAAAATCTCAAGAAGCAGTCCAAATGGCAAGTTTTATTTTTGAACCCATTGTTCAAAAGCAAACCCAATGTTCTAGATTCTATTTTAGGGGAAGAAAAGCCCATTTCTTTGTAAGGTATTCATGAAGTTATCAAAAAGTTACTAAAAATTACTTTAGTAAAATTCTGCATTTCTCTTAGCATTTATTCTTTTATAAATCCAACAGAATGTAAAACACACACATCTGATGAGGTTGGGGGGGAATTTTGGACTCATTTGCATGTTTCTTAGGGGATTTCTATGCTCTTGGCCCTTGGTCAGCTCCTGTGTGGAGAGCGTGTCAGGAGCCACAGTTTCAACTTTGTTTCAACAATTCTTTAGCGTAGCTTATGTAAAATATTAACTAATGGGATACTTGCACATCTGGAAAAATCATGACAGCAAAAGATACAGGAGATTAAGAATTAACAAGGACCAGATGCACTATAATAATGTGGATTTTCTATTTGCAATTTCAGTTACAGATTTTAGAAAAATGGACACTTTTCAAGACTATACTTGTATATTTGAAGCCACTGAGTAGTAATTAGACCTAATAATAGGTGATAGGGAGAAAAGTGATAGAATAGGTAGATAGTTACACTTGGACTTAATAGGAATCTGGCTCATTTATTTGAAGTGGCAGTTGTAGCTGTATGACTTTGCAGATAAACAGTGTCTTCAGAAACCAGTAGATGTGAGGTTGAGTCTTGTGTCTGTTCTCTACTTCCTTGCCTGTGGAGGCAGAAAGTAATTTGTGTTTTCCTCCAAGAATTACACTGTCACAGACAGGTATGGCCCTTAGTGGGAAACACCAAAAGGTAGTGATTTCAGGAAAGTGGTAGGTAAGCTATTAAAGAAGGTATAAACACAGATGGAGTCTTAGTCTTAGATGCCCAGGCAGTTCAGGGAAATGCTGGATTTCAGCACTTCATCATGCCAGGTGTGGGCATTGGCAGAAACACCATGAATCACTGCCAAATGACTGTATAGCCCACCCATAACGTTAGCTTTTCAAGAGCCATTTAATAATACTGTCAGATGTTTCAGAATTTCTTACCATTTAAAGCAACAAGCACACTGATCATCAGAAAGACTTTTCTATTTGTATATGTGCAGAACTTTCCTTCTATTATCCAATGGTATAATATGGGTCCACTTGAAATCAAGCTGTAAATCAGTTCTGGTTCTTGGGTGGTAAGGGACAGAAATGGATGCCTGCTGATATAAGTGGAACAAGGAAGTTGTTAGAAAAGTAGAGGATATGTCAGTATCAGATTACAAGATTACAAGCTGAATAACCTTTCCTTGGGGAGGCAGAGGACAGTTTGGGAATCTTAGCATGAGGAACTGTCTTGGCCTAAGTTCCCCCAAGACAGGACATCAGTCAAGGACTTGGAACAGGCAGTTCATTTGGAAAGTGATCCCAGGCAGCAAGAGTGAAGCAGAGAAGGAGGGCAAGACCATGCACAGGTGCAGTGTTGCATGGGTCACCGCCATGGCATCTGGTAGGCGATCGGTCTTGGAACTGTTTACCAAGGGGATTGAAGGGACACCTCATAATTGTGTGTTGCCTCCATGGGGTTCATTCCCATTGGCTTCTGGTTCAGAATGTCTGAATGTGCCCTTGGGCAAGTGACTCTAGCTTCAGCTTCAGTGAAGTGCCCAGACGGTTCCCTGAAGGAAAACAGCAAAAGAGTGCTTTTACTGAAATATGGGCGAACACTGAGTCCAGCAAAACCCACAGATACTCCTTAACTGAAGCTGGAGGCTGTCTGTTGGAGAGACAGAAGGGAAAAAAAAAGCCTATTAGGACCTGGTAAGTTCCTCTTCCGTGCCCAAGCTTTCATTCATGCTCTGCTTTCTACTTCTCTTCCATTTATCCAAATCTTAACTAACTCAAGGCCCCCATCCTCCATAAATCTTTCAGAGTGACATACACCCTTAAGTCATATCACAGTGTCACCAATTATTCACTAGGTCTTTAATGTTTGATTCTGTTCCTTTACATGGTAGAGAAACCTCCGTTTTAACAATAGCCAGAACTGAGTTTAAATTATTATTCTACCACTTGCTGGTTATGCCAATTCTCTTGGGAAATTAACTCCTTGTACTTTGTTTACTTCATCAGTAAATTGTGTGTGATAGTAATCACCTTATAAGTTCATAGGGGTTACATTAAAGTGAACTGATTACTTATACAAAGTAGCTGAATAAATGCTAAGCACTTAATAATTATCAATTCCTGCACTTTGATAATAAGGATGATGCCTTATACTTCTTTTGAATATTACATTAAAAAGCTTGTTTCAGAATTAGTTGTCACCAGGGCTCAGGAACACTTGTTGATTATTCATACAAATTCAGTTGTTGAGAACCTTGAGCCAGTGGTTGTGAAGTCTTGTGACCCATGGGGCATATTCATTACCGATGTAGTTGACCATTATACATTTATTTTAAAAACTAAACTAAATGCCAAAATTTTTAAATCTAGATATTTCATTTATAAAAGTATGGATTGCTGTTTCTCTTGAAATATTTGGCTTCCCTTTCTGCATGGTATAATTAATGGACCCAGTGCCACCTCTCTGCTTTAGAGAACATGTGGGTTCTCCAGTTTGCCACAGCTCTCAGCATATCTTAACAAAATTGTATGTCAGGTCTTCTTTACATATTTCTAGTGCCTCCCCAATCCTTATGCATTTGTGCTGAGGACTCCAGCTTCTTCTTGTAGATAGAAAATAGATGAAAACTTAAAATGCATTTTAGTTGACTATGGTAAGAGTGGAAAAACCACTACTCTTTGTGCTTATCTGAAATATTCACTGGCTTATGTATCAGCAGTATTTATTCAGCATAATTGTTAGAGCATCTGTAGGAGACTTTGCATTTTACAAAGTGTCCTGATAGACTACAACTTATCTGATCTTCACCCACAGCCCTTTGTATTGAAATGACATGGTTGGTGGCATGATTATTCCTACAATTAGTGATAAGAAACCAAGCCTCTGAGAGATTAATAGAAAGGCTCAAGTTCCCAGTACTAGTAAATGGTAGAGTTACTGACTCCAAATCCAGGGTTGTGCTTATGTCTGTTGGAGGAAATTTTAAAGAAAGCAAAGGTCATTGCCCTTGGGGAGTTCATTACCAAATGAGGTTTCCAGAAAAATGCAAGGAAGCACATGCGGAATATGTATTGGGAATATATGTAATAATGCAAAAGTAGCTACTGGTATGAATAAAGTGCAAGAGGCTTGCTGGCATGATTGGAGCCCAATGAGTTTCGTTGTGATATATCTAAAAGAGAAAGTGAATTTGAAGCCAGATTCTGAAGATTTGATTCCTTTTGTTGGTGTCCATATTTTCCCTCTGTTTTAAAGGTATAATATGGGACCATGTGAAACTGAATAACAGAAGAATGCTTATGAGAAACACTGTAAAATGCAGTAAGTAAGTGGAAGACATATAGAAGTTACAGGCAGGGCACCAAAAGCAGCTTGGCCTTCGTGGAGCAGTGAGCAGGATGTCCAACCTGAAATAAGTCGGCCAAGAAGGTTTTATCATAGGGAGAAAGCACCGTTTCTCCAACTGTATGCTGAGGGCAACGAGCAGAGTCCACAGACCTTGAACCTGTAGCCGGAGCCGCCGACTAGTCAGGCCACTAGGCCGGGGCACCTGGACTCAAGGTGCTCCCCTCCCCATTTTTTCCTTCTAAGAAAGTAGAATTAGGATCGTATTGTTCAACAGCTTTGGAAAAAGTGTTTAATTGCTGTCCAGCATAGTTCAAACTAACTTCAAGTTTTCTCCGTAAGTGAGAAATCATGATTAAAAGCATGTTTTGGGAAAGGGTATTGAAGCTGACCAACAAAAGCTAAGTGAAGTAAGAAAAGGTTGCACAGAACAAGACTGGGTGACGCAGCTACGGTAGCCTGGGTGATTTCCAACAGGGGACCAAGGCGCGAGCTCTGTCGCACACCTGCCTCAGAATGGGAAAGTGTCCACAAAGAGAAGAAGTAATTAGAACAGCATCGGCAGCAACGACCTTATTGATTCAGGCTCTTTATATTGGAGGATACGGGAAATCAGAAGTATTTTCCTAAAGAAAATATTAATTCATAATATAAAAATCAATGTGCTATTATATAAGAGCATGAAGGCTACTCAGTGTGAATGGGGAGAGGCAGACTAAAGATGAACAGCTCAATTTAAACATTTTAAAATGTAATGTAACCTGTTAATTTCTTTTTTTTCTTTTACACTGATTAATATCATTGGTTCGAGGGGAAGAATGTATGAAGAGTAAATTAAAAGTATGGAGATTAGCTCTTCTACTAAAACGTGAAGGCACAGAACATAGTACCTAGTGCTAGCACTGCTGTGTGATGACTTACCCACCACAGATAAGGGCTCTGGAAACTGAAGAATGCTGTCAGCAGAATCACTGGTAGGAGCCTCTCCAATAAGAGGGAGGCCTGACTAGAATAGATAAATCCTGGTTAATGAAAAGCCTTTCAGGTTAGGAAGTTCTATTTTATAATTGAAGAAAATTTCAATTATCTGAAAGTACTTTTTCTTTCCCCATGCTTTAGAGTTTAGTAAAAAATGACGGGAAATCTGACTTTGTATTCCACTCTGCAATGACTTTTATTTACACTGGAAGTATGACTTGAAGGGCACCACTGACAATGCCATTTTCTTAATATGAAAGAACTTCAGGGCTCAAAAAACCCTCTGGTTAAATTCAATTTCAACTTCATGTTTATTTGATGGCTTTCACATCATACATAGGCTTGTGAGGCTAGACAGCTTCAAGAGTGAAAGAAAGTCCTGGATGGAGGATAAAGAATTTTCTGGTTTGACTTTCTCTCTGTCAGACATAGTATAGAATTGCATTTTGTTGTTCTAATGTTTTTGTGGGGGGGTTAAGTAGGTTGAAGATAGCTGGCTCTTGGGTTGATGCATAAATCTTCCCATTTCTAAACACTGTGATTAATTGCATGCATCTGAAAGATTACCTGGAGTTGTGATAAGAGAATACTGATGCCTTTAGTCATTGTCATGAATCACACCCATTTTTCCCTCTTGAAAGACAGGCCAAGATAATGCTCCTTGATCTAAATATTTCCAGTGTTTTTATTAGATTACTTAGACTAACGTTTTTCTGTACATCTGTTGAAAGCATGGCTGAAATCTGAATGTTTCACTGTGGGAAATCTAATATGTCACTGAGGAAGTCCAACAAAGGGTGGCTATGCTACGTGGAACAAAAATACTGTGTTCCACGTCATGAAAGGAGAGTTTACCTTTACTAGCACATCCAGTCGATCATCCTGCTTTCTGTTCTTTGGCAAATGCTTGCTGGGCACACTACATTTGGAATAAATACAAGAATAAAAGAAGCATAAGACCTAGTTTTTGCTCTTGAGCTTCTTACTTTGCAGTGGGAGTAACACTTATGTAAATAGTTTAATTGAAATAAATGCTATCATATAAATTTTAACAAAGTGCCATAGGAGCAGAAAGGACAGGACAGCTCAGCCTTTATGTGTGTGTATGCGTGGAGGCGTGGCCACATTGCGTGTACAGTTGGGGGCGGGGCACATCAAGACAGTTGCTTTGAGGAACAGATACTGGGCTTAGCTTGTTCAAGGTCAAGATGCAATGTTTGTTGCAAACTTACAGGCCTTGTGCTGAATTCAGCCAGCATATGGTTTCTTGGTTTTAGATTTTTTTGATCCATTGCCAGCATGTAAGAATCTGGAAATTTTGCTTAGAAATCTGGAATTCTGGTTTCTTTCAAAAAAATCTGAAGACTTGGCAACAGCCTCAGGAGGATAATAGGAGGTCAATAGAGACTCCTCCTTTAAACAGAACTTCGTGTTGTTTGTTCTTGTTTTATGCATTTTTATAGTTACCTGGTTCAGATACTTGCTTGAGTTCATAAGTAGTAGTTGTTTCCAATAGAAAAAGAAAACTTGGATATGAGGCCTATTCAGGCAGCCATACACAATGAGGGGCAACTCTGAAAACCGTCAGGAACTGAGCATCATTGGCAGTTTTAGCATAGCAGGAAAGTAATCTCATAGACCAGCTCTACAGGGCAAGGCTGGAAGAGTAAACTGAGCCCAGATTCTAAAATGTGCACAATCAGAAGCTTAAATGTCATCTTATAGACGGTGGTCTTCAGAATGTGGTCCCCAGACCAGTAGCATCAGCATCCCCAGGGGACTTGTCAGAGACGCACATTCTCTGTCCCCACCTCAGACCTGCTGACTAGAAATTCTGGAGGGTGGGGCCCAGACATCTCTGGTTTAACAAGCCCTTCAGGTGATTCTGTTGCATGCTCAAGTTTGGCAATGCTATAAGCAAAAAAAAGAAAAAAAAGATACAGGTTTGGGTGAACTTGACGATGAGACTGGTTGGAGTGGTGATTTCAAAATTGTTAGCATGGAAACCTGTTAGCAGACAGTTATTATCTAAGTAAAATATGATAAAGGCCTGGACCAAGGCAGTGGCCATGTGGGAGTCCGTGAGAGAAGCAGCCTGAGGTGTGAAAGACATTTCTAAGAGGAGACTTGAGAACTATCAGATATGAAAGAAGAAAGAAAGTTTGTCATGTGGTTGCTAACCTGGGAGGCTGCATGAACGGGGTGCCATTACCTGAGTGCCATTACATGTCCACCTGAAAAGCAGAGCAATTTCTAGGACAAGTTGGTATTTAATATTGGGGAAACTCTTTGAGGATTCAGTAGGTATCAGATGGTATATTTTTGCTGGGTTAATAGAAATAGGTCTGGGACCCCGGAGAATATTTTGGAAGATGAGGCCTTGATTGTAGATGAGCTCACCTAGGGGAGAAGAGGAGTGTGGAAAGAGGATCATTCATGAAACCCAAGAGAATCATGACCATTAATGGGTGGAGAGTGGAGGAGGAGCTTATCAAAGAGAGAAGGACCAATAATCAATCTGTGTAAAATAGCCAAAGTATGAAACATTCATATGCACAAAGATATTCCTCACAGAATTATTTAAAGGAAAAAAACAATTTATAAGAAATCCAAAGGAAAATTGTACAAGTATTAGAAGCAGTAGTTAGAAACTCCCCCCCACCCCCCATAATACAACATGGAAAATAATGTTGATGATATCATGAAAACAACCAAATTTTAAAGTATGCAACATTTCATGTAGAACATGATTTCAGCTATGTAAAATACATATAGAACAGATAGTTTGGTGCATCAAAATGATAGAAGTAGGGAGTTAATATGATGAAATTGTGGATGATTTTATCTTTGCTCTCAGAATTTTTTTTATGTTGCTGTATTATAATTACTTCTAGACATTCACTCAATTAAATTCCTGCGTCATGAGCGCTACATTGAAATAAAGAAGAAAAAATAAATAAGTTTATTACCAGCCACCATTTCAAAGCAGGGCATAACTTTTTTCTTGAAAGTTTGGGATTTAAGAAAGAAGGCTTTGAAGGGATGCTTGCCTCATATTCTGGGCCTCATGGTGGGAGCCTCGACGTGGTACGGGGGAGCCAGACAGCACTTGGCTAGGGAAGGGGAGTAGTATCTAATCAACAGTGCTTTCAGTAAACAGCTGAACACAGGGCATTAACTTACAATGAGGAGACATCAGCTGGAGCCATGTTATCTGTGCACCTGAAACACCAGTGGTCCACGTGATGTTTGAACACTGTCAGTAGGTCATCAAAGGTGACATCTTTCTGAATGTTCATCCTCTGCAACAACCACAACTGGAGTCTCCCCCTGCCTCATTGCTTTCCCCCTCCATCCCAGGTTTTCACTCCCTCTGATTTGAGAATCTGGTAATGGCTCTAGCGCTAGGTTCTTTGCAAAGACAGACCAAATTTTAAATAACTGGATAACTAGAGAGAAATGCTATTTTGTCTTTCTAGAGGTGAGGATTAAGAAGACAAGGCTTGTCAAGTAGATAGGAGTGTTTCACGATGGGCTTTTTGTTATCTCATCCTTTTCAGGATAAGGACCATTGGCTAGGGAGAACACAAAGCTTTGGGGGAACTTTGACTAAACAGTGACTGTTCTAATAGTACGTTCAGTCCTTTGACAGAAGGAGAAAAGACACACTGAAAGTCTGAGAGAATATCACTGCCATGAAAATAACTTTCTATTGAAAACAGGCATAAAATAAAAACCACAAATTACTTAGAAGGGAGTTACGTGATTTTACAACTGGATTCTTACTGTGGTAAATTTGAATATTCCATCAAAGACAGCCCCTCAAGACCACTTGGTGGTATGTTGATCTTGGTAACTTTTGGAGGAGGGAATGGCAGAGGTGGTGGCGTGAATGGCTGTTACTCTTAGGATCACAAAACCAAGGCAGTGATGCAGAGGTGAATCTTGATGCACTGAAGTGTGCCAGGAGGGTGCTGTGGGAGAAGGCATTGAAGGTGCTTTGAAATCTACAGGGAAGACAGCTTGGTTTGGGGCCAGCTTTGCCTGATGTTGCTGGCTGTTCAAGCAATGTAGTGAGAAGGAAGAGCCTTGGCTTTGAGCCCGTAGACCTGAGTCTGTTCTAGGACAGTCCCTCTACATCTCTGTGACTCTGTGTCTTCACCAATAAAATCATCATCATAATGCCTGCCTTTGTAGTAAAGATGAAATAGAATATTGAGAAAAATGCCTTTTAATCTACAAAGTATTATACAGAAGTTTATTCGCATTTTTCAGTTATCTACCTTGGATTTAACATTAGTACACTTTATACAGCTTCTTTCAGAATATTGTGCTTCTGTCTTCCTGCTCAGAATAATCTGTTTGTTGAACCTGTAAGATATTCCCAAGAAACCCCAGAAGTCTCATATAAACTGCCAGGTGAGCAGACCGCAGTCTGGTAGGGCCTGAGTGCATCAATGGGGCATTGGCAAATCTAGGCTCCACAGTACTGTTTGCGACCACTCCATGTGACAATGCTGGACTGAAACCCCACGTGTGGTCCAGTGGGATGCTCACCAAAATATAGGCTTAACAGGAGGAAGAGACTGGATTATAAATCTTTGGGAGTAAGCCTTCTGAGATAATATCTGATGCAGGAACCTCAATGGAAACTAAATTCTTTAATCGATTGAAAACCTGCCTTACAAAAGCTTTTAAACATTTAAATGCCATCATATAAATCAAGTCAGAAATATCCCACCAAGGAATAAGGAACTCTTGCCATGTAAAATATTAATTTATCTTTTCAAGGCAGAACAAACACTCATTTAGAAGAACATTGGCTAGGAGGTGGTGGAGAGAGCAGAAAATGTGGAATAAACTCATTGTGTTAACCTTGGATGCCCACTTAAAAGCCTCAGATCTTCAGGCTTTTTCTCAAGTTGAAAAGTGAGGGTACTTTAAAGCTGAAACTTGGTTCCAATATAGTTTACTTGAAGTTACTCTCGTGTCTTGGATTCCATATTTCCACAGCAACCATTCTCAGCAATGTATCAGAAAATGATCTGCATTTGAACAATATACTTAAGTCTGGAATTTAACAGATATGCTCCTGGAATTGCAAAGGAATGTTTGGAGTAATTTTGAATTTTAAAATACAGTTGCTCTGCAAAAACAACTATTAATGAATTACAAAAGGGTAAACATCTACCACATGGCCATTCCTTCATCTGCTACAATATACACGCATCAGGAGTAACACTGCAGCCAGCCTGGAAGACTACCAGAAAGGAAACTATATGATTAGCAAAGTTAAACTCTGATTTGCATCTAAAATATGTAGTGTATGCTCATTTATGTGCAAATGTAATGGAAAAAGGCTGTAGGTAAAGTGGTTAAAGCCTAAACAAAATAAACACTTAATTTTCTTTTATTGTACCCTGTGACTATTAATAATATTATGGTACCAAGTCAGAAACATTAAGCCAAGCAGGGGAGCAATAAATGTTCCTAGACTGTGCACCACTGTTGATATTAGCAACTAATCGCTCCAGAGTTCACATAAAATGCAGATGGAAGTACAAAGAAGATATTCGATGAAGTCAGCAGTGGCAGCTAACTGTTCACAGGTGAAACCAATAACCAGAGCACCAGCTCAGCAGGGGCAGGGCCTGTGGAGGATATCAAGAAAAGGGCTTTGTAAATCATTGCTTTTAACATGTTTGTGCCTAGTGACATATGGATGTTCGAAAGTTTATAAGGTTCTTGCTCTTAACTCAAATTGCCAATATTGTTCAAGAATTTGCAAAGCTCTTTATCACGTGCATCCCTGTAATTGAAAGAGATGAGTAAGAAGCCTATTCTTTCCATTTTACAGATGGAGAAATCAGAGTTCTAAGTATGGCCATCCAACAGATAATTCTCATTAGTGAAACTCTAGGCTTGTGATTCCAGCTCTTAGGTTCTTCTGATGATCTCCCTTAAATCATTTATAAATCATATTTTTATATAAAAAGTATAAGTAGAATATATATATATATGTATGTATGTATGTATGTATACACACACACGAATGTATGTATGTATACCATGTAAACTCATAATTGGAACCTCGATCTCTGATAATATCTTAGACTAGAAAACCCCAAACAATCTTCCCAACAAGAAAACTAAAATTCCAGTTAAAATGTAAAATAAACAAAAGCTTGTAATTTTAAGTGTATTGCAAAGCTGGCACAAAAGCAAGGAATCTATAGAGGCCAAAAATTAAGAAAAACTGGAATTTAGGAAGGAAGTGGGCCCCAGGATACTTGAAGGTGTCTGATAACCCATTAGCTTCCACTCTGATGACTTCACAGTGTGATGTGTGGCCTGCAGAGAGGCCCACAGCCCCAGAAGGGCTGCTATCTCAGAGTGATGAGGGCTAGAAATAGGTGTGCTCCCGGAAGATGCCAACAAGAAAACTTGCCTATGGAGAAACCAGAACTTAAATAATGTAGTTAAAAACAGTTTAGGATTGGTAGCACAAAGCAAATACATTCCTTCCCTAGAAGACTGCAACTTCAACCCAAGCCTCAAAACATTCCCACAAATAATATCCTACAGAACATTAACTCACAGTCAAAAATCACAAAATACAAAGGGAAATATAGCCTGAAGGGAAAAACTAAAGAAATAGTAGGTAGCAGAATCAAACCTGTAGAGACATTGATATTGTATATATTAGGCACATCATATAAAATCTTTATGTTTCATGTTGTGGTTGAGATGGCTTACTATCCATAAAATTGATTTTCATAGTAATAGGAATAATACAGGGTACATGACTGCCTTGCTTAACTACATTCCTGGTTCCCTGAACAATCAGGCGGCAACATGTAATTAGGTTCTCAGAAACAGATTGTGAGCAGAAACGAACTGTATCACTGGCCCCTCTTGCTCCTTTACACTTGGCTGGAGCCCAGATGAGCAATGACGCAGCTTTGAGTGGGTTGACGGTGTCCTAGGAGATGGAAGTGTCCCAGATGGGGCCTGGGTCTCCAAATGGACACAGAAAGACCTTGCCTATTCACAGTGGGTCCCAGTGAAGGAGATGCAAACCTGCCAGCCCCTCATTATATTGCTGAAGCTCGAGCTCTTCCCTCCCTGATACGTATCTGTCTTAGAAAAACCATAGGGAAGCTTGAAAATATAAGCAAAACCCCAAAAACTATTTTAAGGAGACCAAGGAGATTTGAAAAGGCACAAAATAGAACTTCTAGGAAAAGTTAATTTACATTTAATTTATATAACTCATAAAATACAAGAGAATATGGGTACATGGGAAAAGATAGCCACATTTCCACCTTCTGAAGATAAATAATGTTTACATCTGGAGGCCTTTTTTCCCAATGTGCACAGCATGGATTGTCAAAGACCAGAACTCAGTCTCCTGCCATCTCCATTCGCTGGCCTCCATCCCATCTGCATTTGGCTGCAGCAAAATTTATTGTTTTGTGTTACTTGCGCAGAAAGAACATCATTTAGATTTTCTTCTTTTATTGAAGTATAGTTAATATACAGTATTATATTGTGCATAACATAGTGATTCAACAGTTATCTACATTATTAAATGCTTACCCCAATAAGTGTAATTACCATCTGTCAACAAATATGTTACAATATTATTGACTATATTCCCTGTGCTTTACTTTCATCCGCATGACTAATTTGTATTAATATTATAACTGGAATTTTCTGTGGACCATGAGAAGTCACTGAAGCCTCCACTTTTTAAAGATCAATTTGGAAAATAGTTTCAATAGATTTTTTTATGATATCAAATGTGGTAGCTTTTGTTTTACTCTAAAAATGATAAATAATATACTGATTTAGGTTAAGTGTTTTAAATTCTACATTTGGCTTAATTTTGAAATTTATTGAGACTTTAAATATTAGCTTTTTGTAAAGGAGATATTTTAAGCTGAAAAATATGTGTACGAGAGGGGTTTCTTCCTCAGCAAAAATTTTGTTTTTCTCAAGGTTAAATTTCTTAGCTATTATTAATTTATTTGGGTTCTGTTTCTTTTGGCTCAGGACAAAAAATAAAATGTTGTAGTTTATAGTTTGTAATGACAGTTCTAGTAAAACGTTACATGACTTTTCTTGTATGCTTTTACAATTATTATATGCATCTGCTCATGTTAAGTGTTATTCTAGCAAATGAGCTACAATCATTCTATTCTAAAAAGTGTAAATTAAATTTTAATCTCATTTAAAGTTGTAATATGAAGTATATTGGTGGATATTTCTGAACTTCCTTTAATACTTAGCAGAAGTAAGATATTTACAGCAAAACCAGTGTTAGAATATACTGCTAAAATAGGCAAAATGCATAAAATTAAAATATATTCACGTTCCTCTTAAGATTTATTCTGCCATTTAATCCTAAAATCAGGTAGCTCTAAGCAGACCTCTGGCGAAACAGTCATTCATTAATGGATCTGTTTCAGCTTCAACATGTGATTCAACTAAGTGAGCAATTTAGGACTTTTGCTGAATATCAAAGCAGAGAAGTAGGAATGGAGTCATAATGAGTGGTAAATATATGTGAACTAATTTCCCTATTAGTTTTGAAGGGACAAAAAGAGGAAAACATAGTTTGTGGGCTTTTATTTATCCATCCAATGGCAACAGAGTATAATCTAAAATCATAAAACTAAGCATTAGCCAAAAATAGCATTTTTTAAAATCTGCTGATTGACCAGTAAAGGAAAAATGCACTGATGTTTTTTAATCTTTCCTTTGTTTCCATGTAAGCCTTGTTTTTTTCATGCACTTGTAAATGCTTTAAATGATCAGACATAATACTGAACTTGACATGTGAAGCAAAATGCTTTTATTCTATGTGGACCATGCACATTTGAGTAACAGTTCATGTAAGAGTGCTTCCTAATGAAAGCGTAAGCCTCACATTCTTGACCATATATGGCAGATATTATTATATATCTGTATACCGCTGTAGACCTTTAGGACATGAACAGAATCTGGGCCATTCCAGTTTTTGAGGATGCCAGTGTATTAAAGAATGTAGAAATGCAAATGGTAAAACTGATTGGTTTTAATGGATCTATTGAACAATTGAAATTAAAGCACCCAAGTGGTATTCTTTCAATCCTTATCTCTCCTCCATACATGTGATTTCACTTGGAGGTAATATCAAAAGTGTAAATTTGGAACTCTTGGTGAAGAGGCAGCCTGGGCTAGAGGGCCCCCAGCTCCACCAGTGACAGGCCCCATAGGAAAACTATAGACGTGCACATATATAAGTCAAAGAGACAAATCGTTAATCCAAGAATCCTTGGGCTTTGTTCAGGCTCACATCTTAATATGGGAGAAATGTACAGAGGTACATGGAGCCTGGCTTTGTGAAGAAAAATGCTACCAGACTCCTTCCTCAGCCAGATGCTCCGTGATGCAGCTGCTGGTAAGCAGGCCCTTGTGTCAGTCCTTCTCATGAGCTTAGCTGCAAAGAGGAAAGAACTCCGGGCTGCAGAAAGCTCAAGCAAGAGGAGATGGTCTGTACCAAATCAGACATGTGCCTCTAGATTTCACGGTTCAGGAGGGACTTGTCTTCCTTAGAGAAAATTTATGGCAGTTGTGGCAAGCCATTTTAAGGGTTTTCTGATTTGCCTTCTGTGTACAGATGAAATTACAGCCCAGCTGATGATTTCCCCATCTCAATTTAACAACACTGGTGAATGGAGTGTAAATAGGTTGTACCTGTGTTCTCAAATCCTGAGATTCTTGACCAGCCTCTTCATTTTCCCAGTCACTACCCTGCAGTCTCACTGCAGGAATAACCATGGAGTTACTTCTCCGTAAATTTTCTGGAGCTGGCAACAACCACGTGATTTATTTCAAGTGGGCTTGTTTTTCCCTGTGGTAGGTTCATCAAGGCGACACTCAGCATCTAAAGGCCTCTGTGTCACAGGGTGGATTTACAAGTGTATATGTGGTGTGTGGCTGGGAATGACCCATCTCCTGTTCCGCACTTCGTCCGTTTGATCTGATGGAAGCCAGGATGTCGCACCAGCATTTCGGGTTTTCCCTGACTCTGCACATCCGAAACATCTAGATGCCTAACGCATGATGTTGCTCACATTCTGAAATTGCCCTTGATGCTTATTACCGTTTAAAATTGGGGGTAGGAGAAGATGGGAACCTCATGGGAGAAAGGAACATCGCTTTTATTGTTGAAAGAGTTTCATCTTTCAGTGTGTTCCATGTTTAATACTAGCTCCCTCTCTTCTGCCCTGGCAACTGGTAGATTTTCATTAATCTAAGAAATGTGACTCTAGCTGGTACCTATCAGTACCTACACCAGTGGCGAAGGATGGGCCACTCGTCAACCAATTCCTCTTTAACTCAATTTATTTAGCTTGAACACAAATCTGTGCTGATGCCCACAGAACTCAGGATTTTTACCACAGCCGCCAGACGCAGCTGCACAGACCAGCTGAGCTTGTAACAGATTTATTGGTGGCAGTGTGAGGGAAGAAGCCTGACATCAAGACCGAACGAAGGAAATGGTGGAAAAGGGGCGTGCATACTCATGTACTAGTTTAAGCAAAGGAAAAGAATAAAGTCATGTTTAATTTTATCCTAGCAGAATTGTCAGAAATTTCAAGTTATATCATTTTCTTTCTATAACCAATTATTTTGTATAGCATGAAAAAATTGGAAGAAGAATTTAGATGCACTCATACTCTTAGAAATTGTAAAAAAAAAAAATCAGGAAGAGGAAAACTCATCTTTAAGAATGGATTTTTGCATTTCCTTTTTCAAATTACCCAAATGAATGCTATTAAGTGGACTTACTGAGTTGCCTTACACCTCTTCCCACATGGCAAACTCTTGAATGTTATTTTTGATGTGTATTATTCATTATTCTGATTTAAATAGTTTCCATGGGATTTTGTTCCCTCTGGGTATCCAAGAAATAATTATTTTAAAATTTATCGTCTCATCTTAAATATTCTACACTTGTCCTTGAGCCAGCTGTAGGATCTTTAGAAAGCATCCTATTTTGAAATACGAAGTTTAAGGCCACATTGCCATTTTGCCTTAGACATGGCATACGAGTTTCTGTGAACATCTTTCTCCTCACATCAAATAGGAAAGAATTCTCAGTGGCAGCATTTGGTACTAACCAAGGGAAGGATTGACTCTTTGAGGTCATATTGTTGCTTTGGCTCTATGCATCGTAAAAGCCATTATCTTAAAATGATACAAATTCAGTTACAAAGTGGAAAGATGATTACATGATTAATGGAGGTTAATAAAGATCATTGAAATCTTAGCCTACATGAGGCCAGCAGACAGTATTTAATCCAATTTCCCGTGGCTCCAGGCAGGCCACCTGGGAACCACTTTGTCAGATGGAATCTCTCCCATTACATACCCTTCTGGGGAAGTCAAGTCCCCTTTTTGTATGAAATATGGAGCATCCTTCTCTTGAGTAAGCACCTCCTCTTACCTGGTGCCTCATTAGAGATTGAGCTCATGGCTGTGGAGTAGTTAATGAAAGGAACTAGTTGGACAAAGCAGGAATTGAAATACAAAGATCTCCTTACACTAATGACATGCCCAACTGTCGCAGTTACTTTAGTAAGTAAGCATTATGTGGTGGCTGAGAGGAGTGTGGTTTAATTTGTGAAGTTGACACCTACAAGGGCTAGCAAATTTTACTCTCTGATAATTTAAAATATTTAGGAAATATTTATTTTTATATATTTAACTTCTGTTAAAAAAGGGGAGGGAGACTGTTGAAAGAAAAATATTGTGTTTGCTTTATCCAGTCTATTCTCACTAGTGGAAAAATAACTTAAAACTAATTTATTACTCATTTGGAGTCAGCAGCCTTCATCCAACTCACTACAAACAAGGCTATTATATCAGTTAGGAATCGTGTACACCTACAAGTAAGAGATAAAAAAAATAGCATGACTTAACAAAGGATTTGTTTTTCTCCTATGTAGTATGAATTCCTGGGAGGCAGTCCAGCACTGATACTGGTGGTGACTTCTGGGTGCTACCCAGAACCTATACTCTCATCATCTGTCCCACTATTCTTAGGTAGCTTCCACTCTCAAGGTCACTTCAAGGTCACCCCAGTCACACTATGGCTCATGGGGAGTCTAGGCAGGAAGAAGAGGGGAACGCAAACGGGCACACACCCACTTAGACACCTTTAATGAGTTTTCCTGGAAGTCTTGCACAGTATCCTCAAGTGAAGCCTAGAAAATGTTCTGTGTGCGTTGGGTACATTGTTCTCCTTGAAATATTGGGGTATTGTTAGTGGAGCATAAAAAGAATAATGAAAATTTGCAGGGAACTCCAGTGTCTGCCGCAGGTCCCATCCTTGATTCTTGCTCTGCATGGGCTCTCTACCTGAGATCGCAAAATGATGATTTCATTGTTCATAAAACAATAAATGTTTTTTTTTATCAAAAGAGATATGGTACTCTATATCACTCAGTAGATGCTGAGCCTGGGTATTTATTCATTTTGGTATTGTTTGATTTAGTAAATTTCAGCTTTTTCTCAGCTCCTATGATTGAGAAAATAAGTTATGGTGTGTTTTGCCTTGACTAATTTACATCTAAGCATGACTGATGTAAACAATGTTTGTGAAGTCTTACCTTGGCAGCTATCTGATTGTCAGGATTTCAAACACTAAAAAGAGGCTTATGTTCTGTTTTTTTGTAAGGAAAAAAATTAACTTGGTTTCTCAAAGTGGAAAGTCTTTTCCATTGAGGACACTTTATGCTCTCATGTCAAAGGGGAGCGGTGGCAAAAGTGGTAGAAGTGATATAAAGTTATCTTTGCTTCTGATCATAATTTAAGCAAGCAGAAAAATCCATGAAATACAAAAGGAGAAACAGATTGTAAATTGTACCAAATGGGGAATGATTATCATATAGAAAATTCTAGATATAATTCCATTGTGGGAATTCCTGAGCAATGAGTAGGATATATAAGGACCAGTGGTGAATTTTGAGTAACAGTGAAGACATTGGAAAATTTTTCCTATGAAAATGACGAAAGCCACATGGCTATAATAAGGCTTAGAAGGAATAAAAGCCATAATTTTAATAGTCATACAGGTATTTTGAACAATTGACCTTGAATTTAGAGAGGGATGAAATGTACATAAACTCCAGTGACATGCTACCTTAGACTTTCCAAAAAATATCTTAATTGTCAAGAGTTTAAGATAATCATACCAAGAAAAATTGTGGATCTTTCCCTTTGGATTATCTCTTTAAAGAATAGCCTGTTATTTTAGAGTTTCTTCAAACAAATCCAGGCTTAATGAAAATTTGTGGCTTGTAGAAAACTGTACTTCATCTAGTATTTTAATAAACACTGACACAAATTTTCATGAAATAATTTTTGAAAACTGAGACATAGAATTGGGTTAATTTCATCTTCAAAATGTCTTGGTCATCAAGTAACTACTGTTACCTCTTTGAGAATGCCTTTCAGCCTGCTGCCCTGGGACCCTTCCACAGCCCTGATACCCCCTTTGGTGGCCCTGAGTGTGGTTCTACCTCTTGATCCAGCGCGGTTCAGTGGGTGCAAACACCTTATTAGTCACATTTGTTAGAAAAAATATATTCACACCTTTCTCTTTGAACTCCCTAAGAAAGGCTTTTTTGAAAATTACTATTTGGCCTTTTTATCAAATGCAAGTGAAAACTTAATTATGTTTACAGTCTGGAGGAATCAATCTATTCAAAAAATGTTTCCACCCAACCTGAAAATAATACACTAAAGCTGAGTACCATACCACATATTTAGTCAATTCAAGCATTTTGAATAAAACTATATGGCCACTCATCCAGATGTTTTGTCTATGTGATACGTAACCTTCCAGTTGTTCCCATTTGATTACCAGAATATAAATGATTGATTACTAGAATGGAAAGAATATGTTGGGCTGTGCAAATAGTCTTTATCATTCTAGGTAAAATATTTGGACCTATTTTTTTTAAAGTTAGAAGAGCAAAAAGTGAAAAAAAAATCTCTGAAAGTATGTGGATCCACACAACCTGTTTATCCAGACAGCCTGGAAATTTTGAACCATCTATAGAATGAAATAATGTTTACACTTAACTGGGCTTCATGGGTATGACAGGTGTGATTATTTTGAAAATCTCTGCCATGTCAAAAGCGCTCCAGTTCCTACAGAAGCTGAGACCTGAATCGCTGAACAGGCTCTTTTCAAGCAGAGAAGAGCCTGACTTTACAAATATGTTGTTAGATTTACAATGTTTTTAACCAGTGTTGAAGCAAATTAATGTTTAATAACAATTACATAGTTTGATATGAATATTAGTGATAGGCCCATCTCAAAGACACTTGGAGCATTGTTACAACTTTCCGAAGTATTTCTCCATTTTATGAAGTCCTGTCCCTGATGACCTAATTTGGGTAACAAACACAATATTTATCAATAGCTTCAGTAGTATGGTGATGTATAATTCTATACCAAATACTGATTTTGAAGTAAATCAGCAATGTATTCCATATGGTAATCACAAAATTATATTATCCAGTGTAATATAATTTGCCCCCCAAAGCCAATCTCTTTTCTAATGAAACTGAAAAGAGAAATTTGAACATTATTAGCTTAATTTCTTAGTTTCTATTCATAGGTATCTGGTTTCTTAGTTTCTAGTCATATTATTAAAAATGAACATGTATTGTCTCTTCTACTGATTTACAACTGCAGATTGACATAAATGCAATTTAATTAAAATAAACTATTGCTGTTTTGCAGATAATTCTGAAAGCAAATTGGAAATATAGGGACAATTCTTATATATAAGTGCTAATTTTGAAAGTGATCAGAGGTGGGTCTCAAAACGTGACTCTTTCTTCAATGTCAGTTCCTTATTTTCAACTTTGTTTTTTTGCAGTTTACCATTAATATGTGTCTGATTACAAAAAAAAATGCTTGCTCATGATAAATATATGCACAAAAATTCAACGAATGAAAACTCATTCAACATTTTGGCTGACCAGCCTGCTGCCTCTGAGCATCTGTATGTCCAGCCATTCGTTTATTAGAGAACACTGTCTTGTCTATGTTACCCATGGAATTACAAAATTTGAATAAAGATTTTACTGGCTTTGTTTTATTCCATTAAATGGCTAGATATTATTTTGTTGATTTTCAACAGAATTTTCTTTTCTTTTTCTTCATATTATATATAGCAGCGAATAGCTTTGTTCATAAGGATTTGTTGGCATCTATTACTAATGTCTTAGGAAATTTTATTGGAAGTTAAAAAGTTACTTTATAAATGCTGTACAGAATAACTTCTTCAGATTCTTTAACTCAGGTGAGATTTTCATTTACTGAGATTATTGCCATTCAGTTTGAAATTATTGGTTGGTTTAAGGAAATGGAAGATTACAGGCTTCTTTACTCTATGGTTCTAAAATTGGTGGATGACTCATTTATTTTGGTAATCTTTGCCTTTAGGATTTTCTAACCATCATGTTTGCTGATTGAGGTGATCAGACATCTAGGGAGAATCATCACATATTAATTTAATTGCCTGTCATTCTTCCTTTAGAGTTAAGTGATGAAAATGATAAGACACTTCAAGTTTTATTGTTTTTCTATAAAACTGGGGCTATTTTTTGATTCATTACTGGATGATTTATTTGGAGATTTTAGATCACTTCCACTTTGTGTATAAATTCACTTATTAACAATGAATTTATTTCTGTAGCAATTCCAGGAACAGGAGGAAAAACGTGGATGAGAGGACCCCTCAAGGAGTTCAGTATCTAGTGTAGATATCAGTCAGCTTTGAGACCCACCTCTCACCACAATCTGTGGTCGGTCGAAAGGTAGCAAATTCTGATACCATGTATTAGCAACATAGAGGAAAGGCTCCTCCTTTGTCTTCTAAAGGAAGGATTTGGGCTGGGACTGCCCAATGAGAGTGCAACAATCGGCCTCACTTTGGTGATTTTTCTGCATGTCCCACGGTCTAAGCCCTGAGGTTTCAGTCTTGCTTTGAGCAGATTGACAGGCTGATCTCACACTGCCTCCTCTGATGGCTCTCTGTCTTGTCGGCTTCCTGCATTTTAGACATTGTTCAACAGGGGCCATTTGGGGGAATTGTTTGCACGTACAGAATGTATCAGCTGGCCCTCCTCACCTCCTCCCCTTCTCTGTGCCACTTAGGTGCATGATTGTGAATGTTCCCTAGTGAGGTTTCCCGACTGTTTCCTTCTTCCGTATTATCAACCACAGGTCTAAACATATAGTGTGTGTATTATTCTCTATCAATGGATTTCCTTCTTGGTCATGTACTCCACTTGATCAGGGTCTCCCCTGATCCCAGATTCCCCCTCGCATGGACTGTCTACAGAACTGATTGTTTTCCCTGTGCATGAGTCCTTCCCAGTAGGCTGCATTTCATGCTTCAGCTCTTCAAATGGCCCCTTGTCTTGGGAACAGGAGTGCCCTTCAGTGTGCCCTAGACTTGCATAAATGGGAAACAGTTCTTTCAAGGAGAGGAGGTTGCATTTGACATGGTGTTGCTTCTGAGCCAAACGGTATTATTTTTGGCCAGTTGGTTTTCTTCTTCATCTCAGAGAATTGAAATAGTAATGAAGTGGAGTGAGCTGGGTAGCTATTTCAAGGGACTCTTTTGCTAGATCACCTAAAGAATGCTAAAGAGAATACTTTCTTTGAAGTTTCTTCTCCTCTAAACCTGCTTGTGCAGTATACATGTACCCCCTATGGCTCCGTGTGTGTATCACTGGTGAGGAAAGACCACACATAGTTCTGTTTTAGAAGGGAAATTTGGTGTTCCCTTCACTCCTTTGAGTTGAGAAGACTTGTTCTCAGTGGTACCCGTTAGTCAAGTACCAACTGGCAAAGCCATACAGGTACTTTAGCTCAGAAGGAGTCAAAAGTCATCATTAATGTTTAGTTGGGTCTGAGTTCATGGGTTTACCTGGCATTGGTCAGCACCAGGGATGCAGGTCATCTGTGATTGAGTCAGAAATGGCTATTCCTTCTGCCCTCTATGGAAAGGAAAGGTTTAGCTCAAAAATCAGTATGTTCTTAGTGAAGTAGATATGTCACCTTGGCAGGGGGGTAAAAAGCACTGCGCCTTTGAGTGATTGCTACATGACACTGTGTGGCATTCCAGGGCAAAGGTCCACTAGAAGACAGACAAGATATCCTGGCTCACTTTTCCACAGGAAACGCCTTGGCTTTCACTGATGAAGTTGATTACTGGAGAGGATACTCATGTACAATTGGGGTATAAGCTTTCTGATATTTGCACATGAACAAGTCCTGGCCCAGGTCTCTGAAAATTGGGCCTTCAGTCTCTTTGCCACATGGAATGTGAGAGCTGGTTCCCAGTGAACTTGCTTGGCATTTAATGGATGCTACTGATGAAAAAGAAGTGGTGAGATTCATGACTACAGAATCAGAGTAAAAGAAGGCTTCTGGACC
This sequence comes from Smutsia gigantea, assembly GCA_032199065.1. Classification (NCBI taxonomy): domain Eukaryota; kingdom Metazoa; phylum Chordata; class Mammalia; order Pholidota; family Manidae; genus Smutsia; species Smutsia gigantea. Next base: position 104,061 of record JAVSCE010010012.1, read on the forward strand.
TCAGTTAAATATTCCTGATCAGGCTCTACAGATTGCAAGATTTCCTGCTTGCTTAGAGAGCAGCCCCCCATGAGAGTGAACGATCTATGAAAAGCATATTTGTATTACAAATTGATTCTGTGATAGAGCATTCATATATCCTAGCTTAAAAACAAAGTTAAGACTAGGACAACACAAAAGACCAGGAAAGGGGAAAGAAGAAAAAAAAAATACACTACATAGTATATTCTCTCCAATAAGTGGAGAGATTAATTTTGAAATTTATCCTAGAGAAAGTTCCTTAAAACATATAACTTTACTTCACATTTTATCCCTATTAACATACTGTATCCTAATCTTTAAAATGCTATGGTATCTTCCTAATGCTGTTTACCAGGATGAACTCCCCCAACTTAGTCTTACCTGAATTCTCTGCTTTTCCAAACCTGTTCTTCAACAATTGTTGGAGTTTTGTGTATATGCCTGTGGTATTGTGTGTGCCAGCACTCGGCATAGTTGGGTTTTGCTGCTGTAAGGGATAAAAGGCGACATATTATTCCTGCCCTCACTAAGATTATAGTCTCATTGAAAGTACAAGAGTACCACTCAAGAAATAATTGTAAAACATTCCAGTGAGTGTATTACCAGTGCTCAGTAGTATAGTCCCATTTTAATGACCAAGCAGAGAGAAGAAGGGAGAGATACCTACGGAATGGGAGTAGATGGAGGCAGGGACATAGGTGACATGCCCATAGTATTTAGACAGGTAGAAGGGAGACAGTGAGCATTCTCCATGTGCTGTGCAGTGTATTAGTCTCCTGGGTTTGCTGTAACAAATTGCCACAAACTGGCTTGAAAAAACAGAACTGTATTCTCTCACCGTTCTGGAGACGAGGAGTCTGAATCCAAGGCCAGCCTGGCCATATTCTCTCTGAAGCCTCTGTTGAAGAATCCTTTGCCTCCTCTAGCTTCTGGTGGTTGCCCGCAGTTCTTGGCTTGTGACAGCATAGCTCCTTCTCTGCATTCATGTTCGCATGGCTGTCTTCCCTCCATGTCTATATCTGTGTCCAACTCTCTGTCTGCTTATAAAAATCTCTGTCACTGTATAGAGCCCAGTATGACCTAATCATAATTTGATTACATTTTCAAAGGCTCCCATCTCCAAATAAGGTCACATTCCAGATTCTAGATGGACATGAATTTTGGGGGGACACTATTACCCAGTACACACACATTGAGTAATACAAACATAAATTCTCCTCCTTCCTGTTTTTTGGCAAAACATTCTTTTGGTTTTAGTGTGTGGAAACCTTTCACAAGGTTTCTCATTTTCCCTTGTGGAAATGGTGGAGAAATGCGGTCTGGATGCTAATGCTATGTGGTGGATTAGATCTTGGTTGAATTATTGCCCCCAAAGGAAGATTGATGTCAACCAGAAAAAGGGTTTCTGTGGCATGCTGTGCACTTCTTTTCATGGCCCTGGGGCTGTTCAGCTTTTGGTCAGTGATGTGAATAAAGATAGCAGCAGCTATGCGTAACCCATTTGAAGATAGCACATGGATGAATTTTTTTAAGTTTCAGCCAAAGATATTAAAGGATAAAGAAAGGTGAAAAAGAGTATTTAATAGAAATAAGTGTAAAGTTTGGCATGTTCTAAAATCAAGTGTACATTAGAGCAGCAGAAGGTTATTGGCTTAGTAACAGTATGTATTTAAATACTCAATAATAATCTCAATATAAATGGCTCCCAAATGTATAAACCAGAGGCTCCATTAATGGAATGAGCGAGGTCATCATCTTCCTCTACTTTAAGATTTTCAAACTATACTGAAAATAATTAGGTTCAGTAGAGGTTACCAAATATTAAAAGAAATCTGGTGCACATTTTAGAATGTATTCAGAGAAGGAAGGCCATGAGAATAAATGACCCAAGGTGACATTACTCAAGGGATGGATGGGACATGGAATGTCAGCCTGAAGAGCAAATGGGAGGAAACAGGCTGAACCAATAAGCTTTCTTTTAAATCTTCCAAGGTTGTGTGTGTGTGTGTGTGTGCATGTGTTTGGAAGAGGGATTTTGGACAAATCGATGAATGTCTCTGAAAAGTGTATCTTCTTTGTTTTGTTTTATTTTTGATGTGTGAGTTGACCACTCTGCTTTTTGTTGGGTGACACCTTTTCAGAGTTGAATGGTAGTTGTGAATTGTATACATTTTATTCTCTAATTAAGCAACATTATGAAAAAGTAAGATAATTCTTCAAGAAAACAGTCTGGAACACGTTATTATTGATCATTTTTCTCTTTGGAAGTTAAAATAGCTAAGCCCTACAAATATTATTTATCTGGAACAGACAAGGTCCCTAACATTGCTCGGTAATAAAAAGTTAATGATACAGGTAAGTGCATTTATTGAAGACAGGGTAGTAGTCTGGGAGGGCTTGCTTTAATGAAGACTTAATTGACTCTACTTACCCATTCCCATTTCCATTGCTATTACCATTGTAACCTTGGGCTTGCAGTTTTGTTACCACTTGGTTTCTTAGCCTCCAGTCTGACTCCACTCTAAGCCATCTTGCAGACTCAGTGCCCTTCTAAGGCACTGCTTTCCCACTTCCTTACTTCTCAGCACAAGAGGTCACAGAGCCTCCCAACTGAGTTTCCCTTGTCCAGTTGTGGTCCCACTGCTGGCCTTTCAAGGCTACACCATCACTGCCCAACGTACTCTAATATGCTACCCTGATTTCCCTTGTATTCATCCATCTCACTTCCATCTCTACTCTTTAACTCTGTTGTTTTGTTTTTGGTAAAATAAACATAATGAATATTTTAAAAGTCCAGAAGAATATGCAGTGAAAACAAAGTCTGCCTTTTTCTATTCTCCACCCATCCAGCTCCCACTCTCTGCAGAAAAAGTGTACCAAGCCTTTCAAAATCTGGGCCGGGCCTAACATAGCTACCATCATACTCCTTTCCATCAGGCAGGTTTCAAGCAGACTCCAAAGATCTTTTCAGTGTTCCTGTAAGACCACCAGCACCACACACACACAGAGACACACACACAGACACACACACGCAATGTTTACCTGCTTAGCTCATTCTGTTCCTTACTGCGTCAGCATTCTGACAAGAAAATAGATGCTCAGAAAGATACTTGAGGGGTGAAAAATGCAGGTACATGGAATATCTTCCTTTTCTGAACTTCCACAACACTTTACTTTCAACAAGTCTGGTTGTTCCCGAATTCAGTGCAGGACCTATCACATGCTTGCTGTACGGCAGGGTTTGGTATAAACTACAAAAGGACAAATAAACTGAACAGCTACCACACTGAGAATAAAGAAATGGGTCTCTGTGTAAGAACAAATTGGTCAGTCCCTCGTGCCAGGGGCCCTCTCTTTTCGTCTGCATCCCTGCCCACTCCACATTGTCAACTTTCCTTCTCATCTAGAGCAGGAAGACAGCAGGACACAGAGAAGTGCCCACATACCTTGGCAGGAGATCGCATGATGGGTGGCTAGGAGAATTTTGTCCCATCAACTCTCTGCCTCTCTAGTCACAGGGCAAGCCTGGAGGTATATCTTTGGTACATTTTAATAGGACCTCTGCAGAGATCCAGGATTGCCTCGGAGATGGTGAGTTCCTGGGGTATAAGGTAGTCAAAGTATTTGACGGAGAGTTGTCATGGCAATTCAAACAATTGATGGAAATTGTGCCATATGGCTTCTAAGAGTCCTTATGCCTCTGAGTTTTATTTTTTTTGAAAGAAGATGCTCTGAAACTCCATGAGATTTGGATGAGGCGTAATGACATTAATTATATATTTTAACCTTCCTTTATAGTTCAAATCAGTATGGCACATAAAAGAGAAAGGTGGTAACATCAAGATGATACAATCTATGATCTCAGCCTTGAAGTGAAATCCACTTCAGATTGACCTATAGATTTTGGAGAGGGAGCATGTTGAAGTTTGGAGAGTCATATTATTAAAAGAAACTACTGAGCCTTAGGGAAAACTGCTTTATTTCCTTGTTCACAGAATTCTCAAGGTTGGAAGGAACCTAAAAGCCCACGTATTTCAAATTTCAGAGGAATCTGGGTTTGGTATTTCTATCTTCAGGAGACATATATTCCCTGTGATCTATAAAATGCCATTAACATATTTTGATAACTTCCCATCATCCTAATATACTATAAAATTCTTTTAAATGTTCTGATTCCTTCCAATCACTTTTGCCTAAGGCACAAGAGTAATGAACCCTCAGGCTGAAGTTGAAGAAAAAAGGAACAAAAGCCAGGGGCAGAATCCAGTTTCTAATATATATAAGATGAATATTAACAGCAGCTTTGGGAACATTCTTTCATTTGTTCATTCATTGATCCACCAAAGGCTCACAGAGCTATCTGTGATAGGCAGTAGGAATGTGGAATGTATCAGATACCATCCTTGGTCTTTACTTTCCGTCTACTAGGGAGATACCATTTTGTACAGTATAATAAATACTCTTATGGAGGAATATACAAAGTACGTGAAAGTGTCAAAGAGTATCAGATACACAGTGCAGAAAAGGCCACTACAGCCTGTATCTTTGTTCATGTGTACATTTCACATATGTCTGGGAACACTTAGCATTTTTTCTGTGTTACTTGATAGAAAGGAGAAAGAAGGCCAGAGAGAATAAGAAGCATATATACTAAGAGGCTAAAATAAGTAAAGAAACTGTGGTTCCTCTCTTATCACTAGGCTTTTGTAAAGAGGGAAATGTCCTTGAAGAAGAGCTGTTCAAACATGCACATCTAGGTAGAGTTCAGTTTGCAACCTCTGCAGAAATCTTGAAGAAAACCCAATCAAGCACTTACATGTGCCACTCTTGTTTTAGATTTATCAAGTCTTTCCTCCTGACTGCTCAGGATAAACAAGTGGATTACTTGACATAAAACTATACAGAATGGATTAATTAAATTTGGGCTGTTCTTCCTCCCAAGTCAATGAAATGCATGAGCTTTCCCAGGCCAGATAGTTTCAGAGGTTTGATTTGTGGCAAGGAGTCTCTGGAAGCTTATCAGTTGTGTCTTTTTTTCCCCAGAATGAGCATCAGACTTCTTATTGGTAAGAATGCTGACACAGGGGAGAATAAATGTAAGAGGAGAATAATACTTGCTTTCATTTCAAAGTTAATATAATCAAATACTAAGAGAGGAATAAATTAGAAGTATGAATCCGAAGTCTATGGACTTAGGACCCGATCTGCCAACCCATCTCTTCTTTATTCTGTTGCTGTGTCTGTTGCTTCATGTCGGCCTATTTATTACACATTTCATAGGCACATTTGCTTTAGTCTGATGAGTATTCTCAGCAGTGACCTTAGAACTGTAATGACAAATGGCCCACGTGTGTGGATGAGGCCCCTGGAGCACTGTATGTGGAGCCCTGTCTCAGCAGAGGGGACACAGCCTGGCTAGGTCGCCAAGATGAGGGCCATAGACAGAGGAGCAAGATGACACTGCCCTGAGACTGTGAATTTTCCACCTTTTAAAACAAGGAAACAGACTTTGAAAAAAATTCATTAAACAGATTAACTTGGGGTATATTCTTTACATAAGAAGAACATTTTACTAAGAATAAGTTCAGAAACCTTGTCATTTATCTCTGAATTCTACATGCAGCTCAGTGAAAGATTCAGATGGAGTTTTCTCTTAAATATTGAGTCTATGGCGATTGGTTTCCATGCCGTTAAACTGGTGCTCGTTGCCCCGGAGCCGTAGTCTTCACTCACACCCCCTGTAGGGTCCCCAGGTCGGCTCTGCCAATGGCCCTTGCCCTTTGGGCTCCTTGCCTAGCTGGCCTTCCGCATTTCATGTTGTTGGGCTTATGCCTGAAGCTGACTTGGAGGCCTTCCTGTACTGACTGCACTCTTTTTCTGTCTTTCTCAGGCTCTTCTCCTTTCTCACCTACTAAGTATACACATTTCCAAATTGTGTTCTCTTTCGTTTCTCCCATGAACTTTCCTGCTGCCCCCCCGCCCCCCGCTGACTCGGCATTCTGCTCCCTCCAGCCTCTCCCCTCTCCCCAAGTCATCTCATCTCCTCCACAAGTTCCACTGCCACCTCCACATGTGTGCCCTCTAGATGTGCTACTTTAGCTTCAGTTACTCTTCTAAACTTGACTTTGACCTCTTATTAGGTACCTTCATCTGGATGTTTCAGGGCACTAGGAAGCCAGCATGTCAGACCAAGCTCATCTTAGAAGTGGCAGAACATGGTGGTCAAGGGCATATTCTGGAGCCAGGCTGCTGCGTCCATCTGCTTCTTGCCTCCCTCACTTACTAGGCGATTGTAGTACAAGTGATATTAACTGTCCTTGCTTCAGTATCTTCATCATCCAAATAGGTGTAAGCATACTATGTAGCTCCAACAGTAGTAAGAATTAAATGAATTCCTACATATAACGAGTTTGGAGAGGCCTGGTACCTCGTGAGTGAGCAAGTATGAACTGGCTGGTTTTATTATTTTTATTTTGCTTTAGCCTTAGAACCCTTCAAACTCCCTTCTTTAAGATCATACATATGTATGACATCAATCAATCTTCTAGTGGCCCAACTTGAACCATAGAATTTATATTCTCTCACCTTCAACCTTCCATAAATTGTTCAGCCTTTTAGATTTTCTAATGTTTTTTCTCACTTCTCTGCCTTTTCCCCCTTTCCTATGCACACTAACATTATTTCTTCCTTGGACTCTGGCAGAGACTCCTGCTTTGTCTTCTGCAAATTGTTCACTCCTTATTCCTCTCTTTGTAGGTCTGTCTTGAAATAAGACAAGGCTCATTTCTTTGAAACGCGATCTGAATCATGCCACCTTCGTTTGAAACTGCCACCACTCTGCTGCAAATGCTCATGTGCTGGACACTAGGTGATGTCTGAACCCCTCAAGCCAGCAAGATGGTCGTGCAGCTTTGCTCTTTGACCTACTACTCCTCTGTGGTTTTTTTCCAGGGACTCCATGTGATAGCAAAATGCTCCACTTAGGATTCCCTACTCGCTTAGCTTCCTTTTACCTCTGTCCTTCTATTCACCTACTCCCCTGCCTTCTTTCTGACCTATCCTTCACTCGCTTTCCCAGTGTTGTCAAAGTCTCTTCTTCCCTGTGGGACCAACTGAAATGGCAATCCACCCTACTGAATCTTCTCCGATGACTCCAGTAAGAGGTGATCGTGCCCTGGAAGAACCAAACAGCCCCTGTGTTTACTCCTCTAAGGGACACTTATCACTGCAAGTCAAAGGTCTAGGATTTTAATCCAAGGTTCTGCCAAAGTGAGTCTCCATTTTCTCATTTATAAAAGGGCAATAACAATAATAAATATCACAGATTTTCATGAGAAGTCAGTATACAGGAAAAAGTGTTGTAAAACCAGCATTTAAAAAAAATCTAGTTTAATTTAAAACTACTACTTTGCATTTTACTTTTAACATCTCTATTTCCCCCACAATACCTTACATAATATAGGCTTTTCAGAACTGGTGTTGAATAATTATTTGTGAATAAATCTTTAAGATTCTTTCTTTGCATGAATTCCTTCTTTTCAGAAACCCATCTCTCATAATAATTGAGACCTACATAGATTTGGGAGCTGTTTCAGGCAGTGACACCTGAATAAAAAGTTAAATCATCTAATACTTTTGCAACTTGCCCTCTTGTACAAGGAGAATGGCCTTGTAATAAATTGTTTTGTTTCCCAAATGAATCACTCAGTCACAAGAAAATGTTTAGTGCTGTCATGTGAAATCAGCTAAACAATGTAAGAGATTATTTCTTATTATCTACCATCTATTCTGGCTCCTGGAAATCACAAAAGGTAAAGACTTTGTTAACACAGTTCTTCACATGGAGAGCATAAGCCATGGGGGAGTCACAAGTAAAGGTCCAAGAAGTTAGCTGAGGAGGGAACATTTGGAGAACAGGTGCATTCAAAGGAGCATGGAGACCCCACCTGGCCCAGGTGTCAGGCCTTGGATTCAGAGGTGCTGGCAATCCAGGTGGGGAAGAACCCTGAGTTTTATTCTGCCTGATTCAATAAAGTGGAAAAGCAAAGATCAGAGTGCAAGGAAGGAAAACACAGAACCCCAGCAAATCCCTCAGATAACACCCACCGAGGCTTGAAATAATCTCCTTATTTTAGATTGGTGTCTCATATCTGTTGTCTAACTTTATCCTTTTAACACCCCACTAGGATAAGGAAGGCAGGGTCATTACCCTCTTGTTTGACAAGGAAGAGAGAGAAGGATAATGGGCCTCAACTTTCCTAAGATTGAGAAGGCATTTTCAAGCAATACCAGGAAATGTGCACCTCTAAAAAAAAAAAAAAGAAAGAAAGAAAGAAAAGCCTCCTGGTTTTTGTCTTAGAAATGTCTTTGCAATTTGGCAGAGTTGCTGGGGTCCTCAGGCCCTCACGGCTGCAGACCCACTGTGCGCAATCAGCCTGAAAGTGCTGTGAGCCCTTCCCTCCAGGCCATGTTGCCAGAACCTTAGGACTCAGTCCTTCATTCTGTTCTCTCTCCTCACCTGAGGAAGAGGACAAGCTGTTGGAATCCTGGACACCTAGCAGCTTTATTTAAAAACCTCATACAGGTTGATCACCAGAAAGGGAACATTTTGGACAATAAAGCCGATGTTAAAAAAAAAAATCACAGGCCCTTTTAAAAAGTAATATTTAAACATGTAACAAACTGATAAGCCACAAAATCCTATACTTGCTAAGTTTTTCTCATGCATTGGTTAATAACCTAGCGTGCAACTAGGAGTAGCCCGTTGCCCTGAGCAGGGGTACAAAGTTGTCCGAAACATGTCAGAGAATAACCTGGCCAAGTCTTGACTTCTAGGTTCAGAAGTCAGCTGTCCAGTGAAAGACAGAGACAGTCACAAGGAGAATGCACATAGACTCAGCAGGTTCCTTTGCTCATGCTTTCCTACCTTCCTGTCTTCCAGCAGAGCAAACAGCTCTAAGGGAAAAAGGAGAAAGAGCAGGTTTGAAGTGGAAGCAGGGACTCAGGAGTGAGGCATGGCAGCAGCTGACAGAAGCATGCTTGATGCTTGGGGGGTCACAGAGGGAGGGGTGTGTGACTGTCAAGGGTGTGGTCTGGCCAGAGCAGCAGCCGCCTTGGGGCACACGCTTGGGGCTGAGGCGGTACAGGGTGGTTCCTGCCGCAGAGAGCTGCCGTCAGCTCACAGGTCTCAGGAAGTTCCAGCAAGCAGAGTCCAGAAATGAGCCGAGAGAGGGATGTTCCCGTGGGGGAGCACCACAGTGAAGCAGGAGGGGTCCTGCCACGGATGGGCTGAACCTCAGGGCTTTGCCAGGCCGTGAATTCAGTGCAGTCATGGGATCCTGCAGACCAGCCGGTGGCCAACCTGGAGGAACGCAGCTGTTGTTTTTGCTAAAGCCCAGACAAGAAGAGACACATCTGCAGTGAAGGCCAGCACTGAGTGGAGAAAGGGCAAGTCCAGGCAGTGGACTCACCCTCTGTCCTGTCCTGTAGTGGATTGGGAGGGCCACAGACAGCCAGGCAAGCTAGGGAGAGACAAGGGACAACATGAGTGCTAAATGGGACCGGCCTCTAAAACTGAATCCCTGGGGAAATTATCTTGTTTTCGTTTTCACCATCAAACAGGATAGGTAGAGAAAGAAAAGCTACATCTTGGCAAATGTGTGTTTGGGACTATGCAATTTACATCACTTAAAAAACTAACACCTAGAGGCAGCTTCAAAATGCCTTTTATCTTTTTTAGAAATGAGTTCTCAGAAATTGACATGCATGCAGCTGACAGTAGGTTCCTGGATAGGAACTTTCCCCAGAAGGGAACAAGACTTTGCAGACTGTGCCATTTGAGCAGCTGTCTGAGATGCCCAACCTGAGGCCACCTAGCTTCTGTGCTGTGCTGGATGGAAATTGGCCCCTTAATCCCAGTTTGGCTTCATCTCAAAGGGGCACAAGTTTCCTTTCAACAGTTCAGCAAACTCGTATCAGTCATGTAGTGTGTGCCTAGCACTCTACTAGGTGCTGATGGATGAAAGGTGGATAATGCACGGCCACAGCACCAGGGAGCTGGCCCACAGCCCAGTGGGGCAACAGTTTTGGAACCATCAGTTACGAAGCAGAACAATATGAGGTCCACACTCAAGGAGGGGAGAGTGGGATGGATCTCTGGAAGGCTTTGTGGTGGTGGTGAGGCCTACAGCATCAACCTGGGATCTGGGTGAATGATTTGTACTTTTCCTGGGCCCATGTCAGTGGAGAGAAAGTTATAGAGAAAATGGGAGAGGGCAGAGAGAACAGGAGAGTGGGAGGCATGGTGAGAGGGACAGAGGCTGTCCATGTTATTCCTGCTCAGTGGAAGTCTCAAAAAGCCCAGGTGCATCAGCAGACAATCACGTGCAGAGGACTAGCAGACCCCCCGCAGCAAGGGGAGGCATGCAGACCATGTTTATGTGGTGTGTGCAGCATTTGGACTTTTCTCCAAATGATGTTTAAAAGCACCATTGAAAAGTTGAAATGCTTATTTTTAATATTTTCTTTCACTAACTGTTAGATATGATGCTGCAGCCTCTTCATTCTTATGTCATTTCCCAGACTACTTCTTGCCTGGGCAGCTCACCCCTTGCCCATTGTTCAAATGGGGATGATTCTGTGCCTACCAAAGTTTGGCAACAATGCTGTCCTTCGGCCCTGACTCACATCTTGTCTCTTCTCTTAGCCCCTCCCTACACATTTCTGCCTACTGTGTGCAAGGCACTGGGCCCAGAATGGTGGGTGATGGCATGAAGTATCAAGTGTGGTCCATGACCTGAAGACACTTATAAGCTGGATCGAGAGTCAAGCCACACCCCCAGAAAATGGAACTAATGTTCAAGGCCATGAGGGTTTGGGACCAGACAGCAGTGATGCAGACCAGGGTTTTCAATGACAGTAATATTGACACTTGCCATGCAGCGGACTATGCCCTGTTGGATGTCTGGTGGCATTCCTGCCCTGCACCCACCACATGCCACTAGCACCCTCCCAGCTGTAACAACGAAAAATGCCTCTAGACATTGCTAAATGTCCCCTTGCAGGCAAATTCAGCCCCAGTTAAGAAGCTCTGATACAAGTACAACACATCAGACGTCAGAAGGGACCTGCTAGGTGCCTTGCAATAGTTTATGGGAAAGCCGGTTTCAGCAATGACTGAAAGATGGGGAAGGTGTTGATAGGTACCGAGTGTGGGGATGTTTTTCCGGGGGAGGGTTCTCACTGTCATAACCCTCCCACCTCCTCCTCTTTGTATAGTTCCATCTGGAGTCATTCATTCAGTCCAATTCCTGCAACTCTCTGTTTTACTTTTCTGCTCCCTCCTGCCCTTCCCTCCTGTCTCGATTTGTGTACCTGACTCTTGAGCAAGCTCAGGTGTGAGACACCACCTGCCCTTGCAGAACGCCAGAATCACCTCCTCTGTGTCTGATGCCTCTAACAAGGACTCGGCTTTCATTTGACACCTACCTGATGTTCCTGTGGAGAGACACATGCAACTCTTGATAATGTGCCTTTCCTGCACGCTTGACTTAGCTTTTCCTGTGACTTCTGTTGCATTGTCTGTGTCTCTTCAGAAGGTCTCTTTTGTGGTTACATTTTGCTACATTCTGAAAGCAGTGTGGACATAGTTCTCATTGTTCCCAATGTCAAATGTATTTGAATCATTTGGGGCATAAAAAAAAGAGTGATACCAGGAAGAATTTTTATGGCAGAGAGACTGAAAGAATAAGATTGATACAGAGAACACTATATGTATATAAATTAAAATCCTGGATATGGTGTTAATTTCCCCTGAGTTGGCTTGGGAAATGCCTGAAGCAGCTGGGTTAGCCTGTTGAAATTACATCTAAAAGGACTGATGATGGAGAACAGGAGGCAGTGATGCCAGCTGCACGAAAGCTGTGTGGGTTGGTGGTTGGCAGACGAGGTCTGTTTCAAAGAATTTAATTACTGAATAAGTCACAAAGTTAGTGTATTATCTTAGTTCATTGTTTATTTTGATGCTGAGCTCACTCTATTGCCTTCCTTGGAGTCCCCAAAATTATTTTGCAAATGACGAATTCACTGATGTGGGACTCTTAGGGCAGTTTGTGCCTAGTCTCTCTTGGCAAGTGTTTTGTATCCCAATCCTGTTAGGACTTACACCTAGTTCAGTAATGCACCTGAGCTCACCTAGACCATCTGCTGGATAGGCCTTAACATTAATGAATTTCACTGGACAGTTCTTTGAATGTTCAATTCAGTGCCAGGCTCGGAGTCCAGCCCTTTTCTCAAGCATCTATTTTAGACAAATCACTTATGGCTCTTCATTCAGATCCTCTCTAGAGAAGACTGATATTCTCATAATCTTTCAAACTGAGTATCAGGTTTGGCTCCAGCTTTCCTTTTCAAGTACAACTTCCTAACTGGTTGTGACAGATCATAAATTGCTTGGGATTTCAGATACTGCAGGTGGCATATCCACCTCTTACATGTGCCACTTAAAAGGCAAGAATATATATGTTCACAGAAGAATAGATCCAAACATTTAAAAGACCTTTAAAATTGACTAAGTTCATCTACACCCAAAGGCAGTAGAATACACATTCTTCTCAAGTGCACATGGAACATTTTCAAGAATAGATCATATCCTAGGCCACAAAAAGAGCCTCAGTAAATTCAAAAAGACTGAAATTGTACCAACCAGTCTCTCAGAGCACAAAGGTATGAAACTAGAAATAAATTACACAAAGAAAATGAAAAATCCCACAAACATATGGAGGCTTCACAACATGCTCCTAAATAACCAATTGATCAATGACCAAATAAAAACAGAGATCAAGCAATATATAGAGACAACTGACAACAATAATTCAACACCGCAAAATCCGTGGGATGCAGCAAAGGCCGTGTGAAGAGGGAAGTATATGGCAATATAGGCCTGGCTCAAGAAAGAAGAACAATCCCATATAAGCAGTCTAAACTCACAATTAGCGAAACTAGAAAAAGAAGAACAAATGAGGCCCAAAGTCAGTAGAAGGAGAGACATAATAAAGATTAGAGCATAAATAGATAAAATCGAGAAGAATAAAACAATAAAAAGAATCAATGAAAGCAGGAGCTGGTTCTTTGAGAAAATAAACAAAACAGATAAATCCCTAGCCAGACTTATCAAGAAAAAAAGAGAGTCTACTCACATAAACAGAATCAGAAATGAGAAAGGTAAAATCACAATGGACACCACAGAAATATAAAGAATTATTAGACAATACTATGAAAAATTATATGCTAACAAACTGGATAACCTAGAAGAAATGGACAACTTTCTAGAAAAATACTACCTTCCAAGGCTGACCCAGAAAGAAACAGAAAATGTCAACAGACCAATTACCAGCAATGAAATTGAACTGGTTATCAAAAACCTACCTAAGAACAAAACCCCTGGACCACATGGCTTCACAACTGAATTTTATCAAACATTTAGTGAAGACCTAATACCCATCCTCCTTAAAGTTTTCCAAAGAGTAGAAGAAGAGGGATTACTTCCAAACACATTCTAAGAGGCCAGCATGACTCTAATACCAAAACCAGGCAAAGACACCACAAAAAAAGAAAATCACAGACCAATATCCCTGATGAACATAGATGCAAAAATACTCAACAAAATATTAGCAAACCGAATTCAAAAATACATCAAGAGGATCATACACCATGATCAAGTGGGATTTATCCCAGGGATGCAAGGATGGTACAACATTCGAAAATCCATCAACATCATCCACCACATCAACAAAAAGGACAAAAACCACATGATCATCTCCATAGATGCTGAAAAAGCATTTGACAAAATTCAACATCCATTCATGATAAACACTCTCAACAAATGAAAGGGAAAGTACCTCAACATACTAAAGGCCATATATGACAAACCCACAGCCAACATTATGATTAGCAGCGAGAAGCTGAAAGCTTTTCACCTAAGATCGGGAACAAGACAAGGATGCCCACTCTTCCCACTTCTATTCAACATAGTACTGGAGGTCCTAGCCACAGCAATCAGACAACACAAAGAAATAAAAGGCGTCCAGACTGGAAGGGAAAAAATTAAACTGTCCCTATTTGCAGATGACATGATATTGTACATAAAACCCCTGAAGAATCCACTCAAAAACTACTAGATCTAATATCTGAATTCAGCAAAGTTGTTTGATACAAAATTAATACACAGAAGTCTGTGGCATTCCTATACACTAACAATGACCTAGCAGAGAGAGAAATCAGGAAAACAATTCCATTCACAGTTGCATCAAAAAGAAAAAAATACCTAGGAGTAAACCTAACCAAGGTAGTGAAAGACATATACTCTGAAAACTACAAGACACTCATGAGAGAAATTAAAGACGATACCAGTAAATGGAAACACATCCCATTCTCATGAATAGGAAGAATTAATATTGTCAAAATGGCCATCCTGCCTAAAGCAATCTACAGATTCAATGCAATTCCTATCAAAATACCAACAGCATTCTTCAACGAACTAGAGAAAATGGTTCTAAAATTCATATGGAACCACCAAAGACCCTGAATAGCCAGTGATCCTGAGAAGGAAGAATAAAGCTGGGGGGATTATGCTCCCCAACTTCAAGCTTTACTACAAAGCCACAGTACTCAAGACAATTTGGTACTGGCACAAGAACAGACCCACAGACCAATGGAACAGATTAGAGAGCCCTGATGTAAACCGAACCATATATGGTCAATTAATATACGATAAAGGAGCCATGGACATACAATGGGGAAATGACAGCCTCTTCAACAGCAGGTGTTGGCAAAACTGGACAGCAACATGCAAGAGAATGAAACTGGATTATTGTTTAACCAACCCCATACACAAAAGTAAACTCGAAATGGATCAAGGACCTGAATGTAAGTCATGAAACCATAAAACTCTTAGAAGACAACATAGGCAAAAATCTCCTGAATATAAGCATGAGCAACTTCTTCCTGAATGCATCGCCTCAAGCAAGGGAAACAAAAGCAAAAATGAACACATGGGACTACATCAAACTAAAAAGTTTCAGTACAGCAAAGGACACCATCAACAGAACAAAAAGGCATCCTACAGTATGGGACAATATATTTGTAAATGACATATCTGACAAGGGATTAACATCCAAAATATATAAAGAACTTACATGCCTCAAAACCCAAAAAGCAAATAACCCGATTAAAAATGGGCAGAGGATATGAGGAGACAGTTCTCCAAAGAAGAAATTCAGATGGCCAACAGACATATGAAAAGATGCTCCACATCACTAATCATCAGGGAAATGCAAATTAAAACCACACTGAGATATCACCTCATACCAGTAAGGATGGGCAGCATCGAAAAGACTAAGAACAACAAATGCTGGTGAGGATGCAGAGAAAGGGGAACGCTCCTACACTGCTGGTGGGAATGTAAGCTAGATCCACCATTATGGAAAGCAATATGGAAGTTCGGCAAAAACTAAAAATAGAAATACCATTTGACCCTGGGATCCCACTCCTTTAAATTTACCCAAAGAATACAACTTCTCAGATTCAAAAAGACATATGCACCCCTATGTTTATCGCAGCACTTTTTACAATAGCCAAGATATGGAAGCAACCTAAGTGTCCATCAGTAGATGAAGGGATAAAGAAGATGTGGTACATATACACAATGGAATACTATTCAGCCACAAGAAAGAAACAAATTCTACCATTTGCAACAACATGGATGGAGCTGGAGGATATTATGCTCAGTGAAATAAGCCAGGTGGAGAAAGACAAGTGCCAAATGATTTCCCTCATTTGTGGAGTATAACAATGAAGCAAAACTGAAGGAACAAAATAGCAGCAGACTCAGGGACTCCAAGAAGGACCTAGTGGTTACCAAAGGGGAAGGGTATGGGAGGGCGGGTGGGGAGGGTGGGAGAAGGGGATTGAGAGGTATTTTGTTTAGTATACATGGTGTGGGGATCACGGGGAAAACAGTGTAGCACAGAGAAAGCAAATAGTGAATCTGTGGCATCTTAGTACACCCAAGGACAGTGACTGCACTGGGGTATGGGTGGGGCTTGGTAATATGGGTAAATGTAGTAACCACATTGTTTTTTTCATGTGAAACCTTCATAAGAGTGTATATCAATAATACCTTAATAAAAAAGTAAAATAAAGTAAAATTGACTAAGTTCATTTGTGTGTCTTGAGTAGGCCCACCCTTAATAATGCTAAAGCCAAATACCTAAGAGACTCATAAAGGATGGATAACTCATTTAATCTTCACATTCTTGGGAAGTTGATGCTGTTAGTATCTGTATTTCACAGATGAAGAAACAAGCACAGAGATCAAAGTCCCACAGTCAGAAGGCTTAGAGTTTGTGTTTGAATTCAGGCAGTCTCATTCCAGAGTCCATGCTCGTGAGCACTACATTCCATTCCCTCTCATATTTTAAAACCTTTCTTAAGTCAGTGTTTCTGCTTTAAAAAGGAATGATTATGGATTGAGAACCCATTTCATGCCAGGCAGTGCACAAATGTCATATAGTGTCATCACAATGTTTGTGTTATAGTGCCCAACCCACACATGTGGATTTGCTCAGGTTCACAAAGATGTCAAGCTAGGATGGAATTCCAGAATCTGCCTCCCAAACTTGTATCACCCTCTCCCCCAGGACAGACAGACAGATACACACACACACCAACTGCATTTAGAATTTAGAGAAGGACTAGTTAAGTTCCTACTGTGTGTATTACACTGTGTAGACACTGAAGACTAGAAGAAGGCTAGATAGGCTGCTCAGTTTGCCCTGGAAGCACTTAACCATCACTGTGGGCAGCATACACGTAGAGATAGGAGGCAATTAGCAAAAAAGGTTCTATGGTGGCAAAATGCCAGTGTTTAAGATATAGAAGAAAAATAACTCCAGAAAGGAATACAGAAGGGAAGGTTTTATGGAGATAGTAATTATAGGAACTGGACAGTCCCGGTTTTATATTTGGACTAAAAAAAGTATGCTAATTCACTTGTCAGATCTCATACCACAATTACTAGTCCACAAAACATGCTTCTGTGGTTTCCAGAGCCACATAAAGCCTTACGGAGGACTAGCCTTGGACCCTGGCTGGGAGGTGGGTGGGTAGGCTGAGTTAAGCGTGTGACAAGTGTGCACTGGGTTGACACTGATGAGGATTGCGGTGCATTTGGTGGGTTGTCAGGAGAGGGGCAGGTCAAAATGGTTATGTCCTGATTAGTATCTGTAACATCTGTAAGCTTGTTTTTCCTCCATAAGGGAAATCACACAACTTTCCATTCAGTCCTTGAATTGGTCAAGAACAATGGGCCAGCCTGCTCCAGGGTCATATAAATAAATGGCATTGAAATAGGTCTTTGCTCCTGTATACACCTAGGCCTGCAAGTGCTGAATTAGCACAATTGCCCTCTACATCTTTTTCTAGCTTTGTTAATCTTATTTTCACTTTCTGAAAAAAAGCAATATATCCAAGTACAATTATTAATTGAGTTATGATTCAGTCTGGTTCTATCTTTAATAAGAAACCAAAGAAGAAAATTCAATTAGACTCAGCTTTTCCATTTCAAAAGATCAGGTCCTCTCCTTTCACAGTTAAAATTATGAAAGATTATCTTCTTAGTGGAAAGCTACAGGAAAATTTGGATTCCTGTCAAATATTTAGTGTAATATCCCAGGATCGGGATTAATATAGCCTTTCAGCAGCTTGCTCTGAATTTCTGTCGATGTAATCTCTCTTTTGGAAGCTTTTGAATAAAAGGCATTCTATACCCTTCCATGACTCAAAGTATTCAGCAGAAATGGTAACAAGATCAAACAGTTTTAGGACAACTTATCATGCCTTCTGGTCATGAAAATGCAGACACCTCTTTGTCATTTCCATAGCTTGTGCTGACCCACTAACTCCTCAGAGGAAATTCAAATTATTGAAGCCAGCTTTTAAGTCTGTGTGAATATTTTGGGGTTGATCTAAAATTACACATAACAGCAGTGGTAGAAAAAACAAAGGATAGAATAAAGTACAAGCTAATCATCTTTGTTTGGTAAAAATATGTGCAATGCCCCTAGAGAATAATATTATTAATAATTACTATTATTATTATTGCTATCAAAGTTAAGATTTACTGCATTTATTTTAGGTCCCAGACATTCTAAGGTGCCTTATTTTCTCAAACTTCTGTCTCTGGCTGCCAAGGCATTGACTATAGCCCCTAGACAGTAACCCCTGAATTATACATCTCTTCGCCCCTAGTCGATAGGCCCATTTGGCCAAGAATGAATTATCTCCTATTAAACTCTATGCAAAATTATGTACAAGTCTGTACTCGGAACTAGAGTTGTGCATAAATAACAGGGATTACTTTGTGCCCCCAAGCTTTATTTTACAGTCTGATGGTATGATGTGTTACAAGTATAATCATAGAGGAGTTTGTTTATGCAAAGCTTTCCATGTCATTTCAGTGAGCTCTGCCTCAAAGCACTGTTCAAACAGAAACTCTAGAGTCCCATGGCATTCCAGCTAAAAAGGTAAATATTTGTAGTAGGCGTACTGCAGTCACATCCCCACACTAGCAAGAGTATTCACCCACCGACATCTGTGGCTCACACGGAAATCTGAGTTCTCAGTTTTGGTGTTTTCTTTTCCACTAACGGGTTCTAGCAAGCAGGCCAGGTATAGACTTCAGTCTCTGAATTGCAGAGTCAAGAAATAACACCGGATTCATTAGCAACTCAGGTTACAAAGACCCCAAGGGAGAACTAGTTTGGAATCTTTACAGGTACAACATTCTAGAACAGTTCTTTCACAAAGTATTTTTAAGTGAAGGCAAATCCTTTCTTCAAATGAAATTTTATTTGTAAGTCCAACAAGTAAAATAGATAAAATAATAAGGGTCTACTGTTTATTCAGGGCTTTCTCTATGACAGGCATCATGCTAAACTCCTTGCCTAATTTTCCTTATTTGATTCTCAAAACAATTGCAAGGGGTAGGTGCATTCACATTTCCATGACAAAGCTGGCTTAGAAAGTTGAAAGGATTTATCAAAGTCATGTATCCTCCTAGTGGCGGCACAGAATTTCAGTGCGAGCAGTCTGGTACCAGAGCCCAAATCCTTGACCACAAAACACAACCTGCCCTTGTGAGACTAGACATGGGCTGGGCTCTGTCCTGGGGATCATCCCTACTTTCATCCTTGCCCACTCGATGGCTGTGTAGAGCTTCTCCAGCCTCTCTAGGGCCCCAGAAAACACCCTGAAGTTCCAAAAGGGATGTTAAGAAGCTGAGAGAGGTCCAAATTTACTTTCTTAAATCATATTTTTAAGGTGTGGATATGCAACATTTTCTTTCTTTCTTGAGTTTTTTTTTAATTTGATCAGATCTTTTATTTTTTTCCAGCTTTACTGAGATATAATTGACAAATAAAACTGTATATGTCTGCAGTATATAATGTGATGTTTTGATGTTCATGTGCAATGTGAATGATTACCACAATCAAGGTAATTAAAATATCACCTCACAGTTACCTTTTATGTGTGTGTAATGAAAACACTTAAGATCTGCTTTCTTAGCAAATTTCCAATATATATGCAGTATTATTCCTATGGTCACCATGCTGTACATTAGCACTCCAGAACTCATTTTCATCCTGTACAACTGACCCTTTGCACTGTTTGACCGACATCTCCCCACCCCCCTCACCCCTTCACCCCCTGGATACCACCATTCTACTCTTCTGCCTCTGTGAGTTTGAACTTTTAGATTCCATATACAACTGAGATCATACATTATTTGTTTTCTGTGTCTAACATTTCATTTAGCTTAATGTCCTCTAATATCATCCATGTTGTCACAAATGAGAGGATTTCCTTCTTTTTCAAGTCTGAATAATATTCCATTGGATATATATTCCACATTTTCTTTATCCATTCTTCCATTGATGGACAGTTAGATGGATTCCATGTCTTCGGTACTGTGAATAATGCTGCAATGGACATGGGAGTACAGATTTCACTTTGAGATACAACTTTGTTTAGTTTTATCAGTAGACCTTCCTAAAGGTTGCTTCTGAAGATGGTAAGATTGTTTGCCCAGTTACATACGTCATTTCTTCATTTATTCATTGTTTTAGCATATAAACATATAACAAGTTTTAGGAAATGTATTAGACACTGGGATTATAATAAAGAATACGACTGTGCTATTGGCCTCAATGACCTCTCAAGTAGGGTGACCAATTTATCACTGATGGTAGGAAACCCTTAAGAATAAAAGGAAGCACTTTAATAATTAAAAGGGGACAACAGGCATAAGCCATGAGTATCCTGAGAAAACTGACTCATAGGGGAATGGGGGATTCAGATGTATACTATCCATTTTTATGATGTATTATAAATATGCTGATAGAGAAAGGCACAGAGTGTAACACACACAAGTGAGTTAGGACAGAACAGATCCCTTAGAAAGGGGAGGCTGAAGCTGAGTCTTTAAGGATAAGCAGGCATTCACCAGGTTAAAAGTGGGGAATGGCATGCTGAGCCAAGAAGTGGGCATGGGTGCGGGTGTGAAATGACAGGTTGTAATTGGGGAACTAGCAGCAGTGGAGCAAAATGTGTGAGTCAGACATTGTCAGGATATGAGTAAAAAGATCAGGGACTGTTAAGGAGTCTGTGTTCCATTGTCTAGATGATGGGCAGTCATTGAAGGTATTTAAGCAGAGTGAACAGATGAAGATTTTAGAAAGAGCAGCCTGGTGTTTCTTCAGGGTGTGGCCATAGAACAGACAAAACCCCAGAGCCAGCAAAATGAGCAAAAAGAATCATTCTTCAGTCTTACTGCACAGAGTCACATTGGGAGCTTTATGATACCAATGCCTGGGCCCCACCTCATCCTGAATAAAACCCCACCTCTTGGGGGTGGATCCAGGCTCTCGCTTTGTCTTGATTCCCCATGTGATTCTAATATGTAGGCAGAACTAAGACTCCCTGAGTTATGAGAATGTTGGTTGAAATAGAAGGAAGAGAGGATGACAGTTTGGAGTGCACAATGATAGCTGGGGTGCAGGGGATGGATTTGAAAACAAATTTTGGAAGGCAAATATAAATATAACAAGAATTGATAATCAGTTGGATGGGGGTAGAGGGAGGGGGGTGAACCGTTCCAAGAATGGTTCCCTGCTTGGGGGCCTGGGTGAGTGCTAGCGCCTACAACAGAAGGAACAGATTCATGAAGAGTAGCCATTTCACACGGGAAGACAGAGACTTAGATTCCGGTGGTGTGGAATGTAAGGATCTCAGGACAGCCGAGGAAGGCATGCAGGGCAGGGAGCCAAAGAGGAGCCCTAACATGTAAGTAGCAAATGAGAGAAGAGGACACCAAGAAGGAGACAGAGAACCAATAGAGGTATCAAAGGGACTCATCTAACCTTCATTGTCCAATACGGTAGCCACTAGCCTCATGCTGATATTAAAATGAAATCCATTCTTAAGCAGATTTGATTAATGGGAAAAGCCTGGCCTCTTCCAACAGAAATCGTTGTAGGGCAGTACATTCATTCATTATCTCACCCATTCCCTTACTCTTTTACCCCATCTCTGTCCAAAGAGGAAACTGGTATGCCACACCCAGAATCTGGCAAGTGCTAGGAGGCTGCTGTGTTCCAGTCTGTCTCTGTTTTCAGTGATGTGAGCTTGTGTCTAGTCATCCCATTATCTTGCAGAACCTATTAAAAGCATTGCTCTCTTTTTCTCTGAAAATGAGAACTACATTTCAGTAGTGAGTGATGTGACTGCTAAATACATGGATTAAAAAAAAATTAAAACAACTCAGGGATTTTCCAGGATAAGAAGTTGTTACAGATGTCTTGGAGATGAAATAAGCCTAAATCAGGTCCTGAGCATTTTATTAGTGAATCTGTGTTATTTGAAAATCTTTCCCTGAAATTTTCCCACCCAGTCTCCATCCCCTACTTGAATAAAGGAGTAATTAGGAATGAGCTCAGAGTCTCCACTTCATCTTGACCCTTCCCAGATGGTGTAGTAGTCACAGCTTTATCAGTGAAAAGTCGAAGGGCTAGCCTAGACTATGCTAAGAAAATAGTACTTGGATTAATTCAGTTACTTGGATTTGCGTTAAGGCTACTGCTTTTCTTTTGTCTAATAGTGTTCATACTGTCTCATTCATGCTGCTGGTACATGTATTCTACACCCTGGAAATTGTTTCTGAAAGTGATCTGTCCATCCTGTATTGAATTGCTGTGCTTTGAATATACAAGAAAATGTCCTTAAAGAAATGCTGGTAGAAGTTCCTTTATTATCAACAGTTCATTTAGTAATTGTTTATTGATCACCTACTGTGTGTTGGAGTCATGTGGGTACTGGCGAACACAGTTCTATAAACTATACTCTCAACACGTTCATAATCTCATATTGGAAGATATGTGGTACTACATGCTGGGCACTGTTCTAGAGTGTGTTTATATTTCTAACTCACTTCATCTTCACAACAACACTGTGTGAGGTAGGTATTGCCATTGTCAACTCCACATTGCAGTTGAGGAAATTGAGGTATATAGAATTTAACGACACATCCCAAATCATACACCTAATAAAGGCAGAACTGGGCCTGGACTGAGGCTGTCTCTCTGTCTCTAGTCTATATTCTTAACCTCTATACTTTACTTCCTCTTCCCACCCAACTGTGATCTCCAGTGGGAGACAAAAAGAAAGCTCCCCTTGAAATTTATTTATGTATGGAATGTGGTTATTGGTTTATCTGTGTTTGACATTTATCTCTGTACATATTAATGATTCTTGAAAAAGAATATTTTTAAAGATAAATCATCTTTCTTTTCCTATTAAACACCACACAGCCAAACAGAAATGAAGAGAGCATTTAGCTCTCCATGTGTACCTTGGGTTATCTTTGAGAATATTTGACCTCTTTAATCTAAAATATTTTTATAAGTGTTCTTGGAAACTTTCGGCCATTCCAAAATGTTTAAGCAATGAGTATCTAAAACAATGAGAGAATGCTTTTTTTTAAGTTGCATATACATACTTATATAATAATACCAACTTTTGCTGGGCTACACAAACCAGATTCCACCTTGGGCCCCCTTTCTCGCTTTTCAGATTGCCTGCACATCCATTGACATGCTTACTACTAAAACCAAACATCCTTGAACCCTAGGAACATAAAGAAGTTAGAGAGACCAGTAGCCCCAAAACACTTACAGAGTGATTTTATTAAGACTGGCGTTTCTGGGAAAGTTTTATTTTATCATTCAGCCATTACCTTGAACCTGCCATTCACTCAAAGGTGTTTGTTGGCTTAATTCAATTCTCTACCTTCTGGGCTATTGGTGTTTTGTTGAGTACCTTCCCACCTAGACAGATAACAGGATTTGGTGAAAGCTTTCAATTGTATTACTACTGAAACTTTTGTAGGTATAGGATTTCTTTGTGTAGGCTGGTCCCTGGCTGTGACTTATTTAGGCTGTTACTTAATTGGCCCATAAAACTGTTCCGAGTCTACAAAATAACTCACTACTTCCTCCAGAGTGAAAACCTCGGAAGGTGTTTGTCATTGCACATGTAAATAATCTAGATAACGATCTGAGGGGCTCCTGGTCTACTATCTAAGTCCATTTAGTAATGAGATCCCTGGTCAGTAGAAGTATCACCTATAACTTTCAAAGCTTCTGTTGTATTCTTGAGGAGGGGTCTACAAAGTAAAAGGGAACAATCTGCCAGAGAAGTTATGGTGTCAATGTTTCTTTAAGTTTGAGAAAGGCTCCCACACGTGGAGAGGTGATCCTGGATGACTATTCCTTGGTAGATGCACTGAAAGGAAAATACACTTAGTTAAATAAACAGAAAAATATTTAGTTTGCCAAATTAATAACATTTGAATTACAACAAAATATTAGTTAGTCTTTCAATTCTCCTTTAAGTTATCTACACCCTTAAAAAAACTTTAAGAGTTTATCTCATAGGCAAGTGGTAAGAAAAATTCCTCCATGTTTTACTTGTGATGTTATCCAGCCATAAGTAATTTGGCATTATATATCAACAGCCATAAAAATTTTCCTATTCTTTGGCCTATTAATTCTCTTTTGGGGAACCCAAAATATGGAGAAATCCACAGATAAATGTATTCATCACAACAGTGTTTAAAATATTACAATAGAAGAGACTTGAATGCCCAGCAATGTAGAAATGGTTACAGAAATGATAATACCCTATTTTACAGATGCATAAAGTAGAGAAACACTTACTATATAATCCATTCAACATAAATATTTATTGTCTTCTGTGGGTCAGGCACTGTTCCAGGTTCGGAAACTACACTGATGAGCAAAAGAATTACCATTTGCTTCTGAGCCCATGAAGCTTAGTCTGGCAGGGGAGTTAGATATTCATGAAATTAATAGGCCCCCTTCATGGCCAGTTACTTAGGGGGGCAAGTTTGATTGTTTAAACATCTGCCTTAAACACGCTACTTGACAGACTTGTATTTGGTGCTAACTCAATCAGCGTACAGGATGGATAACTCCAATGTTGTGTTTTCCTGCGGTTTAGTAGCAGCAACACGCATTAAGAACACTTGAGCAACCTGTAGGGAAGAAGTGTGTAATTCTCAAAGCACTCAAGCAATCAATACTATTACAAGATCTGAAATCCAACGTTGTTAAGCTCTGCTGAGTCTTCCACTGACCTAACTAAATGTTTAGGATAACAACATTTCTGCTTTTCTTGTTTATTTTTTTCATCCTGTGTACTGGAAACAGAATATGAATAATTAATAAACAATTTTTATTGTATCTCATGAAACTATAATGATGATAAGTTTCTCGCATGATACAGATAATGTCATCCTGCAGTTTGACTGTAAACTGTGATGTTCCCTTTTCAAAGTTTAATGAGCTCTTGCTGTGACTAAGGGCAACGTTAGGTGCTTTAAAAAATGCACTTTTTGACTAATTTGAGGATAGTGAAGCAAAGATTAAGGAATATAATGAGAGATCCTATGACTGGGTATTTATCTGGTCCACGTGTTTGGTGAATGTGTGTATTTCAGAGGTAAACACCTATTTCTTCTAAACAAGACCTTTCATATGGAAGATTTTACAAAATTATGAATCACCTACAACACTCTTGTATGTTCTTCAGTTGTGCTTTCTTAATTATTATTTACACATAAATTTACTTGCTGCTTCTCTTTTTGCAAATTTAAGATTTATTCCTTATTTCTTGTTTTAATGATAAAAGGAAGTTGCTTTTCTCCTTCTTACTTAGTCTGTATGAGCTTCACCTAGCCCCCTCTCTTCCCTGTTTGATACCAGTATCATGAAGAAGCATTTGCTTCTGAGGCTTAGATAGGATTGTTAAAAAAATAAAATAAAACAATCCTCTCATATATATATATATAAATACAAACCTGCTATCAAAAAGATCACCCACTAGCCAGGCTACCCTGGTTCTCCTTGCCTCTCTGTGTCATTGTAAAGCAAGAAGGTATTGCTTACCACTGCAGAGACCTCAACTGATCTTTTCAACAACTTCAGAATGTTTTCTCCAAGAATGAGTCAGTGAAACAAAAAGGCCACATCAAAGCAGCAGCCTTCAGGGCTTCCAAGCTGTGTGCCTTGGAGAAGGATCTCTCTCTCTCCTCTTCTGCCTCTACAAGGCCACGGGAAGTTGTGGGCCGTGGTTAGAATCTTGCATCAATATACAGTACTTAATTCTATGATGGAAGTAGATTACAAGTCTGAAGACAGCTTGAAACAGCTAGTTTAAATGGAAATACGGAGAGTGGGACAGACCAAGTTGGCAGAAAAGCCATGTTCTGTTGATGTCTGCCTTCTGGGGAATTATTATTTCAAATTCTGAGGTTCTATCAAATGCAGTACGAGTTTCATACATATCTCATGGACACTTGGGCATCTTGGCAGAACAGATTCCCTCTCTCTCAAAAGAAAAAGAGTTTTAAGATTGTATTTTAATTTTCTTTTCTGTTACTTTATAATATAAATAAGTACTGTTTTTTTATATTTATCTCATTTTCATTTGTCTTAATATAGCCTCTGATTTTTAAAAAGATTTTGTTATATTTTCTTCAATGTTCTATATATCCACAATTTCATGAGAATTATTGTTTTATATATTATTTTCCAATATTTGTATCATGTATTTCATTTTCACATCTCATTACATCTGCTAGTTGCTCTAAAACAATGTTGAAAAGGATAGCTGTGATAGAAGACACTTATTTATGAATTTAATAGGAATATGTCTTGCACTCATGTCTAGTTAAGTACTTCTTCATACTTAGGAAGCTTCCTTTGATGTTTATTTTACTTGAAGTAATGTTCTTGCAAAATAGTATCAAATGATTTCCGCACCTAATGCTATAATCACATATTTTGATTTGTTAATATAAATTCAATTGATAGTTTTTAAATGTTGATTCATCCTTATACAACTAAAATAAACTACATTTTGTTGTAGTTTATTTTATTACAAGGTTGAGTACAGTTTGCTAACATTCTACTTAAAATACATCTAATTTTATAAATGAGATTTGAGTTTCTTTTTCTATACCAGCTTTGTCAGACTTTAGTTTTGGTTGTTTGGGATATGCTGCCTCAATAAAGTTCATTGTGAAACTTTTCCTTTTTTTCTCTTGGGGATAATTTAAATAATATAAGAACTATCAATTATAACTTAGATAAAATTCATCTGTAATAGTGTAAGTCTGGGAAGTAGAAATCCTGGGGCAAAATACCTATAAAACCAAAACCAGTCAAAGGGAGAAATAAAGTTTAAAATCCATTTAATACTTACAAACTGCAGTTTGGGGCATCTCTCTCTCCTACTCTGGCAGAAGCAAGCAAGGATCTCCCCCTAACCTCTCAGGTTCAGATAAGCCCTCGGTTGCCCAGGTAATTACCCATTGATATGGAGATGACTTCTCTCCACCCCTGAGAATATGCAAATACACTAAAGCCAGGCGAGATATTCTGGAAACATTACAATTTTATCCACAAATACCGTTTTTGTTTATCTTAAAACAAATCTGTAGCAGCATTTTATTTTCTTTTATTTTCTTCAGGCTTACGTGTCTTATACTATTTTTAGTCATTTATGTTTTGCTTGAAAAATCTTCAGGCAAATTGCAGATCCCAATGCAATGTCAGTGAATTGCACATAACCTCCTTTTTCAAATTATTTCCTTTTATTTCTTATTCTTCATGTTGTGTGTTTTTATCTTTTTTCCTTAATCAGGATGCCACAGAGCAGCTTATTTTATTTGTTTTTTCAAATAACCAGCTTTCTGCTTAATTGATCTTTTGCTTTCTTGCTTGCCTGCTTCTCGTTTGTTTGACGTTGTCCCTCTGGCTAGAACATCTCTTAGATTTTCTTATGGTTCTCCCTACCTCAGTATGAAAGTCTTAGCTCAAATGTCTCAGGAAAAAGTTTGCTCATCACCTATCCTGGCTGCCCTCCCATCCCAGGACGTCCTGTCACATTAACTTATTTTATGTTCTTTATAACTTTTATCACTATGTGAAATCATCGACTTATTTTTAACATTTCAAAGAGACCTTATTTGTCAGAACTGTTTTAGATTTACAAAAACATTTAGAAAATAACTTGGAGAGTTATCAAATACCCCACATCCAGTTTCCTCTATGACTAACATCTTAGTACACTACACTGGTCTCAATAATTGATACGTAATTAACTAAAGATCAGACTTCATCCCAATGTCCTTAGCTTTCCCTAATGACATTTACAGCATGCCACATTTACATTTAGTTGTCATGTCCACTTAGATTTCTCTTGGCTACAGCAGATTCTCAGTCTTTCCTTGTTTTTGCTGACCTTGACAGTTTTGAGGAGTCAGGTCAGGTAATTCGTAGGATGCCCTTCTGTGCAAACTTGTCTAATTTTTTTCTTTTCTGTCATTACACGGGGGCTCTGGGTTTTTGGGAGGAAGACCACAGAGGTGAAGTGCTGTTTTCGTCACTTTAAATCATGGGTTCATACTATCAACATGACTTATTACTGTTGATGTTGGCCTTGATCTTCTGGCGGAGGTCATGTGTGTCAGAGTTCTCCATAGGAAAGTTACAGTTTCCCAGCCTCTTTCCATATTGTATTTAAAGTGTAGGGATCTTCATTTTCAGTTAGGGTGGAATAAGTTCTATGCAAGTTATTTATCCAATAGTTTTTTTGTTCATCTATGTTGATTATTGGTTATTATGCAATGCCATATCCACTGAATCTGGAAGCATAGCAAAACAAGCCAAACAACAACAAAGAACAACTAGTCAATGTTCCGCAAATGTTTGTTGAGCCAATTAAGGTATAAATTGATTACTAGCCAATGTATTTTAGGTTTTTTTCCTATCCTCTTTTAAGTCTATTTTGATTTCTTTAGGTTAATATTTAATTTAATTTCTTAAATATAATTTTAAATTAAAACTTAAAAAATGTTTTGAATTTAATGTAATTAAAAATTTTTATATACTTTGTTTTCTTAGTTCTTTTTTTATTAATATAATTTATTTTATTATCATTAATCTACAATTACATGTGCAATATTACAGTTATTAAACTACCCCTTCATTAGGTCCCCCCCACCAACCCCATTACAATCACTGTCCATCAGTGTAGTGAGATGCTTTAGAATCACTACTTGTCTTCTCTGGGTTGTACTGCCCTCCCCGTGCCCCCCCAACATTACATCTGCTAATCGTAATGCCCCTTTTTCCCTCTTATCCCTCCCTTCCCGCCCATTTTCCCCAGTCCCTTTCCCTTTGGTAACTATTAGTCCGTTCTTGGGTTCTGTGAGTCTGCTGCTGTTTTGTTCCTTCAGTATTTTTTCTTTGTTCTTATACTCCACATATGAGTGAAATCATTTGATACTTGTCTTTTTCGGCTTGGCTTATTTCACTGAGCATAATACCTTCTAGCTCCATCAATGTTGTTGCAAATGGTAAGATTTGTTTTCTTCATATGGCTGAATAATATTCCATTGTGTATATGTACCACATCTTCTTTATCCATTCATCTACTGATGGACACTTAGGTTGCTTCCATTTCTTGGCTATTGTAAATAGTGCTGCAATAAACATAGGGGTGCATCTGTCCTTTTCAAATTGGGCTGCTGCATTCTTAGGGTAAATTCCTAGGAGTGGAATTCCTGGGTCAAATGGTATTTCTATTTTGAGTTTTTTGAGGAACCTCCATACTGCTTTCCACAATGGTTGAACTAATTTGCAGTCCCACCAGCAGTGTAGGAGGGTTCCCTTTTCTCCACATCCTCGCCAACATTTGTTGTTGTTTGTGTTTTGGATGTTGGCCATCCTCACTGGTGTGAGGTGATATCTCATTGTGGTTTTAATCTGCATTTCTCTGATGATTAGCGATGTGGAGCATCTTTTCATGTGCCTGTTGGCCATCTGAATTTCTTCTTTGGAGAAGTGTCTATTCATGTCCTCTGCCCATTTCTTAATTGGATTATTTGCTTTCTGTTTGTTAAGGTGCATGAGTTCTTTATATATTTTGGATGTCAACCCTTTATCAGATACGTTTTTTATGAATATATTCTCCCATACTGTAGGATGTCTTTTTGTTCTACTGATGGTGTCCTTTGCTGTACAGAAGCTTTTCAGCTTGATATAGTCCCACTTGTTCATTTTTGCTTTTGTTTCCCTTGCCCGGGGAGATATGTTCATGAAGAAGTTGCTCATGTTTATGTCCAAGAGATTTTTGCCTATGTTTTTTTCTAAGAGTTTTATGGTTTCATGACTTACATTCAAGTCTTTGATCCACCTTGAGTTTACCTTTGTGTATGGGGCTAGACAGTAGTCCAGTTTCATTCTCTTACATGTAGCTGTCCAGTTTTTCCAACACCAGCTGCTGAAGAGGCTGTCATCTCCCCATTGTATATCCAAGGCACTTTTATCAAATATTAATTGACTGTATATGTTTGGGTTAATGTTTGGATTTTCTATTCTGTTCCACTGGTCTGTGGGTCTGTTTTTGTGCCAATACCAAATTGTCTTGATTACTGTGGCTTTGTAGTAGAGCTTGAAGTCAGGGAGTGTAATTCCCCCTGTTTTATTCCTCCTTCTCAGGATTGATTTGGCTATTCGGGGTCTTTTGTGGTTCCATATGAATTTTAGAATTATTTGTTCCAGTTCATTGAAGAAAGCTGTTGGTAGTTTGATAGGGATTGCATTGAATCTGTAGATTGCTTTAGGTAGTATAGCAATTTTGACAATATTGAGTCTTCCTAGCCAAGAGCATGGGATGCATTTCCATTTGTTAGTGTCCTCTTTAATTTCTCTTAGGAGTGTCTTGTAGTTTTCAGAGTACAGGTCTTTCACTTCCTTTGTTAGGTTTATTCCTAGGTATTTTATTCTTTTTGATGCAATTGTGAATGGAATTGTTTTTCTGATTTCTCTTTCTGTTAGTTCATCATTAGTGTATAGGAAAGCAACAGATTTCTGTGTGTTAATTTTGTATCCTGCAACTTTGCTGAATTCAGATATTAGTTCTAGTAGTTTTGGAATGGAATCTTTAGGGTTTTTTATGTACAGTATCATGTCATCTGCATATAGTGACAATTTGACTTCTTCTTTACCAATCTGGATGCCTTGTATGTCTTTGTTTTGTCTGATTGCTGTGGCTAGGACCTCCAGTACTATGTTGAATAACAGTGGAGAGAGTGGGCATCCCTGTCTTGTTCCCGATCTTAGATGAAAAGCTTTCAGCGTCTCGCTGTTAAGTATGATGTTAGCTGTGGGTTTGTCATATATAGCCTTTATGATGTTGAGGTACTTGCCCTCTATACCCATTTTGTTGAGAGTTTTAATCAGGAATGGATACTGAATTTTGTCAAATGCTTTTTCAGCATCTATGGAGATGATCATGTGGTTTTTGTTCTTCTTTTTGTTGATGTGGTGGATGATGTTGATGGATTTTCGAATGTTGTACCATCCTTGCATCCCTGGGATGAATCCCACTTGATCATGGTGTATGATCCTCTTGATGTATTTTTGAATTCGGTTTGCTAATATTTTGTTGAGTATTTTTGCATCTACGTTCATCACGGATATTGGTCTGTAATTTTCTTTTTTGGTGAGATCTTTGGCTGATTTTGGTATTAGAGTGACGCTGGCTTCATAGAATGAGTTTGGAAGTATTCCCTCCTCTTCTATTTTTTGGAAAACTTAAAGGAGAATGGGTATTACGTCTTCTCTATATGTCTGGTAGAATTCAGAGGTGACTCCATCTAGCCCAGGGGTTTTGTTCTTAGGTAGTTTTTCGATTACCGATTCAATTTCATTGCTGGTAATTGGTCTGTTTAGTTTTTCTGTTTCTTGCTTGGTCAGTCTTGGGAGGTTGTATTTTTCTAAGAAGTCCATTTCTTCTAGGTTTTCCAGCTTCTTAGCATATAGATTCTTATTATATTCTCTTATAATTCTTTGTATTTCTGTGGGGTCCGTCATTATTTTTCCTTTCTCATTTCTGATTGTGTTTATGTGTGTAGATTCTCTTTTTCTCTTAATGAGTCTGGCTAGTGGTTTATCTATTTTGTTCATTTTTTCAAAGAACCAACTCTTGGTTTCATTGATTTTTTTCTATTGTTTTATTCTTCTCAATTTTATTTATTTCTTCTCTAATCTTTATTATGTCCCTCCTTCTGGTGACTTTGGGCGTCATTTGTTCTTCTTTTTCCAATTTCAGTAATTGTGTCTTTTGACTATTCATTTGGGAATGTTCTTCCTTCTTTAAATAGGCCTGGATTGCAATATACTTTCCTCTTAGAACTGCCTTTGCTGCATCCCACAGAAGTTGTGGCTTTGTGTTGTTGTTGTCATTAGTCTCCATATATTCTTTGATTTCTGTTTTGATTTGGTCGTTAACCCATTGATTAATTAGGAGAGTGTTGTTAAGTGTCCATGTATTTGTGAGCCTTTTTGATTTCTTTCTAAAATTTATTTCTAGTTTTATACCTTGGTGATCTGAGAAGTTGGTTGGTAGGATTTCAATATTTTTGAAATTACTGAGGTTCTTTTTGTGGCCTAGTATGTGGTCTATTCTGGAAAATGTTCCATGTGCACTTGAGAAGAATGTGTATCCTGTTGCTTTTGGGTGTAGAGTTCTGTAGATGTCTGTTAGGTCCATCTGTTCTAGTGTGTTGTTCAGTGCCTCTGTGTCTTTACTTATTTTCTGTCTGGTTGATCTGTCCTCTGGAGTGAGTGGTGTGTTGAAGTCTCCTAAGATGAATGCATTGCTGTCTATTTCCTCCTTTAATTCTGTTAGTATTTGTCTCACATAATGCTGGCGCTCCTGTGTTGGGTGCATATATATTTATAGTGGTTATATCTTCTTGTTGGACTGACCCCTTTATCATTATGTAATGTCCTTCTTTATCTTTTGCTACTTTCTTCGTTTTGAAGTCTATTTTGTCTGATACAAGTACTGCAACACCTGCTTTTTTCTCTTTGTTGTTTGCATGAAATATCTTTTTCCATCCCTTCACTTTTAGTCTGTGTATATCTTTGGATTTGAGGTGAGTTTCTTGTAGGCAGCATATAGATGGGTCTTGCTTTTTTATCATTCTGTTACTCTGTGTCTTTTGATTGGTGCATTCAGGCCATTTACATTAAGGGTGATTATTGATAGGTATGTACTTATTGCCATTGCTGGCTTTAGATTCGTGGTTACCAAGGGTTCAAGGGTTGCTTCTTTACTATCTAACAATCTAACTTAACTTTCTTGTTAAGTTCTTGTAAACACAGTCTGATGTTTCTTTCTTTCTCTCCCTTCTTATTCCTCCTCCTCCATTCTTTCTATAATGGGTGTTTTATTCTTTGCCTTTAGTTGGTATTTGGATGGTCTGCTTTCTTTGCTATGATTTTATTTTCTCTGGTGACATTTTTTTAGCCTTAGGTGTGCTTTCATCTAGAGCACTCCATTTAAGATATCTTGTAGTGGTGGTTTATGAGAGGTAACCTCTCTCAACTTTCATTTGTCTGGAAATTGTTTAATCCCTCCATCATATGTAAATGATAATCGTGCTGGATACAGTATTCTTGGTTCGAGGCCCTTCTGTTTCATAACGTTAAATATATCATGCCATTCTCTTCTGGCCTGTAAGGTTTCCGTTGAGAAGTCTGATGATAGTCTGATGGGTTTTCCTTTGTAGGTGATCTTTTTTCTCTCTCTAGCTGCATTTAATACCCTGTCTTTATCTTTGATCTTTGCCATCTTAATTATTATGTGTCTTGGTGTTGTCTTCCTTGGGTCCCTTGTGTTGGGAGATCTATGAGCTTCGGTGGACTGCGAGACTACTTCCTTCCCCAGCGAGGGAAAGTTTTCAGCAATTATTTCTTCAAAGACACTTTCTATCCCTTTTTCTCTCTCTTCTTCCTCTGGTACTCCTATAATGCGAATATTGTTCCGTTTGGATTGGTCACACAGTTCTCTTAATATTCTTTCATTCCTAGGAATCCTTTTATCTCTCTCGGCCTCAGCTGCTCTGTACTCCTGTTCTCTGTTTTCTATTCCATTAACAGTCTCTTGCATCTCATCCATTCTGCTGTTAAGCCCGTCGATCGCTTGTCTGATTTCTGCATTGTCTTTCCTCAGTTCCCTCACTTCCTCCCTCAGCTCTTGCACATTTCTCTGTAGGTCCATCAGCATGGTTATGACTTTTATTCTGAATTCTTTTTCAGGAAGACTGTGCATTTCCATCCCTTCAGACTCCCTCTCTGGGGTTGTCTGGTTGATTTTGGTCTGAACCATATTCCTCTGTCTTTTCATGGCTATAGAATTGGTCACTGATAGTTGCCACGGATGTCAGCTGGGCTCTTTAAGACTTTAAAAAGAGAAGAAAAAAAAAGAGAAAAAAAGAAGAAAGAAAGAAAGAAAAAAGAAAGAAAAGAAAAAACAAAAACAAAACAAAAAATAAAATAAAAATGCCCACCGGACGTAGATTCTGTGGGAATGCTGTAGGTGGCGCTATTGCCCCAGTATTCCACAGCTGTGACTGCGCCGCTCCATAGGGCCCTTTATCGCTCTGGCAGGGGTGGGAACGAATAGGAGGCTGTTGATCTCAGTGAGAATTGTAAGTATGGCTACGCTTCCTCAGTCGCCAGCTAAGGCGTCTGAAACTCCCCCGGACTCCCAGCCTGCTGGGCTGAGTGTGCCGGGGTGATCCGGCTCCTCTGCTGGGCTCCTGTCTCTTTAAGACCGCTGAAGAAAGCGGGCGCTTTTTTTTTTTTTCCTTCCCGGGAGCCGGCTGCAAGCACCCTGGCGCGTTCCCCGCTCAGATCCTGCCCCTGTGTCTCTCCAGTCTCCGCTGCACTGCGCAATGTGGGTCAGCGCTCCCCACGCAGATCACCGGGGCTGGCTACTTCGCGGGGTGTACTTCCACTCCCTCCGGGCTCTGAATCCTCTCCTCCTGCCGGTGCGCTGGGGTGGGGGAGTGCTCGGGTCCCGCCGGGTCGCGGCTCCGTATCTTACCCGCCTCTTGGGGTGCTGAGTGCTCTCGGGTGTAGCTGCACGCTGTGCACTTTCCTGTGTATTCTCGTCTCACTTTTAGGAATAGATGTATTTGCTGTGTTTTCGTAGATAAATATAGTGTTGGGAGGCGATTTCTGCTGCCCTGCTCACACCGCCATCTTCCCGGAAGTCCCATCGGGAAAGACTTTTGAGATAGGCAGTCCATATTGTTGATAGGTTAGCTTGCCTGAGGATTGACTTAACAAGTTCCTGGATTCCATAGCATCTTTTATTTTACTTCAGTTTTCACAAATTCTCTAAATGGTTCCCATGTCAGGGGCAGTGGGGTTCTAATAGTTGGAGGTTGGTAGAAAGGATGACAAGTTATTTGTATGCAGAGGTCATCTTCAACTTGAATTTCCTTTTGCACAAAAAAATTCAAAAGGAGTGAAAGCAGCCAGAATCAGCTGCCATTATGACAGAAGGGAGTTTCACTCTCCAATCAGCTATTCTTTGTGTTTTTTTGCGGTGCTTTAGTGCAATGTGAACACCTAGAGAGACAAGAGCCAAAATGGTAGGAACTCAGCCGTTAAATTCCCTGAAAAGAACCAGATCAGTAGCTGTCTTGTAAAGCCGGTTTTAGGGTTCTTTATGTGGCAGATGTAACAGTTCAGGCATCTTTCCACTAGAATAAGCAGCCAGAGTAGTCTATCTGTAGAACCTTTTAACTTTCAGAGACTTGTGTGTATATAGAGTATGGCAGAGTACAATAGACACTTAACTTTTGGACTAGTATTTAAGAAGAATAATACAGTACAACATAACTGGTGACATGGTAAGAATATTAGGAAAGCACTGAAACAAATCCTCAGGTTTTGAGAAATAATATGGAAACATAAGTCTTAAAATTGTTCATGGAAGTTCTGCTGTTTTTGCCCCAAGAGTTTGCACTTAATTACCTAAGGTTGGCTATTGAGGTATTTAAATTCCTCCTTCCCACAAAAAGTTGAATTTGCTTTTGTTTTGAGATTTCATTTTTTTTGAAAGCATGTTTTCTAATGGTGAAAATGTAAATTTGTACAGACTAGAACTTGAGAACTTCAGGTTCATCTTGACTGAGAATTTAGGGAGCAATAACTAGTATGAGAAAAGTGAGAACTGGGCTGATTTAGTGAGTTTTTAAAGTTTGCAAGGTAGAAAAGCTAGCAGAAACAAGAATAGAGATATAGAGATTTAAGACCCCATGGGAAAGTATATATCTTTTTCCTGGATATTTACTTCAGGGTAAAGAGGGACAGTCATGGTCCAAAACTTAACAGAAAGGTGGGTATTTGGTATGTTGTCAAGAAAAACGGAACTGATTTGACTGATGATATCACTATCCCTGTCATGCAAAGCATGGAATCATAAAATACAACCAAGGATATGCCTAGTCTTTACACAGACCTGTGTGGCTGGAGAGAATAGCATAGAGGTGAGATGAGAGCAGAGGGGTATAAATGGGAGTAGTAAATAAGAATCAAATCTTACATGCAGCTCAAGAGAGATAAAAACTTTTTCAGTCAGCAGTGCAGAACTGTTGAAACAAGGGAGACAATCAAGTTTGCATTATTTTGCAGTATAAAAGGTATATCAAACGGAGCATGACCTCTAAAAAGGTGAGGTAGTTCACGTCAGAGATTTTGAAGGCTTGAACTAAGATTATATCAATGGCCACAGAACAGGATGGATAGAAGTGATATTAATTAGATGAAAACTATAGGATTTGTTGGTTGACTGATGGGATGTTTGCAGTTGAAGGAGAGAAGAGTTGAAAGTTTATCAAATTTGACATATGAAGCTTTTTTAAAGGAAAAAACCTCCCTGGTCCTGTGTAACTAACATTACCTTAGATATACCCATTTATAAGGCAAACCCCAAATAAAAGGTAATTGACTGAACATTAATCATAATGCATATTAATGCTTTTTTGCACTCCTGTTTCATGAAATAATTTTGTTCAGTTTTTTTCATTAGCATCGTAGGTATGTCTTTGTCAGCTATCTGACAGAGCTCTATCTATTCTGTCATCTGACAGTTTTTTGGAGCATGTGATTTCACTTTACATTGTTTGAGATTAGAGTGCTTTTAAAATTTGTATATAATTCTCTCACTGGAAATTTTATCTTAAATTCAGTTATCCTAAATACCCATTTTCTGTTTCTGATTTCCACAATGTGACCATATTGCTGTATAAATAAAAATTAAAACATAAATACATGCACACAATATAAAATTCCAAAGGTATAGAAGGGTTGTTTTGGCTGAAACCTGGCCCTTCTTTCCCTGGTGTACTAACTGGTGAGCTGAAGTACTGTGAGATAGTTATTAGTCAGTTTATTAGACATTGGACACATGCTAGCAAACACAGTGCTGGGGGCAGGGGATATAAGACAAAAACCAATGCCTGTGTTCACAAATCATCTGGTCTTTCAGAGGAGCCAGAAGGTAAACCAACATTTACTGCTTAGGCGTACATGCATGTGTACAACAGAAGACTATCACAGGGTGGGAGTGGGGACATAATGTAGAGAATGCTTAGCACACAAACTGGCAGAGTTAACAGGGTGATTTTTTAGCATGCATGAACCAAATGAATGGGGAGAAGAGGAGGATACGGATATTCCAAACCTGTAGTTCATATGACTATACTGAATTATGTAGGATGAGGAAGAGAAGAGGCAAAGCCAGAGAGATAAGCTGAGGCCTGATCTCAAAGGACTTTCCAAATCATAAGGAGTGTGGAATTTATACTGTGTCAAAGAGCCATGAAAGACTTAAACCAGGGGGTGATAAAATCAGAATTATATTTTGAAACATTCCGTTAGCAGGAAGGTAGAAGATAAAATGATGATCAGTTAGGAGTCTATTGTAGTAATCCAGGGAAGAACTATTAAGGGCTTGATTTAAAGCCTTAGAGCTAGTAGTAGAGAAAACAAATGAATCTATTATGAGTAGATTCATAACTTCCATTTCTAGCAGGAAGGCTAAACTAGAAAGTTAATAAATCACCCCTTCTGCCCTCTCCCCACCCCACCACACACACGCACACACACACACACACACACACACAGAAAAAATCCTGAATAAAATGTGCATTTAAGAAAATTTTTCACAATTCATTATTGGGCTAGCAAGAAGTTAAGGAATACTCAAAGGCTAAAAATGAAATGAAATTGGGAATGCATGTTAGCGAGATTTAAAACAAGCCTTCACCCTGGTGGAATCTGCCCAAACTGGATAGCTTTGAACTTACCTTTTGATAGCCTCTCAGGGCACAGGAATAGGAAACAAAGCCTGCAGGCTTCCTAAGGAGAGGAGTCTAAAAGGAGACCTCCTCCCCCTTTATGAAGCTAAGACTTCTTTGTTTTCAGCCTTGGCAGTTGGGGAGAATCTTCACTGAGAATTTATAACAAGGGTCTTTACAGGGTTGCATTGCCCATGTGGTTTTGTACAACTTAAAGTCAAGAATGTATGTAAAGTGGTTCTTGTTTGGTAGTGCCCACAGGTGCCTTGCAAAATCTGTCAGATCGAATCCTCTTAGGAAAAGTGTACCTCAACCCAGGATTCAAAATCTACAGATTAAAATTCCAAGGTGCGCGCGCACGCACACACACACACACACACACACACACACACACACACAATCACAAAATGCAGTTGAGTAAAAGCCAGCAGAAACAAGAGACAGTGATCCCTAGAAACTGCAGGAAGTTTATATTTTTGTCTTATTAATTCCATTAAGTTTGATTAACATGTTTGCAGAAAGGATTGAAAATAGGAGTAAGAAGTAAGGGTCTCTGAAACATGACCAAGAAAATTAGGAAAAAAACAAAAACAGAATTTCTAGTTACAAAAATTATCTGAAATTAAAAGCTCAGCTAACAGGTTAAAAAAAAAAAACAGATTGACACCGCATAGAGTGAGGTAGTGACATTCATCAGATTGGAGTTCCAGGTGCAAATATCTGTGAAAGGAGGAGTAAAATGATTGTTAAATAGAAATGGCTGTGAATTTTTTCCAAATTGATAAAAGGTAACAATCCTTACATGGTGAAAGTCCATTTGAAAACCAAGGAGGATAAATAAAATCAGACGAGACAAATTAGAGTGAAAGTGCAGAAGACCAAAGACAGAGAAGAGTGTAAAAGCAATTAGAGAGAAACAACAGATTGCTATGAAAATGTTTTTCTTTAATCTGGCAACTGATTTCCCAGTAGGAACAGCAGAAACCAGAGGACATTGGAATGTGATCTTCAGTTTATTAAGAGAAAATAGCAGTCAGCCTTTAAATAGAAGAATATCCAGTAAAATGCCTTTCATGACTGCAGAATACACACACACACACACACACACACACACACACACACACACACACACACACACACACACACACACACACACACACACACACACCTTATAAGGAGATTCTAAGGGACCTAATTTTGGTAGGAGAAAAGTCATCCCAAATGGAAAGCCTGAGATGCTTTTTAATGGTCACAAAATATTCCATCAAACAGATTCCACAACTTAGATGACTACTCTTAAACATTATGTTGTTTCCAGTTTTGCAATATTAACTGAAACTATACTGGACATGTATGTGGCCATGTTGATGCATGTAATATTTTATATAGCATAAGTAAAATAATAAGTCTTTTGATTAGAATCCCAGATTACTGAGTCAAAAAGGAAGGAATCTTTTTATATATATATTTTTAATTTTTATTAAGGTATTATTGATAGACACTCTAATGAAGGTTTCATACGAAAATGTGGTTACAACTTTTACCCATATTATCAACTTAACACACATACCCCAATGCAGTCACTGTCTGTCAGTGTAGTAAGATGCCACAGATTCACTGTTTGCCTTCTCTGTGCTACACCATTTTCCCTGTGAACACTGACACCATGTGTACTAAACATAATACCCCTCAATCCCCTTCTCCCACCCTCCCCACCCGCCTTCCCACACCCCTCCCCTTTGGTAACCACTGGTTCCTTCTTGGAGTCTGTGAGTCTCCTGCTATTTTACTCCTTCAGTTTTGCTTCGTTGTTATACTCCACAAATGAGGGAAATCATTTGGCACTTCTCTTTCTCCGCCTGGCTTATTTCACTGAGCATAATATCCTTCAGCTCCATCCGTGTTGTTGCAAATGGTAGGATTTGTTCTTCCTTATGGCTGAATAATATTCCATTGTGTATATGTACCACCTCTTCTTTATCCATTCATCTACTGATGGACACATAGGTTGCTTCCATATCTTGGCTATTGTAAAAAGTGCTGCAGAAACATAGGGGAGCATATGTCTTTTTGAATCTGAGAAGTTGAATTCTTTGGGTAAATTCTAAGGAGTGGGATTCCCGGGTCAAATGGTATTTCTATTTTTAGTTTTTTGAGGAACATCCATATTGTTTTCCACAATGGTTGAACTAGCTTACATTCCCACCAGTAGTGTAGGTTCACCTTTCTCCACATCCTCACCAGCATTTGTTGTTCTTAGTCTTTTGGATGCTGGCCATCCTTACTGGTGTGAGGTGGTATCTCATTGTGGTTTTAATTTGAATTTCCCTGATGATTAGTGATGTGGAGCATCTATTCACGTGTCTGTTGGCCATCTGAATTTCTTCTTTGGAAAACTGTCTCTTCATATCCTTGGCCCATTTTTTAATCGGGTTATTTGCTTTTTGGGTGTTGAGGTGTTTAACTTCTTTATATATGTTGGATGTTAACCCCTTGTCGGATATGTCATTTACAAATGTACTCTCCCATACTGTAGGATGCCTTTTTGTTCTGTTGATGTGTCCTTTGCATCACAGAAACTTTTTAGTTTGATGTAGTCCCATGAATTCATTTTTGCTTTTGTTTCCCTTGCTCGAGGAGATGCGTTCAGGAAGAAGTTGCTCATGCTTATATTCAGGAGATTTTTGCCTATATTGTCTTCTAAGAGTTTTATGGTTTCATGACTTACATTCAGGTCCTTGATCCATTTCGAGTTTACTTTTGTGTGTGGGGTTAAACAACAATCCAGTTTCATTCTCTTACGTGTAGCTGTCTAGTTTTGCCAACACCAGCTGTTGAAGAGGCTGACATTTCCCCATTGTATATCCATGGCTCCTTCGTCGTATATTAATTGACCATATATGCTTGGGTTTATATCTGGGTTCTCTAGTCTGTTCCATTGGTCTATGGGTCTGTTCTCGTGCCAGTACCAAATTATCTTGATTACTGTGGCTTTGTAGTAGAGCTTGAAGTCGGGGAGCGTAATTCCCCCCACTTTATTCTTCCTTCTCAGGATTGCTTTGGCTATTCAGGGTGCTTTGTGGTTCCATATGAATTTTAGAACTATTTGCTCTAGTTCATTGAAGAATGCTGTTGTTATTTTGATAGTGATTGCATTAAATCTGTAGATCACTTTAGGCAGGATGGCCATTTTGACAATATTAATTCTTCCTATCCATGAGCACGGGATGTGTTTCCATTTTTTGGTATCCTCTTTAATTTCTCTCATGAGTGTCTTGTAGATTTCAGAGTATACGTCTTTCACTTCCTTGATTGGGTTTATTCATAGGTATTTTATTCTTTCTCATGCAATTGTGAATGGAATTGTTTTCCTGATTTCTCTTTCCACTAGTTCACCATTAGTGTACAGAATGCAACAGATTTCTGTGTATTAATTTTGTATCCCGCAACTTAGCTGAATTCAGATATTAGATCTAGTAGTTTTGGAGTGGATTCTTTAGGGTTTTTTATGTACAATATCATGTCATCTGCAAAGAGGGACAGTTTAGCTTCTTCCTTATCAATCTGGATGCCTTTTATTTCTTTGTGTTGTCTGATTACCATGGCTAGGACCTCTAGAACTATGTTGAATAAAAGTGGGGAGAGTGGGCATCCTTGTCTTGTTCCCAATCTGAAAGGACAAGCTTTCAGCTTCTCTCTGTTAAGTATAATGTTGGCTGTGGTTTTGCCATATATGGCCTTTATGTTGAGGTACTTGCCCTCTATACCCATTTTGTTGAGAGTTTTTATCATGAATGGATGTTGAATTTTGTGAAATGCTTTTTCAGCATCTATGGAGATGATCATGTGGTTTTTGTCCTTTTTTTTGTTGATAGAGTGGATGATGTTGATGGTTTTTCGAATGTTGTACCACCCTTGCATCCATGGGATGAATCCCACTTGATCATGATGGATGATCTTTTTGATGTATTTTTGAATTCGGTTTTCTGATATTTTGTTGTGTGTTTTTGCATCTGTGTTCATCAGGGATACTGGTCTTTAATTTTCTTTTTTTGTGGTGTCTTTGCCTGGTTTTGGTATTAGAGTGATATTGGCTTTGTGGAATGAGTTTGGGAGTATTCATTCTTCTTCTACTTTTTGGAAAATTTTAAGGAGGATGGGTAATTGGTCTTCACTAAATGTTTGATAAAATTCAGCATTGAAACCATCTGGTCCAGGCGTTTTGCTCTTAGGTAGTTTTTTCATTACCAGTTCAATTTCTTTGCTGGTAATTGGTCTATTCAGATTTTCTGTTTCTTCCTGGGTCAGCCTTGGAAGGTTGTATTTTTCTAGAAAGTTGTCCATTTCTTCTAGGTTATCCAGTTTGTTGGCATATAATTTTTCAGTGTTCTCTCATAATTCATTGTATTTCTGTGGTGTCTGTAGTGATTTTTCCTTTGTCATTTCTGATTCTGTTTATGTGTGTACACTCTCTTTTTTTCTGGCTAGTGTTTATCTGTTTTGTTTGTTTTCTCAACCTGCTCCTGCTTTCATTGATTATTTCTATTGTTCTATTCTCAGTTTTTTAAATTTCTGCTTTAATTTTATTATGTCCCTCCTTCTACTTACTTTGAGTCTCATTTGTTCTTCCTTTTCTAGTTTCATTAATTGTGAGTTTAGACTGTTCATTTGGGATTGTTCTTTCCTGAGGTAGGCCTGTATTGCAATATATTTCCCTCTTATCATGGCCTTCGCTGTGTCCCACAGATTTTGCGGTGTTGAATAATTGTTGTCATTTGTCTCCATATATTGCTTGATCTCTGTTTTTTTGGTCATTGATCCATTGGTTATTTAGGAGCATGTTATTAAGCCTCCATGTGTTTGTGAGCTTTTTTATTTACTTTGAGTAATTTATTTCTAGTTTCATAGCTTTGTGATCTGAGAAGCTGGTTGGTACAATTCAATCGTTTTGAATTTACTGAGGCTCTTTTTGT
Organism: Smutsia gigantea; assembly: GCA_032199065.1. Classification (NCBI taxonomy): domain Eukaryota; kingdom Metazoa; phylum Chordata; class Mammalia; order Pholidota; family Manidae; genus Smutsia; species Smutsia gigantea. The sequence goes on from JAVSCE010010012.1 coordinate 146,919, forward strand.
GGCCTAGTATATGATCTGTTCTTGAAATTTTTCCATGTACTCTTAAGAAGAATGTGTATCCTGTTGCTTTTGGATAGAGTGTTCTGTAGATGTCCATTAGCTCCATCTGTTCTAATACGTTGTTCAGTGCCCCTGTCTCTTTATTTATTTTATGTCTGGTTGATCTGTCCTTTGGAGTGAGTGGTGTGTTGAAGTCTCCCAAATGAATGCATTGCAGTCTATTTCCCCCTTTAATTCTGGTAGTATTTGTTTCACATATGTTGGTGATCCTGTGATGGGTGCATAGATATTTATAATAGTTATATCCTCTTGTTGGACTGACCCCTTTATCATTATGTAATATCCTTCTTTGTCTCTTGTTACTTTCATTGTTTTGAAGTCTATTTTGTCTGATACATGTACTGCAACCCTTGCTGTTTTCTCCCTATTAGTTGCATGAAATATCTTTTTTCATCCCTTTACTTTGAGTCTGTGTATGTCTTTGTGTTTGAAGTGCGTCTCTTGTTTGCAGCATAAAGATGGGTCTTGTTTTTTTATCCATTCAGTGACTCTACATCTTTTGATTGGTGCATTCAGTCCATTTACATTTAGGATGATTTTCGATATAGGTATGTACTTATTGCCATTACAGGCTTTAGATTTGTGGTTACCAAAGGTTCAAGGGTAATTCCCTTACTATCTAACAGTCTAATTTAACTGACTTTGTATGCTATTAGAAACACAACCTAAAGATTTCTGGCCTGTAAGATTTCTGTTGAGAAATCTGATGATAGTCTGATAGGTTTTCCTTTGTATGTCATCTTTTTTCTCTCTGTAGCTACTTTTAAAAGTTTATCTTTATCCTTGATCTTTGCCATTTTAATTATTATATGTCTTGATTTTGTCTTCCTTGGGTCCCTTGTGTTGGGATATCTGTTCATCTCGATGGCTCGAGAGAGTTTTGAGCAATTAACATCCTCTATGACCCTTTCTGGCCCTTTTTCTCTCTCTTCTTCTATTGGTACCCCAATTATGCGAATATTGTTCCGTTTGGATTGGCCACACAGTTCTCTCAATATTCTTTCATTCTTAGAGATTCTTTTTTCTCTCTGTACCTCAGCTTCTTTGTATTCCTCTTCTCTAATTTGTATTCCATTTACCGTCTCTTCTACTACATCTAATCTGCTTTTAAATCCCTCCATTGTATGTTTCATTTCAGATATGGAATTTCTTACTGATTGAATCTCCATCTGAAATTCATTGCTGAGTTCTTGAATATTTTTCTATACCTCCATTTGCATGTTTATGATTTTTATTTTGAACTGTTTTTCAGGAAGATTGGTGAGTTCAGTTTCATTTGGCCCTTTTTCTGGGGTTTGTGAGATTTTGGTCTGTACCATGTTCTTTTGACGTTTCTTGTTTCTGGGTGGTGTCCTCTATTGCCCAGAAGCTCCAGTCTCTGGAGCTAGCTGCTCAGCCCCTAGAGTGAGGTTGGGGGGTTGAAGAGGAGTGGAGCTGGTGCCTGGGGGGAGGAAAGATCTGTTTCCTGATGCCCTGCCTATCTCCAGTAACAGAGCCAGTGGGCTGAGCACACAGGTGTAAGCTGCTGTGCTTGGCATCCTCTAGCCGTTGTAGAGGGATCCTCCCTCTGGCTGACCTGATGCCAGAGCAGTGAGTGCCAGTTTGCGAGCTGGTGCCTGCAGGCCAGGAGGAAGGTTCGGCAGGCTGCATGTCACAGTGGGGTCCTCGGAGCTGAGTAGCCAACCAGGGGTTGGAGCCCCTGAAACTCCGCAAAGTTCCCAACCTGCTGGGCAGAGCGCCCCCAGACAACCTTGTCCCCCTATCCGTTCTACCACCCAGCAAGTTCCGTGTAAACCCTGACCCTTCAGCAGGTCTCTTGCTGCTAGGAAGCCTATCAGACCGCCTGCGTTTCCCTTGTCCCAGAGTGGCTGGGTGTGGATCCTGTCCTCCACAAATGGCTGGAATCTGTCTCTTAAGCACTCCACCTGTCCCATCTCCCCATCCTCCAGTGCACCACACAATGTAGGTTTCTGCTTGCAAAGCAGATCTCCAGGGCTAGGTGTTCAGCAGTCCCAGGCTTCCACCCCCTCTCCCGCTCCATTTCTCTTCCTCCTGCAGGTGAGCTAGGGTGGGGGAAAGGCTCGGGTCTCACCAGATCAAGGCATTCGTACGTTACCCTGTTTTGTGAGGTTTGGTCTGTTTGTGAGGTCTGTATGAGGTCTGGTGCAGCCTTCTTTCTTGTTGCTGTTTTAGTGTTAGTTGTATTAACTATATTTTCACACTATCTGTGGTTTTGGGAGTTCTCTGTCTCACCTCTTGCTGCCATCTTGAATCTCTATACCCATTTTGTTTAGAGTTTTTATTGTGAATGAGTGTTGAATTTTGTTGAATGGTTTTTCAGCGTCTATGGAGATGATCATGTGGTTTTTGTCCTTCCTTTTGTGGCTGTGATTGATGATGTTGATAGATTTTTGAATGTTGTACCATCCTTGCATCCCTAGAATAAATCCTACCCGATCATGATGGATGATCTTTTTGATGTATTTTTGAATTCGGTTTCCTAGTATTTTGTTAAGTATTTTTGCAACTATGTTCATCAGGGCGATTGGTCTGTAATTTTATTTTTTTGTGGTGTCTTTGCCTGGTTTTGGTATTTGAGTGATGCTGGCCTCATAGAATGAGTTTGGAAGTATTCCCTCTTCTTCTACTCTTTGGAAAACTTTAAGGAGGATGGGTATTAGGTCTTCCCTAAATGTTTGAAAAAATTCAGCTGTGAAGCCATCTGGTCCAGGTGTTTTGTTGTTAGGTAGGTTTTTTGATTACCAGTTGAATTTCGTTGCTGGTAATTGTTCTGTTTAGATTTTCTCTTTCTGGGTCAGTCTTGGAAGGTTGTGTTTTTCTAGAAAGTAGTCCATTTCTTCTAGGTTATCCAGTTTGTTAGCATATAATTTTTCATAGTATTCTTTAATAGTTCTTTGTATTTCTGTGGTGTCCGTAGTGATTTTTCCTTTCTCATTTCTGATTCTGTTTATGTGAGTAGACTCTTTTTTTCTTGATAAGTCTGGCTAGGGGGTTATCTATTTTGTTTATTTTCTCTAAGAACCAGCTCTTGCTTTCATTGATTCTTTCTATTGTTTTATTCTTCTCGATTTTATTTATTTCTGCTCTAATCTTTATTATGTCCTTCCTTCTACTGACTTTGGGCCTCATTTGTTCTTTTTTTTCTAGTTTCGTTAATTGTGAGTTTAGATTGCTCATGTGGGATTGTTCTTATTTTCTGAGGTAGGCCTGTATTGCAATATACTTTCCTCTTAGCATGGCCTTTGCTGCGTCCCATAGATTTTGCTGTGTTGAATAATTGTTGTCATTTGTCTCCATGTATTGCTTGATCTCTGTTTTTATTTGGTCATTGATCCATTGGTTATTTAGGAGCATGTTATGAAGCCTCCAAGTGTTTGTGGAATTTTTCATTTTCTTTGCATAATTTATTTGTAGTTTCATACCTTTGTTGTCTGAGAAACTGGTTGGTACAATTTCAATCTTTTTGAATTTACCTAGGCTCTTTTTGTGCCCTAGGATATCATCTGTTCTTTAAAGTGTTCCATGTGCACTTGAGAAGAATGTATATTCTGGTGCTTTTGGGTGTAGAGTTCTGTAGATGTCTGTTTGGCCCATCTGTTCTAATATGTTATTCAGTGCTTCTGTCTCCTTACTTATTTTCTGTCTGGTTGATCTGTCCTCTGGAGTGAGTGGAGTGTTGAAGTCTCCTTGAATGAATGCATTGCATTCTATTTCCCCTTTTAATTCTGTTAGTATTTGTTTCACATATGTAGGTGCTCCTATGTTGGGTGTATAAATATTTGTAATGGTTATATCTTCTTGTTCGATTGACCCTTTTATCATTATGTAATTTCCTTCTTTGTCTCTTGAGACTTTCTTTGTTTTGAAGTCTATTTTGTCTGATACAAGTTCTGCAACTCCTGCTTTTTTCTCCCTATTCGTTGCATGAAATATCTTTCTCCATCCCTTCACTTTTAGTCCGTGTATGTCTTTGGGTTTAAAGTGAGTCTCTTGTAGGCAGTATATAGATGTGTCTTGTTTTTTTATCCATTCAGTGACTCTATGTCTTTTGATTGGTGCATTCAGACTATTTACATTTAGGGTGATTATTGATAGATGTGTACTTATTGCCATTGCAAGCTTTAAATTCATGGTTACCAAATGTTCTAGGTTAACTTCCTACCTAAGAGTCCAACTTAACTCACTTAATATGCTATTACAAACACAGTCTAAATGTTCTTTTTTTCTCTTCCTTTTTCTTCCTCCTCCATTTTTTATAAGGTATCATACTCTGTACTCTTTGTCTATCCCTTGATTGACTTTAAGGATAGTTTATTTAATTTTACATTTGCTTAGTATTTAACTGTTCTTCTTTCTTCGCTGTGGTTTTATTACCTCTGGTGACAGCTATTACACCTTAGGAACACTTCCATGTATAGCAGTGCCTCCAAAGTACACTTTAGAGACAGTTTGTGGGACGTAAATTCTCTCATCTTTTGCTTATCTGGAAATTGTTTAATTTCTCCTTCAAATTTAAGTGATAATCTTGCCGGATAAAGTATTCTTGGTTTGAGGCCCTTCTGCTTCATTGCATAAAATGCATCATGCCACACTCCCTTTTGGCCTGTAAGGTTCCTGCTTAGAAGTGTGATGATAGCCTGATGGCTTTCCTTTGTATGTGATCTTACTACTCTCTCTGGCTGCTTTTAATAGTTTGTCCTTATCCTTGATCTTTACTATTTTAATTACTATATGTCTTGGTATTGTCTTCCTTGGGTCCCTTGTGTTGGGAGATCTGTGCACCTCCATGGCCTGAGAGACTATCTCCTCCCCCAGATTTGGGAAGTTTTCAGCAATTACCTCCTCTATGACACTTTCTATCCTTTTTTCTCTCTTTTCTTCTTCTGGTACCCCTATAATGTGAATATTGTTCCGTTTAGATTGATCACACAGTTCTCCCAATATTCTTTCATTCTTAGAGATTCTTTTTTCTCTCTGTGCCTCAGCTCTTTGTATTCCTCTTCTCTAATTTCTGGTTCATTTATCGTCTCCTGCACCATATGTAATCTACTTTTGAAACTTTCCATTGTATGTGTCGTTTCTGATACTGTGTTCCGTAATGACTGGTTCTCCAACCAGAATTTATCCCTGAGTTCTTGAATATTTTTCTTTACCTACATGAGTATGTTAATGATTTTTATTTTGAAATCCCTCTCAGGCAGATTCATGAGGTCGATTTCATTTGAATTTTTCTCAGCTGTTGTATTCATAATTTTACTTTGAACCAGGTTCCTTTTGCATTTTATATTTGTTTATGGCGCCCTCTAGTGCCCAGAAGCTCTACTCCCTGGAGCTGCTTAGCCCCTGAAGCAATGTTGGGGGTCGCAGGGGAGCAGTATTGGTGCCTAGAGGGCGGAAAGAGCTGTTTCCTGCTCCCAGCCCGCTATGCCTGTCTCCACTGCTAGTACCATCACACCGGTATAAGCCTCTGTGCTCTGCGTTTGTAGTTGCTATAGACAGGGCCTCGCTCTGGCTGGCCTAACACCTTGGTCGGGTTTGCCGGTTTGTGAGCCAGGTGGGGCTGGCCGGGAGAAAGGCTCAGTAGGCTGCATATCATGGATGGGGTCCTTTGAGCTCTGTAGCCAGCCAGGGAGCTGGAGCTCCTGAAGATCGTGAATGTTCCCAACCTGCTGGGCAGAGTGCACCTGGACAATTTTGTTTACCTGTTCTTTCTCCTGAGCAGTAAGCTCTGCGCAGTCCTTGCTCCTTTAGCAGCCGTCTTGCTGTTAGGAAGTCTCTCAGACTGCCCACCTTTCTTTTGTCCCAGAGCAGCCAGATATGGATCCCTGCTTTCCACAAGCAGCTGGAATCTCAGTCTCTCCAGGTATTATGCCTGTCTTAGCTTTCCAACCCCCTAATCACAAGAGTACCCTGAAAACACCATGAAACTTAGGTTTGTGCTTCCAGATCAGATCTCTGGAGTTACGTATTCAGCAATCCCAGGCCTCCACTCCCTCCCTGCTCTGTTTCTCTTCCTTCTGCTGGTAAGCTGAGCTGGGGGAAGGCCTTGGGTCCCACTGGGCCACGGCTTTGGTACGTTAGGTTTATTCTTTTCTCCATGTGTATTCAGTTTGGTGCAGTCCTCTTTCCTCTTGCTCTTTCAGGATTAGTTGTATTAATTATATTTTCATATTATATGCCATTTTTGGAGGAAGCCTCTGTCTGACCTCTCATGCCACCATCTTTCATATTTTTATATTTCTTGATACATGTCATAAAGTTGTTTTGGTAAAGGTTTTTATCAACTTAACATTCATCTGACAGTCTATATAACTGGCTTTACTTTACAATTAAGTGTGTGGTAAGGCCAGTTTAAAATGACGAAGATTGACATTTCTTACCAGATTTTGACAAAAATGTCCCATCTCTCTTTTCTCTCATTGTTACTAAAAATGCCTTCTTTTTAATAGAGACAGGAATGCTAACTGAAGTGTATTCTTTGCAACAGTATTTGTAACTTTCTAGAATATAGTCTTTCATTTTTATCTTTTTTCAGTTTATTGAAAAATGTATAGTTAGTCTAATTAAGGAAATGGCAAAAAAAGTCCTTTTTCAGTTTAATTTTATTATGGAGGAAGCCTATTTTAATGTTGCTACTTTCTTTTCTACCTGTGTATATTTCAGGCTAATCAGCCAACATTGTAGAAGTTTTTCTGAAATTCTCTATTCTTATACAATCTGAATGTAAGATGTCTTTTTTAAACTTTTGTCTTGTCTTTTTGCTATTTCAGGTGCAAGTGAAAGTGTTGGGAAACATATGCTTGAAGCCTGCAACAATAACCTGGAGATGGCAGTCACTATGTTTTTGGATGGTGGAGGAATTGCTGAAGAGCCTAGTACCAGTTCAGCAAGTGTCTCTACTGTCAGACCACACACAGAGTATGAATTTATTATTTATTGTTAAGAGCTACTCCCTGCCTAAATTGAGCAGTTGCACTTTCATCAGTTATATCAATTCTCTGTTTTTGAAAAAAGAGTTGAAGACATCTGAAAGTGTCAAGTGGAAACTTTTATACCTACATGCTTCAAATTCTTTAAAGAACTGTCATATCTATTATTTAATCCCCAAGAGATCCCTATAGAATGGCAGTATTATCCATATTTTACAGTTGAGGAAGCAGAGATATAGCATTTTCCCAAGTTACACAGCAATTAAGTAACAGATAGGGAAGTGAAGCCTAATAAAGCCAATTATAGATTTTCCTACATTGTCCCAGGAAAGTCTGAGCTACCATAAAAAATGTTTGAAAGATACTTCTAGTCCTTTAACTACACATAACTAAGATGTAATCATTAGAAGCACCTTCAGCATATGGAACTGTACTGCATAGAAAATAATAATAAATTGGTGAACAGATTCAGTGTTTTTAGCCCTTCATGTTTGATACCAATGAGAGTTTGAAATGAAAACCTTTTGGGCAGAATTCCAGCAGCCTTTGGAAAATATTAGAGAAGAATGCTACTTAAAAGAAAACCATTGAAAATTTAAAAAGATCTTAAGTAAGACTTTAATACTCATAGCCCTTTATAACTCTCTAAACAAGAGGAATTTCCTATTGAAGGGAATAGAATAGGCAAAAAAAAATTGATTTTTTTAAAAACTAATTAGTGGTAGATTTAAAAAGCCAAACATTCAGGACATAATTGCCTCTTTTGTTGATTTAGTTCCAGATTCTAGTGTAATATTGTTTCTGCATGAAGCATGAACTTTCCAGTAACATAAATTTTATGTATGTGTGTAAAACAAATATTTGTATTATATAAATTAATATTTTTTGAAGTTTTTCCTGTCAGTGTTGGCTGTGTATTTTGGGTGTTGATATCCCAGTCCCCTACAACATAGTGCAAAGTTTTCATGGGAATCAATATGAAAACATGATTTAGTTTGCAGAAACTTGAATAACAAGTATTCACAGCTGATTTGGGGGAGCCCATCTGGTCTCACTGTACAAAACATGTTTCCTTAATTCTGTTAAAAAATTATTTTGATAAACGAATGCCTTTTCGTACTGAATTACATTTTAATTTGACTTAGATTGTTTGTGTTGCTAATTGATTGATTTGATAGTGCCTTCTAATTCCTAAACTATAATTTTCACTTTACAATTCACCTTTTTCTGTTCCATTCTTCCATTTTGTTAAGTAGCTAACAATCTTGGAATAGATAACCTCAAATATTGAATAATCAAATCTTTGTGTATAGGAGCTACTTTCAATCTATCTCCCTAACTGAAGTGTTTCATCAGATTAAGACTTATTTGTTTGTTTTATATTCAGAAGTTTTTATTGATTTATATTTGTAAGACTTGTTTTTTGAGTTATTATATTGTCTTGGGGTAATATATATATATGCTGTAAAATATATGCTGTATATATACTGATGATGGAAAGATTTAGGTAAAAGATGCATTTTAAAGTCTTAGTTTTCTTAAGGTAATGGCCCATTTCTTTTTTATGAAAGATGACTAATAGAGCTTCTCCTTACAGATAAACTTTGAAGAGTTTATCATCTTATTCTTGAGGTTATTGAAATTCTGTGTCTGAGCAGTGACTGATATCTAGTAGGAAAGAATGCTTAATATAATTGTGAATTGTCCTTTATCCTTTAGTCACTTGGCTTATTGTAGATTTCTTTGTCCAGCTAGTTCTTTGGTTACAGGTCGTTAGTTCTTGTTGACAAATGAGTATTTGTACTTAATTTCATAAGTATGTTTTGTAGTTCCAACTTTTAGATACCAAAAACAGGGCTTTAAGCTCATATATTACTGTTAGAAACACCTGACTGGAAAACATTAGGCCTAACTTAGATTAACATTTATTATAAGCAGGAAGGCAATAAATTTGGAATTTACTGTTCCTTGCTACAAACATTAATCAGCAGAGTTTAATATTTGAGTTACAACTACAAAATAGTTAAACTGATACTTAAAGAACGTATACCATTTTTACAATATCTAAATGAGTATTTTTTACTGGAAAATACAGGTTATTAGTAAACCCTCTGGAAGTGAACTTTGAAGAGTTTATAGGCTTTTAAAAGATGGGTAATTGCTTTTTCTATTCTGTATATATTAGGGTCTATTTCATAAATAATCCAAAGTAATACCTATGTTACCATCTTCGTATCTAGCATAAAATTCACTGCATGTTTGTTTAACTTATTTTAATATATCTGTGATTTAATTATCTATTACTTGATACAGTAGTAATGTAATATTGCTTTAATTGAGCCTGTATTTTTCCATTAATTTTTGCCTCTTTTTTTTGTTGGTTGGTTTTACTCCTATTGTCCTTTTTTTTTTTCCTGAAAGAATTTAGGGTAGGGAACTTTAGAGGAAAGGGGAATATTTTTTTTGCTTGTTCTCTTTCTTTATAAACTATTTGAGCTATCTATGCCAGGTGCTTTATTCCAGTATGGAAACCACTTAACAGTCATTTAGCACTGTGACTCCTAAAAGCCACTAAAACTGGTGTTCATTTTACTTGTTAATTTGAATGCATTCACAGAGAGAACAGGTAGAAGAAAACAGATTCCTTTTGATATTTTCCCTCTTTATTTTTTAATAGAGAAGAAGTTCGTGCCCCAATTCCTCAAAAGCAAGAAATATTGGTGGAACCAGAACCTTTGTTTGGTGGTAAGTTCACCCTTTTTCCTTTGCTTTATTTTACTTAATTGTTTAGGATTTTAATGAAGCTGACAGAAGTGAGGCTTGCTCAGAGATTATTTCAAATATAGTCAGCTCTTATCCTGTAATTCTGTACTCTCCTTAGGAGAATTGCACAGTTGGTTCTTCCAAGAAGTGAATCAAATTAAAAAGTTGGAATATGTTGCAGAAGGAAAATCAGCAAAAAGAACAACTGCCTTATAATGGAAACCAATCTATCATTAGTTAAAAAGACTCCCCATTATTTTTCGTTTTCTGGACACTTAATTGACTGCCATATCCTTACTTACTGTCATGATACCTTCACTCGTCTTATTTTCTAAAAGTGAAAGTAATACCTAATGTATGCAAAAAATTGTGATACGGTCTGGATACATAGAGAAGATGGTAGAAAATGAGACATTTAATTGATCTAAAGAAAATTTAGTTTTAGTTTAATAAGCACTTATTTACCTTTTGTGAGCCAAATATTTTAGGCATTAATAAGCATATTAAAAAATAGAAGATAAAGTTATAATCTGGTTGGCCAAAGACATAGAAGTGTATATTATACGTATTGAGAACACTAATGCAGAGACATAGGCCTATCAAAAGTTTTGTAGGTGAACTAGAATAAAGGAGCAGAAATATGTTTAAGAAAATTATACAAACCGTATCTTTTGATTTGAAAGAGCACCTTAATTGAGTTTTTTAAAGATAGATCTTTAACTTGGCAGCTTTGGAGTTTATTGTAACAAGAAATAGAAGAATATACTGTCTAGATTAAAGAATAAAGATGGGAGGAAGAAAACTATAAGATCTGAATACTGAAGTATAATAGGCACTTTCTGGACTGTTTGATTCAGCCAGTCATGATGCTGTTGATATACCAGAAGTAATAAAGCATTGTGCATAATTTTTTTTCATATAAATGTCATGAATAGATAGATTTTGGAGCTGAGCAGCAATGCCGTGGGAAACTTCATCTTTTCTCTTCTTTTTTAAAATTTTTTATTAAGATATTATTGATATACACTCTTATGAAGGTTTCACATGAAAAAACAATGTGGTTACTACTTTTACCCATATTAATTAGTAAGTCCCCACCCATACCTCAGTGCAGTCACTGTCCATCAGTGTAGTAAGATACAACAGATTCACTGTTTGCCTTCTCTGTGCTACACTGTTTTCCCTGTATCTTTTCTTTATTACAAGAAATAAGACAGGATCTTTGAGTGAGGAGGATTGCAGGGAATAGATTCTGTGGTGTTGTACTGTTAAACAGAGGCAAAGAGTTCACATTTGAAACCCCACTTTTCCTCCTTTTACCTCTGATTTGATGTTCAGTAAAGAGGGGGATGAGAATGACTTTATACCGTTAGGAAGTCAGTCTAGCTTTCATCATTAGACCATGTTATAACTTGAGAAAAGTCTTTGGAGAACTGTTTTCTTCTTAGGACAGTATTGATTTGAAGTGTGATTCTCTAAAAGTGTTGTCTGGGGGTCCTTGATAGCCTTTCAGGAGTTCTGTAAGGTCAAAATTATTTTCAAAATAATGCTAAGAAGTTATTTTCCTTTTTCACTGTGTTGACATTTGGGCTGATGGTTCAGAAGCAAAGCTGGGTCAACCTGGTGCATCTTAATTGAATCAGGGCAATGGTGCCAGACTGCTGCTACCTACTGAATTCTTCACTGGTACACATTCACAGTTAAAAAAAAAAGCCTATTTTATTTAATAATGTTCTTGATAAAGCAGTAAAATTAATTTCATTAAATCTTAAAGCTTGGGTATAAATTTTTAAACTATGATGAAATATGTATGTACAAGGCACTTCTGCATAATGCATTCTGTGGTTACTTGAAGGAAGAGCACTTGTACAGTTTGAGTTGTGAATTAAACTAGCTGCTTTTTTCAGGGTACAATTTTTTTACTTGAAAGATTGCTAACAAATTATAGTTATTTCAACTTACACATTTGGCAGACGGTTTTTAATATGAACAAAGGCTGTTACTGCTTCAAAGGAAACAACTGATGTTATTTGTTACCGGTGAGTAACAAAAAAGAAAAAGAGCTTTCAGGTAGAAATTAAAATTTTAGAAAGTTTATATCCACAGTTGTGAGCTGGATAGCTTCTAATACTTAAAGGGTTTCTGGTGAGATTAGTGGTAACATTAACAGATGGTGGTTTAAAAAATATATTGTATAATGAATGGGCAGTATTTGGAATGTTTGCAAAACTCTGAAATATTTTCAGTGACCAATGCACAATATTACAAAATTGTGGATACGTTAAAGACAGTTAGATGGATTGCATATATATGTAGATTAGATATCTATTGCTGTGTAACAAGTTGTTCCAAAATTTAGTTTCCTCAAACAACAAACATTTGTTATCTCACAGTTTATGTGGGTCAGGATGTAGCCTAGCTACATTTTTCTTAGGGTGTCTCACAAGGATGTAATCAAAGTGTCAGCTAGGGCTACAGTCATCTCAAAGCTTGAAGAGAGGAGGATCTCCTTTCAGGCTCACTCACATGACTGTTGGTTGACTGGAGACATTAGTTCCTTAGCACAGAGCAAATGAGAGAGCTTGAGCAGGCAGCCTAAGATGAAAGCTACCCATCTTCCTGTATCTAATCTTGAAGAGACAACCCAACCCATCACTTCTGCTACATTTTTTTGATCCTGCCCATATTCAAGATAATCACACACAAGTTATGAAAAGTAAGATCTTGATAGGCATAACTGAGGCCATCTTAGAGCCTGCCTACCACAGAAACCAGTGGATTTTAATGGTGCAGAGTATGAAAAGTTTATTGATAAAAAATTTCAGATTCCATGTTACAACTAACCCTTAAGAAACTACTAGTTGTTGAGTTTTGGTGTAGTATCAAAGGACAATATTCACAGTTATCTTTAAAAACTATTAAAGTAATCCTCCCTTTTACAACTACATGTCTGAGATTGAATTTTTTTTTTATTAAGTTTCACTGATATACAATCTTAAGAAGGTTTCACATGATCAACATGTGGTTACTACATTCACCCATATTATCAAGTCCCTCCACACACCCCATTGCAATCACTGTCCATCAGCATAGTAAGATGCTATAAAGTCACTACTTGTCTTTTCTGTGCTACTGCCTTCCCTGTGACCCACCCTACATTATGTGTGCTAATCATAACACCCCTTAATCCCCTTCTCCCTCCCTCCCCATCCCCTTCCCTTTGGTAACCACTAGTTCCTTCATGGAGTCTGTGAGTCTGCTGCTCTTTGTTCCTTCAATTTTGATTCATTGTTATACTCCACAAATGAGTGAAATCATTTGGTACTTGTCTTTCTCCACCTGGCTTATTTCACTGAGCTCCATCCATGTTGTTGCAAAAGGTAGGATTTGTTTTCTTCTTATGGATGAATAATATTCCATTGTGTATATGTACCACATCTTTATCCAACATCTACTGATGGACACTTAGGTTGCTTCCATATCTTGACTATCATAAGTAGTGCTGCGATAAACTTAGGGGTGCATATGTCTTTTTGAATCTGGGATCTTGTTTTCTTAAGTGGAATTCCTGGGTCAAATGGTATTTCTATTTTTAGTTTTTTGAGGAACCTCCATATTGCTTTCCACAATGGTTAAACTAATTTACATTCCCACCGACAGTATAGGAGGGTTCCCCTGAGGTTGAATTTTAATTTTCTCCATATACTTGAAATAAAGGAATAGCAGCAAGTTGAGTGCAGAAGCAGGTCTGAAAATCCTGGTGTCTTCTCTTGCCATCTATTAACAAAGATATGTGTGAATGTGAAACAGTGTCACTCTTTTCATTACATTTCTTTCTTGACCTGTCCCACTCCCCTATTCTGACTGTGGAACATCCTTTTTAATCTCTTTTAGCTTGTTGTAGCTTAACTTCTTTGACCTCAGTGACCAGCATTTGTATTATGTGAGTAGTAGAGTGAAAGTACAGAGGGCTGATGTTTGTTTTATAGAAGATGGCTTGGAAGAGTCAGGAAATGACATATTGAAGAGGCAGGTAGGAATAATAATGATCCTAGAGCTAGAGGTATTGTGTCCCGTGGAGAGGTTCTTGGTTAGACTTAGAATCAGTAAGGGGGAAACAAATAGGAGCAGGCTATGAGCCCTAGAAATAAAAGGAGTTGGGTAGAAGGCTAGCAATAAGAGGAACGAACTAGTAAGAATCCCCAGGAAATCAAGTGCTCAAAAGAGAAAGGCTAAATTGGGAAAAGAGAGAGAGACAGAGAGAGAGCAAGTGTGTGTGTGTGTGTGTGTGTGTGTGTGTGTGTGTGTGTGTGAAATAATGTAGAATATTGACTGGCTTGCCTCTTGAAATTTCAAAGTAAAAGGAAACTAACTTTCATGTACTACCTCCTCAATAATAACATACTTTCTTAGGCATCTATTCCATTTCATCCTAAGATACTCTTACTTTCTAAATTGTTATGTTTAAAAAGTAAACAAGTTTTAAGAAGGCATTATTTGAGAGGCTATATTATTTCTCCTAGAACATACACATTTGAAATAGGAATTCTTGAACAAAAATAGTTTCAATATTGAATAAAATTTCTTGTTTCTTTATAAAGGGAAGGAGGAAAAAGTAATGTAATATTTACATATTAATTTACCTAAATTCAATACAAATAAAATTAAATTTAAAAGTTCAACACAAAACTAAAATGTGGATTTTTTTTTAAATCCCTTTTCCTAGAGATAACATGATACTTGAAAATAGTGATACACATATGTACATAAATAATATACAGAAAGGTAATGCTTTATAAATGAGGTTTTTTACATGTAGTTTTTCATTTTTTGTTTATTTTGGGGTTTTTTTTTTGGTCTTTACTCAGTAGTTCTTGGGTAGAAAGAATTATCCTACCTAATGGAAAATAGACTGTTTGGACAAGATGTGGGTTGGGGGACTTTTATACTTTCTGTTTACTCTTACTGCTAATCTTCATTTATTAGCATGGCATATTGTTCTGGTTACATGCTGACCAGGTATGCTATCAGCCATCTTAATAACTGTTACTCATATTGAAAGAATCATTAAATGTCCTTTTTTTAAAGACTAATATTTTGTTTACTTGTTTCTAATTGAAGTGTAGTTGACATACTGACATACAATATTGTATTAGTTTCAGGTGTACAACATAGTGGTTTGTCATTTATATACATTTTGAAATGGTCACCACAATAAATGTAGTTACTATCTGTCACCATACAATTACAGAGTTACTGACCATATTCCCTGTTTTGTACATTACCTCCCCATGAGTTATTTATTTTCTAACTGAAACGTTTTATCTCTTATCTCCTTCATTATTTTGCATCTCAGCCCTGAAAACTACCAGTTTATTCTCTGTATTTATGACTCAGTTTCTGTTTCTGTTTTATTTTTTAGATTCCACATATAAGTGAAATCATATGGTATTTGTCTTTCTCTGTATATCTTATTTCACTTAGGTCTATCCATGTTACAAATTGAAGGATTTCATTCTTTTTATGTCTGAGTAATTTAATACTCATTGTATATATGTACCGTATATCTATTCATCTGTCGGTAGACATTTAGGTTCCTCCATGTCTTTCATGTCTTTGTTGTAAATAGTGCTGTGATAAACAAAGGGGTGCATGTATCTTTCGAAATAAATGCATTTTTTTTCCTTTGGGTAAATATAGAAAAGTGGAATTACTGGGTCATATATTTCTAATTTTAATTTTTTTTCCACTTGGAAATTTTATTTTTTATTTTTATTTTTATAATTTATTTTGGTATCATTAATCTACAATTACATGTGCAATATTATGATTATTAAACTACTCCTTCATCAGGTCCCCCCCACAAACCCCATTAGAGTCACTGTCCATCAGCATAGTGAGATGCTATAGAATCATTACTTGTCTTCTCTGATTTGTACAGGCCTGCCCGCACCCCCCCAACAATACGTCTGCTAAATCGTACTGCCCCTTTTTCCCCCTTGTTCCTCCCTCCCCACCCATCCTCCTCAATTCCTTTCCCTTTGGTAACTATGAGTCCATTCTTGGGTTCTGTGAGTCTGTGGCTGTTTTGTTCCTTCAGTTTTTTTCTTTGTTCTTATACTCCACATATGAGTGAGATCATTTGATATTTGTCTTTTTCCGTGTGGCTTATTTCACTGAGCATAATACTCTCTAGCTCCATCCATGTTGTTGCAAATGGTAGGATTTGTTTTCTTCTTATGGCTGAATAATATTCCAGTGTGTATATGTACCACATCTTCTTTATCCATGCATCTACTGATGGACACTTAGGTTGCTTCCATTTCTTGGCTATTGCAAATAGTGCTGCGATAAAAATAGGGGTGTATATGTCTTTTTCAAATTGGGCTGCTGCATTCTTAGGGTAAATTCCTAGGAGTGGAATTCCTGGGTCAAATGGTATTTCTATTTTGAGTTTCTTGAGGAACCTCCATACTGCTTTCCACAATGGTTGAACTAATTTGCATTCCCACCAGCAGTGTAGAAGGGTTCCCTTCTGTCCACATCCTCGCCAACATTTGTTGTTGTTTGTGTTTTGGACGTTGGCCATCCTCACTGGTGTGAGGTGATATCTCATTGTGATTTTAATCTGCATTTCTCTGATGACTAGTGATGTGGAGCATCTTTTCATGTGCCTGTTGGCCATCTGAATTTCTTCTTTGGGAAAGTGTCTATTCATGTCCTCTGCCCATTTCTTAATTGGATTATTTACTTTTTGTTTGTTGAGGTGCGTGAGTTCTTTATATATTTTAGATGTCAACCCCTTATCGGATATGTCATTTATGAATATATTCTCCCATGCTGTAGGATGTCTTTTTGTTCTACTGATGGTGTCCTTTGCTGTACAGAAGCTTTGCAGCTTGATATAGTCCCACTTGTTCATTTTTGCTTTTGTTTCCCTTGCCCGGGGAGATATGTTCATGAAGAAGTCGCTCATGTTTATGTCCAAGAGATTTTTGCCTATGTTTTTTTCTAAGAGTTTTATGGTTTCATGACTTACACTCAGGTCTTTGATCCACCTTGAGTTTACCTTTGTGTATGGGGCTAGACAGTAGTCCAGTTTCATTCTCTTACATGTAGCTGTCCAGTTTTTCCAACACCAGCTGCTGAAGAGGCTGTCATCTCCCCATTGTATATCTAAGGCTCCTTTATCATGTATTAATTGACTGTATATGTTTGGGTTAATGTTTGGATTTTCTATTCTGTTCCACTGGTCTGTAGGTCTGTTTTTGTGCCAATAACAAATTGTCTTGATTACTGTGGCTTTGTAGTAGAGCTTGGAAGTCAGGGAGTGTAATTCCCCCTGTTTTACTCCTTTTCAGGATTGCTTTGGCTATTCAGGGTCTTTTATGGTTCCATATGAATTTTAGAATTATTTGTTCCAGTTCATTGAAGAAAGCTTGTTGGTATTTTCATAGGGATGGCGTTGAATCTGTAGACTGCTTTAGGTAGTATAGCCATTTTGATAATATTTATTCTTCCTAGCCAAGAGCATGGGATGCATTTCCATTTGTTAGTGTCCTCTTTAATTTCTCTTAGGAGTGTCTTGTAGTTTTCAGAGTACAGGTCTTTCACTTCCTTCGTTCGGTTTATCCCTAGGTATTTTACTCTTTTTGATGCATTTGTGAGTGGAATTGTTTTTCTGATTTCTCTTTCTGTTAGTTCGTTAGCGTATAGGAAAGCAACAGACTTCTGTTTGTTAATTTTGTATCCCGCAGCTTTGTTGAATTCAGATATTAGTTCTAGTAGTTTTGGAGTGGAGTCTTTAGGGTTTTTAATGTACAATATCGTGTCATCTGCAAATACTGATAATTTGACTTCTTTACCAATCTGGATGCCTTGTATTTCTTTGTTTTGTCTGATTGCTGTAGCTAGGACCTCCGTACTATGTTGAATAACAGTGGAGAGAGTGGGCATCCCTGTCTTGTTCTCGATCTTAGATGAAAAACTTTCAGCTTCTCACTGTTAAGTATGATGTTAGCTGTGGGTTTGTCATATATGGCTTTTATGATGTTGAGGTACGTGCTGTCTATACCCATTTCGTTGAGAGTTTCAATCATGAATGGATGCTGAATTTTGTCAAGTGCTTTTTCAGCATCTATGGAGATGATCATGTGGTTTTTGTTCTTTTTGTTGATGTGGTGGATGATGTTGATAGATTTTCGAATGTTGTACCATCCTCTCATCCCTGGGATGAATCCCACTTGATCATGGTGTGTGATCTTCTTGATGTATTTTTGAATTCAGTTTTCTAATATTTTGTTGAGTATTTTTGCATCTATGTTCATCAGGGATATTGGTCTGTAATTTTCTTTTTTCGTGAGGTCTTTGCCTAGTTTTGGTATTAGAGTGATGCTGGCTTCATAGAATGAGTTTGGAAGTATTCCCTCCTCTTCTATTTTTTGGAAAACTTTAAGGAGAATGGGTGTTATTTGTTCTCTATATGTCTGGTAGAATTCAGAGGTGGATCCATCTGGTCCAGGGGTTTTATTCTTGTATAGTTTTTTGATTAGCGATTTAATTTTGATGCTGGTGATTGGTGTGTTTAGTTTTTCTGTTTCTTGCTTGGTCATTTTTGGAAGGTTGTATTTTTCTAAGAAGTTGTCCATTTCTTCAGGGTTTTCGAGCTTGTTAGCATATAGATTCTCATAATATTCTCTTATAATTCTTTGTATTTCTGTCGGGTCCGTCATTATTTTTCCTTTCTTATTTCTGATTCTGTTTATGTGTGTAGATTCTCTTTTTCTCTTAATGAGTCTGGCTAGGGGTTTATCTATTTTGTTTATTTTTTCAAAGAACCAGGTCTTAGTTTCATTGATTTTTTTTCTATTGTTTTATTCTTCTCAATTTTATTTATTTCTTCTCTGATCTTTATTATGTCCCTCCTTCTGGTGACTTTGGGCCTCGTTTGTTCTTCTTTTTCCAATTTCAGTAATTGTGTCTTTAGACTGTTCATTTGGGAATGTTCTTCCTTCTTTAAATAGGCCTGGATTGCAATATACTTTCCTCTTAGAACTGCCTTTACTGTGTCCCAGAGAAGTTGTGGCTTTGTGTTGTTGTTGTCATTAGTCTCCATATATTCTTTGATTTCTGTTTTGATTTGGTCGTTAACCCATTGATTAATTAGGAGAATGTTGTTAAATCTCCATGTATTTGTGACCCTTTTTGATTTCTTTCTAAAATTTATTTCTAGTTTTATACCTTTGTGATCTGAGAAGTTGGTTTGTAGGATTTCAATATTTTTGAATTTACTGAGGTTCTTTTTGTGGCCTAGTATGTGGTCTATTCTGGAAAATATTCCATGTGCACTTGAGAAGAATGTGTATCCTGTTGCTTTTGGGTGTAGAGTTCTGTAGATGTCTGTTAGGTCCATCTGTTTTAGTGTGTTATTCAGTGCCTCTGTGTCTTTACGTATTTTCTGTCTGGTTGATTGTCCTTTGGAGTGAGTGGTGTGTTGAAGTCTCCTAAAATGAATGCATTGCTTTCTATTTCCTCCTTTAATTCTGTTACTATTTGTTTCACATATGCAGGCACTCCTGTATTGGGTGCATATATATTTTAAATGGTTATATCCTCTTGTTGAACTGACCCCTTTATCATTATGTAATGTCCTTCTTTATCTCTTGCTACTTTCTTCGTTTTGACGTCTATTTTGTCTAATACAAGTACTGCAACACCTGCTTTTTTCTCCTTGTTGTTTGCATGAAATATTTTTTTCCATACCTTCACCTTTAGTCTGTGTATATCTTTGGGTTTGAGGTGAGTCTCTTGTAAGCAGCATATAGATGGGTCTTGCTTTTCTTATCCATTCTGTTACTCTGTGTCTTTTGATTGGTGCATTCAGTCCATTTACATTTAGGCTGATTATTGATAAATATGTACTTATTGCCATTGCTGGTTTTAGATTCGTGGTTACCAAAGGTTCAAGGGTAGGTTCTCTACTATCTGACAGTCTAACTTAAGTTTCTTGTTAAGTTATTGTAGATACAGTCTGATGATTCTTTTTTTCTCTCCCTTCTTATTCTTCCTCCTCCCTTCTTTATATAATAGGTGTTTTATTCTTTGCCTTTAGTTAGTATTTGGATGGTCTGCTTTCTTTGCTATGATTTTATTTTCTCTGGTGACATCTTTTTAGCCTTAGTGGTGCTTCCCTCTAGAGCAGTCTGTTTAAGATATCGTGTAGTGGTGGCTTATAAGAGGCAAACTCTCTCAACTTTCGTTTGTCTGGAAATTGTTTAATCCCTCTGTTATATTTAAATGATAATCGTGCTGGATACAATATTCTTGGTTCAAGGCCCTTCTGTTTCATTACATTAAATATATCATGCCATTCTTTTCTGGCCTCTAAGGTTTCTGTTGAGAAGTCTGATGATAGCCTGCTGGGTTTTCCTTTGTAGGTGATCTTTTTTCTCTCTCTAGCTGCCTTTAATACTCTGTCTTTATCTTTCATCTTTGCCATTTTAATTATGTGTCTTGGTGTTGTCTTCCTTGGGTCCCTTGTTTTGGGAGATCTGTGGGCTTCCGTGGACTGTGAGACTATTTCCTTCCCCAGCGTGGGAAAGTTTTCAGCAGTTATTTCTTCAAAGATACTTTCTATCCCTTTTTCTCTTTCTTCTTCCTCTGGTACTCCTATAATGCGAATATTTTTCCATTTGAATTGGTCACACAGTTCTCTTAAAATTCTTTCATTCCTAGAGATCCTTTTATCTCTCTCTGCCTCAGCTTCTGTGTATTCCTCTTCTTTGATTTCTATTCCATTAACAGTGTCTTGCATCTCATCCAGTCTGCTGCTAAACCCGTCAATCGCTTGTCTCATCTCTGCATTGTCTTTCCTGACTTCCCTCACTTCCTCCCTTAGTTTTTGCATATTTCTCTGTAGATCCATCAGTATGGTTATGACTTTTATTCTGAATTCTTTTTCAGGAAGTTTGTGCATGTCCATCCCATCAGGCTCCATGTCTGGGGTTGTCTGGGTGAGCTTTGTTTGTACCATATTCCTCTGTCTTTTCATGGCGATAGAAGTGGTCAGAAATAGAAAAAAATAAGAAAGAGAAAAAAGAGAAAAGAAAAGCCTGCCAGGTGTAGTTTCTGTGACGATCCTGTAGGTGGCGCTGCTGCACCACTATCCCACAGCCACGCTGCTCCGCCAGGCCCTTTGTGACGCTGGCTGTGGCGGGAACAAATGGGAGGCTGCTGATTTCTGTGGGAAGTCTACGTAAGACTACTTTTCACAGCCACACTCCAAGAGGACTGAAATTACCCAGGACTCCCAGCCTTCTTGGCTGAGTGCGCTGGAACGATCCTGCTCCTCAATTGGGCCCCTGTCTCTTTAAGGCCCCTAAAAAAGCGCGCGCTTTTCTTTTGTCCTGGGGAACCGGCTGGGTGGACCTGCCATCTTGGAATCTGCACTTCTGTCTCTCCAATCTCCGATACACCTCACGATGTGTGTCAGTGCTCCCGGCGCAGATCATCCGGACTGGTTATTCGGCAGGCCTGTGCTTCCACCCCCTCCCTGCTTTGAATCCTCTCCTCCCACTGGGGCGCTGGGTTGGGGGCTGCTCGGGTCCCGCCGGGTTGTGGCTCCGTATCTTACCCACCTCGCGGGGTGCCAAGTCCTCTCAGGCGTAGCTGAAGGCTGGTGTTGTCCTGTATCTTCTGGTCTCTCTTTTAGGAATAGTTGTATTTGCTGTATTTTCATAAATATATTTGGTTTTGGAAGGAGATTTCTGCCACCCTGCTCATGCCGCCATCTTCCCGGAAGTCCCCCTCTGTTTTTAATTTTTTGAGGAACCTTCATACTGTTTTGTGTAGTGGCTGCACCAGTTTATATTCCCATGAACAGTCATGAAAGTGTTTTTCTCCACATTTTCACTAACACTTGTTACTTCTTTTCTTTTTGATAGTAGCCATTCTGAGTCCTGTGAGGTGATAATCTCACTATGGTTTTGATTTTCATTTCCCTGATGATTAGTGATGTTGAGCATCTTTTAATGTGTCTGTTGGCCATCTGTATGTCTTCTTTAGGAAAATGTCTATTCAGATCCTCTGCCCATTTTTTAATCAGATTATTTGCCTTTTTTGTTGAATTGTATGAATTTTAAAAATATATTTTGGATATTAACCCCTTGTTGGTTTAATATATTTTGGGTATTAACCCTTTGTTGGTTAGTATCATTGGCAAATAACATTCTTCCATACAGTAGGATGCCTTTTTGTTTTATTAATGGTTTCCTTCACTGTGCAAAACTTTCTAATTTGGTGTAATCCCAATTGTTTATTTTGCTTTTATTGCACTTGTCTGAGGAGACAGATCCAAAAATATTGCTAAAACTGATATCCAGTTTACTACCTATATTTTTGTTCAGGAGGTTGATGGTCAGGTCTTATATTTATGTCTCTAATCCATTTCTAGTTTATTTTTGTGAATGGTATAAGGAAGTATTCCAGTTTCATTCTTTTGCATATAGCTGTCCACTTTTCCTAACACCATTTATTGAAGAAACTGTCTTCCTCTTTGTATATTCACGTCTCCTTTATCATAGATTACGTGACTGTATAAATGTGGGTTTATTTCTGGGCTTTCAATTCTGTTCCATTGACCTATGTGTCTGCTTTTGTGCCAGTAGTATACTGTTTTGATTACTATAACTTTATAGTATAGTTTGAAATCCAGGATTGTGATACCTGCAGCTTTGTTGTTCTTTCTCAAGATTATTTGGCTAATTGGGGTCTTGTGTGGTTCCATAGAAATTTTAGGATTATTTGCTTTAGTTCTGTGAAAAAAAACATTGGTATTTTGATAGGGATTGCATCAAATCTGTAGCTTGCTTTGAGTAGTATGAATGTTTTAACGTAATGTTAATTCTTCTAATCCATTAGCGTGGAATATATTTCTGTTTATTTGTTCATCTTCAATTTCATCAGTGTGTTACAGTTTTCAGAGTACAGGTCTTGTCACCTCCTTGGTTAGATTTATTCTTAGGGATTTTGTTCTTTTTAATGGGAATTGTAAATGGGATTGTTCTCTTGATTTCTCTTTCTGCTAATTCATTATTAGAATGTAGAAACACAACAGATTTTGGCATATTAATTTTGTATCCTGCATCTTTACTGAATTCATTTATTAGTTCTAATAGTTTTTTGGTAGAGTTTTTAGATTTTCTAAAGTTTTACTTCTTTGTTCAGTTCAGATGCCTTTTATTTCTCTTTCTTGTCTGATTGCTGTGGCTAGGACTTCTGGTACTATGTTGAATAAAAGTGTCAAGAGTGGTCATCCTTATCTTGTTCCTGGTTTTAGAGGAAAAGCTTTCAGCTTTACACCATTGAGTATGATGTCAGCTCTGGATTTGACATATCTGGCTTTAATGTTAATGTATGTCTCCTCTATACTGACTTTGTTGAGAGTTTTGCTGAGAATTTTTGCATCTGTGCTTATCAGGAATAATGACCTCTATTTTTCTTTTTTTGTACTCTGTCTGGTTTTGGTATCAATAATGCTTTTGATATCTGGTAACAAATGTGGAGGCATTCCTTCCTCTTTTGTTTTTTGAAATAGTTTGAGAAGAATAGGTATTAACTGTTCTTTAAATATCTGGTATAATTCATCTGTGAATCCATTGGTGCTGGACTTTTGTTTTTTGGGAGTTTTTGATAACTGATTTGATATCATTACTAGTAATCAATTTCTTCAGCTTTTCTTTTCTTCCTGATTCAGTATTGGAGGATAGTATATTTCTAGAAATTTATCCATTTCTTTTAGGTTGTCTAATTTGTTGGTGTATAATTTTTTGTAGTAATCGTTTGTAGTCTCCTACAATCCTTTGTATAACTGTGGTGTTGGCTGTAACTTCTCTTTCATCTGATTTCATTTATTTGAGTCCTCTCTTTTTTCTCTTAATGAGTTACTAAAGGGTTATCAATTTTATCTTTTCAAAGAACCACTTTTGTTACCTTTTCAAAGAAGTTTGTCTTTTCATTGATCTTTTATTTTTTCTCTATTTAATTTATTCCCACTCTGACCCTTATTATTTACTTCCTTCCTCCCTCCCTCCCTCCCTGCCTTCCTCCCTTCCTCTTTGTTCTTTTTCTAGATTATTTAAGATTTTTCTTACTTCTTAAGATGAGCATAATCACTATAAATTTCCCTCTGAGAACTGCTTTTGCTGCATCCCAAAGACTTTGGACTGTTGTATTTCCATTTTCATTTGTCTCACGGTATATATTTTTATTTCTTTGATGTCTTTGCTGACCTACTGGTTGTTTAATAGCATGTTGTTTAGCCTCCTGGTGTTTGTGGGTTTTTCCAGTTTTTTTCTCGTCATTGATTTCTAGTTTCCTACTGTCATGGGTTAAAGATGCTTAATATGCTTTCATTGTTCTTAGATGTATTGAGGCTTGTTTTGTGGCTTAACATGATCTGTCTTGGAGAATGCTCCATGTTCATTTGAAAAGAATTTGTATTTTGCTGGTATTGGATGAACTGTTCTGTATATATTTCTTAAGTCTCTTGGTCTAATTTAAGTTACTGTTTCCTTACCGATTTTCTGTGTGAATGCTCTTATCTCTGTGAAAGCATTCTGTGTGAATGCTTATTGATGTAAGTAAGGTGTTAAATCTTTCATTGAGTGATACTGTGCGAAGGCCCTCTAAGAGAGCCCTTTAAGAGCGGTGTCTCAGTTTCCTTTAGCCCTCTGACTCTCCTGGAGTTAAGGCTTGCTGGTTGTTTTCAGAGCCAGACATGTGGAGGCTTTACTTCTCAGTGCAGATTACCAGGATGGGGACGGAGGAGTTCCTGATATGGGGCTTGGATCCCTTGCTTTACAGAGAGGGTCTCCACACCTGTGATATCCCTCCCACTTATAGGTTGCCACGCCGTGGAGTTGGTTACCAACCACATGGTGCCCCTCCTATCCTTCTTGATGTGACTTTTTAAAATTTATTATTATTTTTTTTATTTTGGTATTGTTAATGTACAATCACTTGAACAACATTATGGTTACTAGACCCCCTATTATCAAATCCCCCCCCACATACCCCATTACAGTCACTGTCCACAGTGTAGTAAGATGCTATAGAAACACTACTTATCTTCTCTGTAAATACTGCCTTTCCCGTGTTCCCAGCCATGACATTACGTGTGCTAATTGTAATGCCTCTTTTCACCCCTTATCTCTCCCTTCCCACCCATCCTCCCCAGTCCCTTTCCCTTTGGTAACCGCTAGTCCATTCTTGGGTTCTGTGAGTCTGCTGCTGTTTTGTTCCTTCAGTTTTTTCTTTGTTCTTAGACTCCACAGATGAGTAAAATCATTTGATACTTGTCTTTTTCCGCCTGGCTTATTTCAGTGAGCATAATACCCTCTAGCTCCATCCACGTTGTTGCAAATGGTAGGATTTGTTTTCTTCTTATGGCTGTATAATATTCCATTGTGTATATGTACCACATCTTCTTTATCCATTCATCTACTGATGGACACTTAGGTTGCTTCCATATCTTGGCTATTGTAAATAGTGCTGCAATAAACATCGGGGTGCATATGTCTTTTTCAAACTGCGCTGCTGCATTCTTAGGGTAAATTCCTAGGAATGGAATTCCTGGGTCAAATGGTATTTCTATTTTGAGTTTTTTGAGGAACCTCCATACTGCTTTCCACAATGGTTGAACTAGTTTACATTCCCACCAGCAGTATAGGAGGGTTCCCCTTTCTCCACATCCTCACCAACATTTGTTGTTCCTTGTCTTTTGGATGTTGGCCATCCTGACTCATCCTAATGAGTGTGAGGTGATCTAATTGTGGATTTAATTTACATTTCTCTGATGATTAGTGATGTGGAGCATCTTTTCATGTGCCTGTGGGCCATCTGAATTTCTTCTTTGGAGAAGTGTCTGTTCAGGTCCTCTGCCCATTTTTTAATTGGCTTATTTGCATTTTGTTTGTTGAGGTGTGTAAGCTCTTATATATATTTTGGATGTCAACCCCTTATCAGATATGTCATTTATGAATATATTGTCCCATACTGTAGGATGTCTTTCTGTTCTACTAATGATGTCCTTTGCTGTACAGAAGCTTTTTAGTTTGATATAGTCCCACTTGTTCATTTTTGCTTTTGTTTCCCTTGCCTGGGGAGATATGTTCATGAAGAAGTTGCTCATGTTTATGTCCAAGAGATTATTGCCTATATTATTTTCTAAGAGTTTTATGGTTTCATGACTTACATTCAGGTCTTTGATCCATTTTGAGTTTACTTTTGTGTATGGTGTTAGACAGTAATCCAGTTTCATTCTCTTACATGTAGCTGTCCAGTTTTGCCAACACCCAGTGTGGAAGAGGCTGTCATTTCCCCATTGTATATCCATGGCTCCTTTATCGTATATTAATTGACCATATATGCTTGGGTTTATATCTGGGCTCTTTTCTGTTCCACTGGTCTGTGGGTCTGTTTCTGTGCCAATACCAAATTGTCTTGATTACTGTGGCTTTGTAGTAGAGCTTGAAGTCAGGGAGCGTAATTCCCCCTGCTTTATTCTTCCTTCTCAGGATAGCTTTGGCTATTCAGGGTCTTTTGTGGTTCCATATGAATTTTAGAATTATTTGTTCCAGTTCATTGAAGAATGCTATTGGTATTTTGATAGGGATTGCACTGAATCTGTACATTGCTTTAGGCAGGATGGCCATTTTGACAATATTAAATCTTCCTAGCCAAGAGCATGGGTTGAATTTCCATTTATTAGTGTCCTCTTTAATTTCTCTTAGGAGTGTCTTGTAGTTTTCAGGGTATAGGTCTTTCATTTCCTTGGTTAGGTTTATTCCTAGGTATTTTATTCTTTTTGAAGCAACTGTGAATGGAATTTTTTCCTGGTTTCTCTCTCTGCTAGTTCATCCCTAGTGTGTAGGAATGCCACAGATTTCTGCGTATTAATTTTGTTTCCCGCAACTTTGCTGAATTCAGATGTTAGACCTAGTAGTTTTGGAGTGGATTCTTTGCGGTTTTTTATGTAGAATATCATGTCATCTGCAAACAGGGACAGTTTGACTTCTTCCTTGCCAATCTGGATGCCTTTTATTTCTTTGTGTTGACTTTTTTTTTTTTTTTTACATATCTTAGCCCTGGAAGAGCTGTTCTGCTAGTCTTCAGGTCTCTCTCAGTGAGTTACTTTATATGCAGTTGCAACCTGCCTGTGTCCATGGGAGGAGGCAAACTCTCAGGATTTTCCTATTTTGCCATCTTCCCCTGAGTCTTACATGTCCTTATTTATTGTAATGTATATAAATGATCTAATTTTTTTTTAGATTTAAGAACATATACATATAGGAAAATATTTTGATTATTTCTTTTTAGACATCATCTATAAAACACTTAAGGATTGCATAATAGAAACTATTTCAGGGATATCAGAAGACATGGTGCTCTTCATTCTTCCATTTATGCAACCACTAAGAAGTAGTTCTTAAATATTTTGGTTTAGAACTTGCTTAATTGTGGTTACTCAAGTGTAGTACCAAAAGGTAGTCAGATCCCTTAGCCTACTCTGAATTAGACATTTGCAGCATGTGTGTAGCTTCATTTTCATGGGAAGTCATCCTCAAAATCTTCTTTCTTTCTGTATTTTAACAAAAGTCTCTTAACTGGGACTTAGTTTTCTTTTTGTAAAACAGAATGGTTTGGATGAAGATGGTTGAGTTAATTGTGTATGAATGACTTGAAGGCTTTTAAAATATTTTATTTTTTGAAGGAGGGCAGCATTATGAATCTGAGTATTTTAAAATGAGAGATACTTACAGATAAGGAAGTTTTAGAATTGTTTAAAAACTAAGGTTTAAGTTTTTGTGTCAATTCTATTTTTTTTACCCCAAAAGCTCCTAAAAGACGACGGCCTGCACGCTCAATATTTGATGGTTTCCGGGATTTTCAAACTGAAACTAGTAGGTATCTATGGACTAGTTTATAATCTCTCTCTTTCTTCCTTCTTATCTTTCTCCCTCCCCTCTTCCCCCTGTCCCACATATAAACCACAAATTGGAAAAGCACCCTTATACAACCCCATAGGTCAAGATCTTAATTTGTTTAATATACTGTTTTTTAAAGAAAAAGGCAATTAATATTAGGCCTAATTACTTTGAGAATCACTTAAAGAGTGAAATTATGATTCAGTCTGTGATTATTACTGATTCCTCCTTGAGCTGAATTATTCCAAATTGTAACGTATTTAGTGGTAGAAGAATAATAAGAAATGGAGATAATATAAGAAATCTGGTAATTTATGAACTTAAGCAGCTTTTGAATGATCGCTTAAATACTGGCTATAATATAATAAGAAACGAATTTCCCAGAAGATCCTAAAATCTTTCAAAGAAATGACCACAATGAAAATGGGTATTATAGGAGTAAAAAAAAATAGACAAGAAAAAGCAACACCACAAAAACAGCCACTATTAATATTTCCAAATAGTTGTTTGGAATTGGTTTTTCTCTTTCTATGGAATGAGAATCTATTAGAACAAGAATCTTAGCCTTATATTTTTAGAGGATTTAGTAATGATTAGCAATGGGATTGTAAAGTAAAGGACAGTTATGTTTAGAGAATATATGAGAAACTCAGACCATGCTTGATTTTGTATTGATTTGTAATGAGCTCATTGAAGCACAGGTAGGTCTCGTAACTTTGGAGAGAGTTGAAGGATCATCAGGGAAGTCTGTGCCCTTCCAGGAGAAAGTGACAATTGTGGTCATTGCCAGAATCTTTAAAGATTGGGAATGTAGCTAGAAAGAACAAATAAATAAGGATCACTTTCAGAACTAGATAAATGGAAATAAAAGCTTTCTCCTATACTAAAGTTAGTTTTGAATATGTGAAGGAAGTATTTTGGTGGGTGACTCTAATACAATTTTCTGCTGGATAGAGAGCACCACCATCTTAAAGACTCCCTCTCTGCCCTGCTTTTTTTGTTTTGTTGTTTGTTTTGTGTGTGTGTGTGTGTGTGTGTGTGTGTGTGTGTGTGTGTGTGTGTTGCAGAGTCAGCATTATATATTTATGTTTGCATTTGAAACCAGCATGTCCTTCAGTAATTCTTGCCAATGATGTGTGTTTTTTATGTTGCCAGATTCAGGACTTTTATTTTATGGCTAAATTAAATTTTCTCATCCTCCTGTGTTGCAGTTCGACAAGAACAGGAATTAAGAAATGGAGGAGCAATAGATAAGAAACTAACTACCCTTGCAGATCTATTCCGGCCACCCATTGATTTGATGCATAAAGGCAGCTTTGAAACAGTAAGTTGTTGGAGATTCTAAGCCTTAGCTATGAATCCCTTTGCATTTTTAATGCCAGTTTTTTCTAAGAGCAAAAATATATTTCTAAGAGCAAAAAAAAGAGTTTTCAGAAGGAACAGAACATCAGTAAACTTACAGACACTGAGAAGTGACTAGTGGTTACAAAGGGGGAAGAGTTGGGGTGGGTGCAATGGGGGAAGCAGATAAAGGGGCACAATAATTCAAAATCACAGTATGTTGATCATGGGTACTGTTGAACCACTGTGATACACATTTGAAACCAACATTAGATTGTATATTAACGACACTTTAATAAAAATAAAAAGTTTTCAACCTACAGGGAATTGGCATTTCAGTAAGTATGATATAAGTGTGAGATACTTAAAAGGTTACATTGATTTATATTTCTACCAACAGTATATGAAATTGCTTGATAAAATCCTTTTATTAGCCTTGTGTGGTATTGCTTTAGAATCTTTGCCATTTTGATATATATTTTTTAATCTTTTTTTAGTTCATGTATCTTTGATTACTACTGCGAATAGTGTATGTGTGTGTTGAGCCATTTGTGGATTGTTAGGTATCTTTTGCCCATATTTCTATTGGGATCCTAGTGTGTTTTAAAAAAAATATTTCTGTAGTTACAGAATACATTCTCCCTCTGTTCTTGGTTTAACTTGGCTAAAGCCAAAGAAAAACTTTCCAGGGCAGATTTATTTGATAGTCTGCTATATTACAAGCTTAATGAGGGTAAGGCAAACATGTTTCATTTTATTTTGGTAATCACTGGGACCCAGTCTGTGGAATTTAATAACATACTATTTGTTCAATAAATGAATTGAGTTAGGATTTTCAAAATTCTTTTCTTGATGTGCTCAAACATCTTGCTTTTGTGTATGGATCAGCATGTTAATGATCTTCGCATACATTTCCATTATTTACACAGATGTAAATAACTTAAATTTCAGGTAAGTCTTAACCTGTTGGGATAAAGTAGACCCAAAATGATATTAGTAGTTACATATTTGGAAGTGAATTATGACTCTCAGAAAATTTTATCCCTTGACATATCTTTATCCTAGGCTACGTGAAATACTTAGGATAAGAAATGTAACTGTAATCTTTTTCAGAAAATAATAATTTTCTGAATTATAATACCTGAAAATGTTTGGCTGCATGTTATGGAAAATCCAAACAATGGTAATTTGATCCAACAAAGGTTTCTTTTTGTCATGTGGTAAGTCTAGAGTTGAAGCAGTCTGTTGTGTTCATTCCTCAGCTTAAAGATGTCAGGTTAGATGTCTCCTCAGTTTTCATCTTTCCCTCATGATCTTAATACAGCAACTGCCTATTTTTTCTGGTGTCCAGGCAGTTATATAACTGTCTTTTCTAGTGTCCTGGTGATAATACAGCCATTGAGCAAGAATAGCAATATGAAAGACAAAAAGAATCTGAATTTGTTTTGACAAAAAAGATCTATGTTGTCTGTTTGTATTAGCTTCTAAGTTGCTCTAAGGCTTAATGAAATAAACTCTGAGCTCATTTAATTTTGTCACTGTGGGCTTATAAAAAGCAGTTACTCTGCTGTTTGTATATTGAGGGAAAGTGTAAATCTTTTTTGATATCGTCATCTGACTTGATTCATTTTGTTAAGTTATACTACCTTGTTTTCTTTGTATTTCATG
This sequence comes from Smutsia gigantea, assembly GCA_032199065.1. Lineage (NCBI taxonomy): Eukaryota > Metazoa > Chordata > Mammalia > Pholidota > Manidae > Smutsia > Smutsia gigantea. Next base: position 177,685 of record JAVSCE010010012.1, read on the forward strand.
ACCTGTATTGTTTGCAACAATCTATCATTTTTTCACTGATAACACTAAAGTTTATCATTTACAAGTCTTTAAATAACATACACATCCAGAAAAAGTAGGCATTTCAGTATGACTAAAGATATATCTTATCAAAACTAGGGAGGTCATATGCAAAGTTGTCATTGAAATTAAGTCATTGAAGCTTAGAGAGGTGAACATTAAAAATCAGAGGGAGAGCTAAAGGGTATTTGCTTAGTGAAAAAAGCCAAGCGGAGAAAGGCAAGTACCAAATGATTTCACTCATCTGTGGAGCATAAGAACAAAGCAAAAACTAAAGGAACAAAACAGCAGCAGACTCACAGAACCCAAGAATGGACTAACAGTTACCAAAGGGAAAGTTACTGGGGAGGGTGGGTGGGAAGGGAGGGAGAAGGGGATTGTGGGGTATCATGATGAGTGCACATGGTGTGTGTGGGGTCACGGGGGAGACTGTAGCACAGAGAGACAAGTAGGGACTCTGGCATCTTACTACACTGATGGACAGTGACTGCAATGGGGCATGGGGGGGACTTAATAAGGGTGAATGTAGTAACCACATTGTTTGTTTTTCTTGTGAAACCTTCATAAGAGTGTATATCAATGATACCTTAATAAAAAAAAATACTAGATGTGTAAAAAAAAAATCAGAGGGACACTCATCAGCTGTTCAGACAGGGCCATGGGTTTGGGCACTGTATTAGATGTAGAGCTTAGATATCGTTTTTTTTTTAAGGTATTATTAATATACACTCTTATGAAGGTTTCACATGAAAAAACAATGTGGTTACTACATTTACCCATATTATCAAGTCCCCACTCATACCCCAATTCAGTCACTGTCCATCAGTGTAGTAAGATGACACAGATTCAGTGTTTGCGTTCTCTGTGCTACACTGTTTTCCCCATGATTCCCCACACCATGTGTACTAAACATAATACCCCACAATCCCCTTCTCCCACTCACCCTCCCACACCCCTCCCCGTTGGCAACCACTTGTTTCCTTCTTGAAGTCTCTGAGTCTGCTACTATTTTGTTCCTTCAGTTTTGCTTCATTGTTATACTCCACAAATGAGGGAAATCATTTGGCACTTGTCTTTCTCCACCTGTCTTATTTCACTGAGCATAATATCCTCCAGCTCCATCCATGTTGTTGCAAATGGGAGGCTTTGTTTCCTTCTTATGGCTGAATAGTATTCCATTGTGTATATGTACCACCTCTTCTTTATCCATTCATCTACTGATGGACACTTAGGTTGCTTCCATATCTTGGCTATTGTAAAAAGTGCTGCGCTAAACATAGGGGTGCATATGTCTTTTTGAATCTGAGAAGTTGTATTCTTTGGGTAAATTCCAAGGAGTGGGATTCCTGGGTCAAATGGTATTTGTATTTTTAGTTTTTTCAGGAGCCTCCATATTGCTTTCCACAATGGTTGAACTAGCTTACATTCCCAGCAGTATAGGAGGGTTCCCCTTTCTCCATATCCTCGCCAGCATTTGTTGTGCTTAGTCTTTTGGATGGTGGGCATGTGAGGTGATATCTCATTGTGGTTTTAATTTGCATTTCCCTGATGATTAGTGATGTGGAGTAACTTTTCATGTGTCTGTTGTCCATCTGAATTTCTTCTTTGGAAAACTCTCTCTCCATATCCTCTGCCCATTTTTTAATCGGGTTATTTGCTTTTTTGGGTGTAGAGGCGTGTAAGTTCTTTATATATTTTGGATGTTAACCCCTTGTTGGATATGTCATTTACATATATATTCTCCCATACTGTATGATGCCTTTTTGTTCTGTTGATGGTGTCCTTTGCTGTACAGAAACTTTTTAGTTTGATGTAGTCCCATGAGTTCATTTTTGCTTTTGTTTCCCTGGCTTGAGAAGATGCGTTCAGGAAGAAGTCATTCATGCTTATATTCAGGGAGCTTAGCTATAGTTTTACAGATTCAGAAACTAGACTTTCTTAGCGTAATTAGATGTAGACCATGTTTGAGGGTTCTGGCTCATGCTAATCAGGAGACTGATTAATTCACTTGTTCATTCAGTAAATAATAATATCAAGGCCTTCTCTTGCAAGGCTTTGCTCTAGGTCATGAGGGCTGTTATTTGTTGGATAAATGTTTGACTTCATGTGAGAGAGATCAGGAAGAAAATAAACAGTAGCTTAAAAAAGATAGACGTCCAGGCTGTTAGAATGGTTCTGCCGTATGAAATTAATGGGAGTGCAGTTTTCTCTGTCTTGTTCTGCTGTTCCCTAGGTCTTGCTTGCCCTTGTCCATTCTATTTAAGATGGCTTACGCCATGTTTGCTTTTCAGCCAGCATTAAGGAGGGAAGGAGCTGAGAAGAAAACTCCTTTTCCCTTTAAAGGCACAACTAGAAGTTGTACACATCACTTCTGCTCACATCCTATGACCACAGTTTGGCAATCTGGCCACACCAAGCTGCAGAGACACACTAGGAAATCCAGATAGTTAGCTTCTTAGGTTGACAGAACTTGGAGGTTCTGTTACTAAGAGGAAGAAGGGGAAAATGGGTGTTTGGCACCTATAAGCAGTTTGTGCCACAGGGAGATAGTGGTAAACAAATTATACAAGTTCTTGCCATCACAGAGTTTATAATCTAGAGGGATATAGGTATAAACAAAAACCAAAAACAATATATACACATAACATGCATTAGTGTATATATATTTTATATATGTTCATGTGTATATGTGTGTGTATATATATATATATATATAGAGAGAGAGAGAGAGAGAGAGAGAGAAATTTCAGTTTATAGTAGTTGCTGGGAGAAAGAATAAAATAAGGGAAAGGCTGTTTTCTGTTTGTTCAGGGCCACCAAGGTGCTTATATTCTTATAGGTAAATTGAAAGCAAGGTTAATTTCATAGGTTTCACTTATGTTTGTAAATTGTGAGGAGAGAGGACTGTTTTAGATAGGATACCAGGGAAGATTCTGAAAGGATGAGATATGAGTGGAAACCTAAATTAAGCGAGGGAATATGAGCCATTGGAAGGTCCAAGGGAAGAGCAGATAAAACAGTAAGTGTAAGGTACTGATGGTGGAAAGAAGTTTAGTTCTGGGATAGCCAAGAAAACCAATGTAGCCAGAGCAGAGTGAGCAAGGCACTTGGGATGAGTGATCTGACTACAGACAAGGGAGCATTTCTTAGGTTTTCTTCTTTCCCCAGTAGCCTGTAAGTTCCATGAACGTAGGGACTTTATTTTTACTCGGGTGTATCCACAGTGCCTAGAAGAGCCTCTGGCACATAATTGGCCCTTTTTAATCTGCTAAATTACTGAATGGCGTAGTCTGGATTATACAGTACACAAAGAATCAGGACAATTTCCATAATACTCCTTATTTTCTTAAGAAATACATATTTACTTATTGAAGTTGCCATTCAGTTATGTACACACCTAGTCCTAATTATCCAAGAGTGCTTTTTAATTTCAAAAGTACTTGCTACCAATGCAAGTGAAAATATTTTAGCTAAAAATGTAAAGAACCAATCTGGTAACAAAATATATAATGACTCCATTCATCATTTAACATTTTTTTCTGAATAAAATTTATATATAGCTTATATAGTTTTATTCAAATTAGGCAAAAATTAGAGAAAAATTAGAAAGCTATTAGGGAAAATAATAAAATCATAATTTCCATTTAAAAGTACATATTTTAATATATTTCCATCTTGACTTTATGCAGACATGTTATTGAAACAAATTATTTTTTACTCTATCTTTTTCATATTTCCCTAAACTGATTGGGACTGAGAGATGTTAGCCTCCCTCTGTTTCCCCTTTATCATGGATAAATCCTAATCACATACCTCTGTATTTGGTGTAGGCACACTTGCCCTTGGGTCTCCTTATAATGGCTTTTAAATGTCAATTCAGAGCAGCCTAATAGATTACAAGAGGGGAGGTTCATCATTTGCCCCGCGACCCACTCTCATCTCTAGTCCTTGACTTAGATTGTGTATGACTCTCTTAAATTCCCTCCAAGTGTTAGTTTGCATGAAATTCACATCTTCTTTGAGCCCTTTCTCCTAGCAGTAATTTGTTAACAGCATCTTCAGTTTCGTTTACTGGTACAAGGTTTCTCCCCACTGTAAGCTTCATGAAGGTAGAGATTTTTGTGTTTTCATAACTGCTGTAACTGTAACCACCTCTAACAGTACCTGGAATGTGATACTCAGTATTTGTTGAATGAATGAATCTGAAGTAATGAAAGCATGAATGAATAAATGAATTTTTAAAGTTAAAAGCAAATGATTCCATCATTTTAAAATTCTAGACTTTTATTATTTTCAGTGTTAAAAATTTTTTTTCTTGTCAGTGTTTTAGTTGAGGCCAATTTATGTACATTTACGCTTTTATAGGGATATGTTCTCTCTAATCTACCTCTCTGGAATGTGTGTTGATTTTTTTCTTTATTCTCAAATACTTTTTCTTCAATTAAGGCAGTATAATTACTCATTGATCACCTATTTATTAAATCTGTGTACATGATATACTTCCTAGGAGCAAGAAGTTATTTTATTTGTATACATTAGAATAATCCTTTGACTACTTAAATACAACTTCCTGGCTTAACACATGGCAATTTCCATTTAGAACTTAGGTTCTCATCTGTGGAATCAGTAGTGAATGTAGAATATCATTTTCTCTGGGAATTCCTACCAAAAAATATGATTACAGTACTTGTAAGATTGTGTAAATCTTAAATCAAGATATTCTTAGTCTTACAGTTTCTAATACCTGCAAAATGATGTATGTTCTTCAGTTGTTAGTAAGCTGAGTTAATTGATATCAAAGTTTCCCCATGTCAAGCTGATTTGGAAAAGGATATTATTCCAGTCCAAAATTATTCAAAACTATGACTTTTGTATCATTGTTCCTATGCAAAGGTTTGAGGTAGCATTTGCTCATTTGCTCTTCTACCATTCTTTTCCTATTTAACAGCACTTCTTAGGTTTTTATGGTAGTGAGGTGAAGTTACACACTCAGGACTGCTATTGTGCTATAAATCAGGGAGTCTCTTGGAGATCATTCAGAAACATTTTTTGATCTTGTAATCTCATTTTTTGAAATCTACTTCTAGGAAAACAACCGTAAGAAAAGAAACCTTCATCAGTTTTTACTGAAATATTTAGAGTGATTCTATAAAAAATCATGAATATGACATTTGTAACTGTGTATAGAAAACAGTACTGAAAAAAATGAAACAACATAAAATAATACATACACACGGGTTACCTCTGTTAAAAGGGAGAGGTATGTTTGTGGATAGGGATTGGAAGAGACAATGCAAAATAATTATGTGACTTACCTTAAGTTTGTGGAATCTTTTTCAGGTAAAAATGTTTAAATGTACAGTTGACCTTTAAACAACATGGGTTTGAGTTGTATAGGTCCACTTATACATGGATTTTTTTCAATAACTACATTGGAAAACTTTTTGGAGATTTGCAGCAATTTGAAAAACCGTTTTCATTTCTCTAGCTTACCTTATTTTAAGAATATAATATATAATACATAGAAAATACAAACTATGTGTTAATTGACTATTTATGTTATTGGTATGGCTTCCAGTCAACAGTAGGGTATTAGTGCCTAAGTTTTTAGGGGGTCAGAAGTTATAAGCAGTTTCTCAACTATGTGGGGGTCAACACCCTTAACCCCCTGCATTGTTCAAGGGCCAACTATAAAATAAAAATCCAACCATTACAACAAATAACAGTAAATTTAAAAGTTTATTTAAATTTGAAAATGCTTGAAAATGGACAGTATAAATACATACATACATGCAAATTAATAAAATAACAGATACTAAAAATTCTAGATGTCATATTTGAGGGAAAAAACTTAGTATTTAGAAGAGGACAGTCTGAATTCTGAAGCATACTAGCTGCCAAGTAAAGCATGTTTCTAACAAATATGTGTGACTTTACTCTCATAGGCCAAAGAGTGTGGCCAGATGCAAAATAAGTGGCTGATGATAAACATTCAAAATGTACAAGACTTTGCATGCCAGTGCCTCAACCGTGATGTATGGAGCAATGAAGCTGTGAAGAATATAATACGGGAACATTTCATTTTCTGGCAGGTGAGAAGGAAATGTTAGTCAAAATTTTTGTAGTATGGGTTGTTGGGAAGGAGGAATTAAGGTATAAACTGGAAAAAATTAATGACTGAGTTAAATTATGACATATAAAAAAGTAAAATCATCCATAGTGGCTGAAATAGTGGGGAGAAGTGAAGGTAAGGGCAGCAATAAAGAACTCCTAAGGAAAGAGGAAAAAAGAACCAAGCCATGTAAACCATATAATAAAAGAGTTTAAATGTCTTAATGTAATGTACAGCTGTACTGTTCAATAGAAATATAATGTGAGCCACATATGTAATTTAAATTTTTCTAGTAGCCACATTTAAAAAGGTCAAAAGAAGTATGTGGAATTAATTTTAGTATTTTTAAAAACCAGTATATCTAATATAAAACTAATATTAAAATATTAATGAAATGTTTTGGTGTTGTCTTCAAAGATGTGGTGTATATTTTACACTTGTATTAGAGCTCAGTTTGGACTAGCCATAGTTCAAGTGCTTCAGAAGCACATGTTCTAGTGGCTACTGTATAATTTACGGTACAGACGTGGAAATTCCTAGAGTAAGGAAAAATGTTTGACTACTTGAACTTTAGCTTGAGTTTGATACTCTGACTATATGACCTTAGACTTGTCACTTAGTCTTGCTGGCTGTAGTTTCTTTTTATATAAATTATTGAGCTCAGTGAGTTGATCTTGCTCCAATTTTTTATTTTATGAAAAATTATAGAAAATAAAAACTTCTGAATGAACTTAATTCTTTTCTCACTATATAAGATAAGCTATTAATGTTATTAATTTGCCTGTTCATGTTTGACAGGTCCCTAAGTTGATTATGATTTTTTTCTGAATGGTAACCTTTTATTCAGCAACTATTGATTGAACATGTCTTTGCTTAGCACTGTGCTAAGCACTCAAGCTTAATAGTCTAATGGGCTGTGATTTATTAAGATGTGTATGGTTGAAAGTCAGGAACGACATATATAAATTTCCAGAAGGGACTGAGGCTAGGAAGTTGAGGGAGTTCACATCAGATGACTTTCAATTTCTCTTTAACATGTGAGTGATATCCTAATATACACAAAAGGTATATTTGGAGAACTGATTGCTGCTGGTATAATAACAAGGATATCGTTGGTACTTTTTCACAGGCTCTCTTGTTTGTGTTTTTTTCTTAATGTATCAATGGTTTAATAGGTGTACCATGACAGTGAGGAAGGTCAGAGATACATACAGTTTTATAAGCTAGGGGATTTCCCCTATGTTTCCATCTTGGATCCACGGACAGGTAAGATTCATACCAGCTTACAGCCTTTAACCTATCATTTCTTTCAGTTACCCAAATGATTGCTGTCTAAAATTTGACTGAATCCAGTTTCAGAATAATTGTTTATAATTTAGATGAAGGTTTCTTGTTCATGCCCCATAGATTAAACATCTATTGAAGTGTGTATTTAGGGAGTCTGTTTCTGAAAACTTTGAGAAACGGCAGTTTATATGTGCAGTTCTGTTCTTTCAAAGAATAATAGTTTATCATTCTTGTCATTTTATAGGGAACCCCTTTAGGTTGTCTATTATTAATATATTAAGATTGTTCAGGTACTGGTTGTAGTCCTATCAGAGAAGCAGAGGGTAGAGCTGGTTTTATTATTAATTGAGTTTTACATAGGTATTGCTTTGTCTGAATCTCTTCTTCCTAAATGGCATTAAGTGATATTAGCAGATAAAATAGTTGCCCTATCATGATGACTGGGAATCTCTTAGGTTGGTTATAATTAATGTATCCTTTAGGTTAAAAGAAACTATGTAACGAGGGGCGGGGATATGTGTTTCTAGTAAATTTTAATTATTCATATGTGAAAAGAAATAATGAGAATGTTCAGAAAGGGTGTTGATTTTGTTATATATGCTGGTTTTTAATCTTCAGGTCAGAAGCTAGTAGAGTGGCACCAGTTAGACGTATCTTCTTTCTTGGACCAAGTGACAGGATTTCTGGGTGAACATGGGCAACTGGATGGACTTTCTAGCAGTCCCCCGAAAAAATGTGCCCGTTCAGTAAGTATGACTAAGAAGTGGCAATAGGCAGTTAAGTGTGATTGTACATAAGTATCTTGTGTAAAATATTTGAAGTTAAGATGGTAAAGATAACACTGTAAGTAGTGGACAGTTATAATTTGTGGCCATACATCTTGGATACCCTCATGTTTTGATAATTTGATATTGTTTCTATCTTCTCAATGAAAAGAAAAGGCTATCTTCTCAATATGGTTCTTTGGTTCTATCTTCTCAGTAAAATCATAAGATTCATTTTTCCAGTCTTCCTTGCAGCTAGGTTACAGGCATGTGACCTAAGACCTGTGTTCAGTAGTAAACAATATGAATATATAGCAGTGAACAGGAGGACTGATCTGACAAGCCTGGTGACAGAGGAATCCACTTCTCAGAGTCAGCATTGCTAGGACTTGTATCCAGGTTTAAGCAGCAGTAGAAATGTTGATTTTGATAGACATCTTTTATGGCATAGTTGGGCATTATTGCTGGTTATGTATTTTGGGGACCTGGCTCTCTGGCCCACCCAGAGATTATTTCTATACTTAATTTCTGTAATATGCTATTACTAGGAAGACCTATTTGATAATTGGTATCAAGATTAGTTGCATGTGAGAAATCTTCAAAGATACAGGAATGTCAGCACTGGTTGTAGGACCTGTTTGGTTTTGATGGCAATGAGAATAAAATTAGTTTTAGTTAGAAGATGTGGCATTGGCAACTCATATCATGCAGTGATAAAACTGTTCCTTAAGTTATCACCTAGACTAAAGTGCCCATGGACACTAAAGGCTATGGGTACTTGCCAAGGGGTGGTATAGAATTCTTTTTTTTTCCCTCATTACTCAGAGTTTTATTTAGGTGGACACAGTGAAGAACTAAAACATTGGTTCATCTTTATCAATAGACACAATTGGTTTTTTGCTTTGTTTTGGTTTTTTCCATTACTCAAAGAAATTTTACTTCTGTAGAATTCTTTTTTAATGCATGAAAAAAGCCAGAGAGTTTCTGTAATTGCTAGAAGATAGTTCCTTATCTCTTGTAGACATAAGGTTGATACTGTCAAAAACCAGAGCCTGAGTTTGAGTTGCTGAATTATAACATATAGTGTGTTTACAATCTTGCCAGGTCTCTTACAATAAAAGTTAAGGCACTTGGTGGAAAAGAGTGAAACTGTAAAACTGGGCAAATGCATGGGGATGATTTGGGTAACGTACCTCAGATCCCCACTTCTGATACTAAGTTCTTTGAATGTTATAAATTTTGATCAAATGTGTATAAAAGAAACACCAACAAGTAATAGCTTAAACAGGATATCTTCTTTTCTCAACAAGAAGACCAGAGGCAAACAGTGTAGTATATTGTCAAGGAGACCAGGTTCTTCCTCTTTTTCCCCCCTCCATCCTGAGTATTGGCTTATGTCCTCACAGTCTCAGTATAGGTGCTGCGTTCCCAGGTATCGTATCCAAGCATGGACAAGGAAGAAGGGGGTGGTGCTTCTGTTACAAAGGTAAATAGCTCCAGATAAGAGTTCTGCTTATTTTACCTGGGCACATTTTCTTGCAGAAGTTTTTGCAAGATTTGATGTTCTGTTAATTGAGGTTCTCTTGATAAGGAAGCAATGAAGACTGGGTGTGAAATAGGAATTCAGCAGTGTGTCTTTCATAGTGTTATTTAAAATGAGCCTGCAGTACACACTGTTATTACCTGCAGTCAACCCAAGCCATTGCATGTTGTGTGGGTGCATCTGTTTGCTTTTGTGTGTGTGTGATAAATTAGGCTTAAGTTTGTTTTTATCTTAAAAATTTTACAGCTCTATTGAAGTTAAGTAATGTGCAATAAACAACACACTTAAAATTTGCATTTTTGCAAGTTTTTATAAGAGCATCTTTTCATGTGTTTTTTTTTTGTTGTCTCAGTGAAAGTCTTTTCAGATCTCTGGCTCATTTTTTACTGGATTATAAGGGTTCTTTTTATATTCTAGATATAAGTCCTTTGTTGGATATGTGGTTTATAGAAATTTTCTCCCAGTTTGTTGCTCACTTATTTATTTCTTCTGAAGAGCATATTTAAAATTTTTGATGAAATCTAATTTATCGTCTTCTTTTATACTTTGTGCTTTTTGTCTTATCTAAGTAATCTTAGCCTACCCCAAGGTTTTCTCCCATGTTTTTTATAATTTTAACTCTTAAGTCAGTGATCCACTTGAAATTTTTGTATATGCTGTTAGGGTAGGGTCAAGTGGGGTTTTTTTGTTTGCATATGGCTGGCTTTATACTTGTTTCTAGCTACTGTTTGCACCAGTTGAAAAGATTTATCCTTTCCCCATTGAATTGCCTTTTTATACCTTTGTGGGAAATTGATCATGTATGAGTGGATTTCTGGACTCTGTTCTTTCCAGTGATTGATATGTCTTTCTTTACACCAGTATTTCACTGTCTTAATGATTACTGTAGCTTTGTAAGTCTTGAAACACATAGTACAAGTCCTCTAAGTTTTTTATTCTCTATAGTTGCTTTGGTTATTTTGAATGCTTAGTATTTCCATATATGTGTTAGAATCAGCTTGTCACTATCTACAAAAAAACTTGCTGGGACTTTGATTGGAGTTGCATTGGGTCTATGGATCATTTTGGAGAGAATGACATCTTAACAATATTGAGTCTTCAGATCTAGGAACATGGCATATATCTTTCTATTTATTTAAGTCTTGAATTTCTCTCAGTAGTGTTTTGTAGTTTTTGTAAATTGATCTTGTAGGCTGCAGCCTTGCTAAATTCACTTACTTGTTCTAGTAGCTTATTTGTAGGTTTCTTAGAATTTTCTCTATAGATGGTCATGTTATCAGAAAATAAAGACTTATTTCACTTTTTCCTTTCCAGTCTCTGTGTCTTACTTCCTTTTCTTAGCGAGGACCTCTAGTAAAAAGTGAAATAGAAGCGAGATTAGACATCCTTAACTTGTTACTGGTGTTGGGGTGAAAGTATTTAGTCATTCACCATTAAGTTTGATGTTAGCTGTATGTTTTTTTTTCCAGATTTATTTTATTTTATTTTATTTTTTTATAATTTATTTTGGATCATTAATCTACAGTTACATGTGCAATATTATGATTATTAAACTACCCCCTTCATCAGATCCCCCTCACCAACCCCATTAAACTCACTGTCCATCAGCATAGTGAGATGCTATAGAATCACTACTTGTCTTCTCTGAGTTGTACAGCCCTCCCCATGCCCCCCCAACATTACATCTGCTAATAATAATGCCCCTTTTTCCCTCTTATCCCTCCCTTCCGACCCATCTTCCCCAGTCCCTTTCCCTTTGGTAACTATTAGTCCGTTCTTGGGTTCTGTGAGTCTGCGGCTGTTTTGTTCCTTCAGTTTTTTTCTTTGTTCTTATACTCCACATATGAGTGAAATCATTTGATACTTGTCTTTTTCGGCTTGGCTTATTTCACTGAGCATAATACCCTCTAGCTCCATCCATGTTGTTGCAAATGGTAGGATTTGTTTTCTTCTTATGGCTGAATAATATTCCATTGTGTATATGTACCACATCTTCTTTATCCATTCATCTACTGATGGACACTTAGGTTGCTTCCATTTCTTGGCTATTGTAAATAGTGCTGCGATAAACATAGGGGTGCATCTGTCTTTTTCAAACTGGGCTGCTGCATTCTTAGGGTAAATTCCTAGGAGTGGAATTCCTGGGTCAAATGGTATTTCTATTTTGAGTTTTTTGAGGAACCTCCATACTGCTTTCCACAATGGTTGAACTAATTTGCAGTCCCACCAGCAGTGTAGGAGGGTTCCCTTTTCTCCACATCCTGGCCAACATTTGTTGTTGTTTGTGTTTTGGATGTTGGCCATCCTCACTGGTGTGAGGTGATATCTCATTGTGGTTTTAATCTGCATTTCTCTGATGATTAGCGATGTGGAGCATCTTTTCATGTGCCTGTTGGCCATCTGAATTTCTTCTTTAGAGAAGTGTCTATTCATGTCCTGTGCCCATTTCTTAATTGGATTATTTGCTTTTTGTTTGTTACGGTGCATGAGTTCTTTATATATTTTGGATATCAAACCCCTTTTCGGATATGTCATTTATGAATATATTCTCCCATACTGTAGGATGTCTTTTTGTTCTATTGATAGTGTCCTTTGCTGTACAGAAGCTTTTCAGCTTGATAAAGTCTCACTTGTTCATTTTTGCTTTTGTTTCCCTTGCCCAGGGAGATATGTTGATGGAGAAGTCGCTCATGTTTATGTCCAAGAGATTTTTGCCTATGTTTTTTTCTAAGAGTTTTATGGTTTCATGACTTACATTCAGGTCTTTGATCCACCTTGAGTTTACTTTTGTGTATGGGGTTAGACAGTAGTCCAATTTCATTCTCTTACATGTAGCTGTCCAGTTTGGCCAACACCAGCTGCTGAAGACGCTGTCATCTCCCCATTGTATATCCAAGGCTCCTTTATCAAATATTAATTGACTGTATATGTTTGGGTTAATGTTTGGATTTTCTATTCTGTTCCACTGGTCTGTGGGTCTGTTTCTGTGCCAATACCAAATTATCTTGATTACTGTGGCTTTGTAGTAGAGCTTGAAGTCAGGGAGCATATTTCCCCCTGTTTTATTCCACCTTCTCAGGATTGCTTTGGCTATTCGGGGTCTTTTGTGGTTCCATATGAATTTTAGAATTATTTGTTCCAGTTCATTGAAGAAAGCTGTTGGTAGTTTGATAGGGATTGCATTGAATCTGTAGATTGCTTTAGGTAGTATAGCCATTTTGACAATATTTATTCTTCTAGCCAAGAGCATGGGATGCATTTCCATTTGTTAGTGTCCTCTTTAATTTCTCTTAGGAGTGTCTTGTAGTTTTCAGAGTACAGGTCTTTCACTTCCTTCGTTAGGTTTATTCCTAGGTATTTTATTCTTTTTGATGCAATTGTGAATGGAATTGTTTTTCTGATTTCTCTTTCTGTTAGTTCATCATTAGTGTATAGGAAAGCAACAGATTTCTGTGTGTTAATTTTGTATCCTGCAACTTTGCTGAATTCAGATATTAGTTCTAGTAGTTTTGGAGTGGAGTCTTTAGGGTTTTTTATGTACAATATCATGTCATCTGCAAATAGTGACAATTTGACTTCTTCTTTACCAATCTGGATGCCTTGTATGTCTTTGTTTTGTGTGATTGCCGTGGCTAGGACCTCCAGTACTATGTTGAATAACAGTGGAGAGAGTGGGCATCCCTGTCTTGTTCCCGATCTTAGATGAAAAGCTTTCAGCTTCTCGCTGTTAAGTATGATGTTAGCTGTGGGTTTGTCATATATGGCCTTTATGATGTTGAGGTACTTGCCGTCTATACCCATTTTGTTGAGAGTTTTAATAATGAATGGATGCTGAATTTTGTCAAATGCTTTTTCAGCATCTATGGAGATGATCATGTGGTTTTTGTTCTTCTTTTTGTTGATATGGTGGATGATGTTGATGGATTTGCGAATGTTGTACCATCCTTGCATCCCTGGGATGAATCCCACTTGATCATGGTGTATGATCCTCTTGATGTATTTTTGAATTCGGTCTCCTAATATTTTGTTGAGTATTTTTGCATCTACGTTCATCAGGGATACGGGTCTGTAGTTTTCTTTTTTGGTGAGGTCTTTGCCCGGTTTTGGTATTAGAGTGATGCTGGCTTCATAGAATGAGTTTGGAAGTATTCCCTCCTCTTCTATTTTTTGAAAATCTTTAAGGATAATGGGTGTTATTTCTTCTCTATATGTCTGGTAGAATTCAGAGGTGAATCCATCTGGTCCAGGGGTTTTGTTCTTGGGTAGTTTTTTGATTACCGATTCAATTTCGTTGCTGGTGATTGGTCTGTTTAAGTTTTTCTGTTTCTTTCTTGGTCAGTCTTGGGAGGTTGTATTTTTCTAAGAAATTGTCCATTTCTTCTATGTTTTCCAGCTTGTTAGCATATAGATTCTCATAATATTCTCTTATAATTCTTTGTATTTCTGTGGGGTCTGTCGTTATTTTTCCTTTCTCATTTCTGATTCTGTTTATGTGTGTAGATTCTCTTTTTCTCTTAATGAGTCTGGCTAGGGGGTTATCTATTTTGTTTATTTTTTCAAAGGACCAGCTCTTGGTTTTATTGATTTTTTCTTTTGTTTTATTCTTCTCAATTTTATTTATTTCTTCTCTGATCTTTATTATGTCCCTCCTTCTGGTGACTTTGGGCCTCATTTGTTCTTCTTTTTCCAATTTCAGTAATTGTGTCTTTAGACTGTTCATTTGGGAATGTTCTTCATTCTTTAAATAGGCCTGGATTGCAATATACTTTCCTCTTAGAACTGCCTTTACTGTGTCCCAGAGAAGTTGTGGCTTTGTGTTGTTGTTGTCATTAGTCTCCATATATTCTTTGATTTCTGTTTTGATTTGGTCGTTAACCCATTGATTAATTAGGAGAGTGTTGTTAAGTCTCCATGTATTTGTGAGCCTTTTTGATTTCTTTCTAAAATTTATTTCTAGTTTTATACCTTGGTGATCTGAGAAGTTGTTTGGTAGGATTTCAATATTTTTGAAATTACTGAGGTTCTTTTTGTGGCCTAGTATGTGGTCTATTCTGGAAAATATTCCATGTGCACTTGAGAAGAATGTGTATCCTGTTGCTTTTGGGTGTAGAGTTCTGTAGATGTCTGTTAGGTCCATCTGTTTTAGTGTGTTGTTCAGTGCCTCTGTGTCTTTACTTATTTTCTGTCTGGTTGATCTGTCCTTTAGAGTGAGTGGTGTGTTGAAGTCTCCTAAAATGAATGCATTGCTGTCTATTTCCTCCTTTAATTCTGTTAGTATTTGTTTCACATATGCTGGCGCTCCTGTGTTGGGTGCATATATATCTATAATGGTTATATCTTCTTGGACTGACCCCTTTATCATTATGTAATGTCCTTCTTTATCTCTTGCTACTTTCTTCGTTTTGACGTCTATTTTGTCTGATACAAGTACTGCAACACCTGCTTTTTTCTCCTTGTTGTTTGCATGAAATATCTTTTTCCATCCCTTCACTTTTAGTCTGTGTATGTCTTTGGGTTTAAAATGAGTCCCTTGAAGGCAGCATATGGATGGGTCTTGTTTTTTTATCCATTCAGTGACTCTATGTCTTTTGACTGGTGCATTAAGTCCATTTACATTTAAGGTGATTAAGGATAGGTATGTACTTATTGGCATTGCAGGCTTCAGATTCGTTGTTACCAAAGGTTCAGGGTTAACTTCCCTACTATCTAAAATTCTAACAACTAACTTAATATGCTATTACAAACACAGTCTAAATGTTCTTTGTTTGTTTGTTTGTTTCCTCCTTTTTCTTTCTATTCCATTCTTTATATATTAGGTATCATATTCTGTACTGTTTGTCTATCCCATGATTGACTTTGGGAATAGTTAATTTAATTTTGCATTTTCTTAGTAATTAGCTGTTCTATTTTCTTTACTGTGGTTTTATTACCTCTGGTGACAGCTATTAATCTGTAGGAACACTTCCATCTATAGCAGTCCCTCCAAAATACACTGTAGAGATGGTTTGTGGGAGGTAAATTCTCTCAGCTTTTGCTTATCTGGGAATTGTTTAATCCCTCCTTCAAATTTAAATGATAGTCTTGCTGGATAAAGTAATCTTGGTTCAAAGCCCTTCTGGTTCATTGCATTAAATACATCATGCCACTCCCTTCTGGCCTGTAAGGTTTCTGCTGAGAAGTCTGAGGATAGCCTGATGGGTTTTCCTTTGTATGTGATCCTATTTCTCTCTCTGGCTGCTTTTAATAGTCTGTCCTTATCCTTGATCTTTGCCATTTTAATTACTATATGTCTTGCTGTTGTCTTCCTTGGGTCCCTTGTGTTGGGAGATCTGTGCACCTCCATGGCCTGAGAGACTATCTCCTTCCCAAGATTGGGGAAGTTTTCAGCAATCACCTCCTCAGAGACACATTCTATCCCTTTTTCTCTCTCTTCTTCCTCTGGTACCCCTATAATGAGAATATTGTTCCATTTGGATTGGTCACACAGTTCTCTCAATATTCTTCCATTCTTAGAGATCCTTTTTTCTCCCTGTGCCTCAGCTTCTTTGTATTCCTCTTCTCTAGTTTCTGTTTCATTTATTGTCTCCTCCACCGTATCCAATCTGCTTTTAATACCCTCCATTGTGTTCTTCACTGATGGGATCTCTGACTGGAATTCTTCCCTGAGTTCTTGAATATCTTTCCGTACCTCCATGAGCATGTTAATGATTTTTATTTTGAACTCCCTTTCAGGGAGAGTCATAAGGTCCATGTCATTTAAATCTTTCTCAGGAGTTGTGTTCATAATTTTACTCTGGACCAGGTTCCTTTGGCGTTTCATATTTGTGTATGACGCCCTCTAGTGCCCAGAATCTCTACTCCCTGGAGCTGCTCAGCCCCTGAAGCAATGCGTGCGTGGATTGTAGGGGAGTGGTATTGGTGCTTCCAGGGGAGGAAAGGGCTGTTTGCTGGTTCCTGGCTGCTGTGCCTGTCTCCACTGCCTGAACCAGTGAGCTGAGTACACAGGTATAAGCCTCTGTGCTTTGCGTTTTTAGTTGCTGTAGACAGATCTTCCGTCTGGCTGGCCTAACACCAGGGAAGGATTTCCCGGTTTGCAAGCCCGGTGGGTCTGGCCAGAGGAAAGGCGCACTAGTCTGCTTGTCACAGAAGGGGTTCTTGGAGCTGTGTAGGCAGCCAGGGAGCTGGAGCACCTGAAGACCGTGAAAGCTCCCAACCTGCTGGGCAGAGTGCTCCCGGACAATTTTGTCTGCCTGTCCTTTCTCCTTAGCAGTAAGCTCCGTGCAATCCTTGCCCCTTTAGCAGTCCTCTTGCTAAGCGCTTCTTTGTTCAGAAGTCTCTCAGACTGCCTGCCTTTCTTTTGTCCCCGAGCAGCTAGGTATGGATCCCTGCTTTCATAAGCAGCTGGATTCTTAGTCTCTCCAGGAATTCTGCCTGTCTTAGCTTTCCAACCCCCTAATTACAAGAGTATCATGCAAGCACCATGAAATGTAGGTTTGTGCTCCCAGAGCAGATCTCCAGAGTTAGGTATTCAGCAGTCCCACATCTCCACTCCCTCCCTGCTCCATTCCTGTTCGTCCCACCAGTGAGCTGGGGTGGAGGAAGGGCTTGGATCCTGCAGGACCACAGCTTTAGTACTTTACCCTTTTCTGTGAGGGCTGCTCTTGTCTCCAGGTGTATGCAGTTTGTTGCCCTCCTCTTTCCTGTTGATCTTTCAAGAGTAGTTGTAGTAGCTTTATTTTCATATTATATGAGGTTTTAGGAGGAAGTCTCTGTCTCACGCCGCCATCTTTTAGCTGTATGTTTTTTTATAGTGTATTAGGTTGAAGAAGTTTCCTTCTATTTCTAGTTTTCTGAGTTTTTTATCATGAGGGGATTTTGTCATGATTTTTTTATATTTGTTGAGGTAATTATATGGTTTTCTTTTTTCTTTTTTTAAATTATTTTGTATTATCAAATGTACATCACAGTAGTTGAACAGTCCCCCTCCATCCCCCCTGCCCACTGTCCTCCCCCTTGGTAACCACTAGTCACTTCTCAGTGTCTATGAGTCTAATGCTGTTTTGTTCCTTCTGTTTTACTTTGTTTTTATATTCCACAAATAGGTGAGATCATATGGTATTTGTCTTTCTCCACCTGGCTTATTTCACTGAGTATAATACCCTCTAGATCTATCCATGTTCTTGCAAATGGCAGGGTTTCTTTTCTTTTTTATGGCTGAATAATATTCCATTATGTATATGTACATCTTTTTGTCCATTCATCTATTGATGGACATTTAGGTTGCTTCCATAGCTTGGCTATTGCAAACAGTGTGGCGGTAAACATAAGGGTGTATTTATCTTTTTGATTCAGGAATTTTGTTTTCATTGGGTTAATTCCTGGGAAGTGGAATTACTGGGTCGAATGGTATTTATATTTTTAGTTTTTTGAGGAACCCCTGTACTGCTTTCTACAGCGATTGCACCAATTTGCAGTCCCACCAACAGTGTAGGAAGGTTTCTATTTCTCTGTATCCTTGCCAGCATTTGTTGTTTCTTGTCTTTTGGATAGTGGCCATTCTAACTGGTGTGAGGTGATAGCTCATTGTGGTTTTAATTTGCATTTCCCTGATGATGAGTGATGTAGAGCATCTTTTCATGTGCCTGTTGGCCATTTGTATTTCTTCTTTGGAGAAGTGTCTGTTCAGGTCCTCTGCCCATTTTTTGATTAGGTTGTTTGTTTTTTGGGTGTTGAGGCATATGAGTCTTTATATATTTTGTATGTTAAACCCTTATCAGATGAGTCATTTATGAGTACATTCTCCCATACTGTAGGATGCTTTTTGTTCTGCTGATGGTGTCCTTTGCTGTACATGTTTTTTATGTAGTCCTACTTGTTCATTTCTGATTTTGTTTCCCTTGCCTGAGGAGATATGTTCAGGAAAAAGTTGCTTATTTTTATATTCAAGAGATTTTTGCCTATATTTTCTTCTAAGAGTTTTATGGTTTCATGACTTACATTCAGGTCTTAATCCATTTCGTGTTTACTTTTGTGTATAGAGTTAGACAATAATGCAGTTTCGTTCTCTTACATGTAGCTGTCCAGTTTTGTCAATACCAGCTGTTGAAGAGGCTGTCTTCCCCATTGTATATTCATGGCTCCTTTATCATATATTAATTGACCATATATGCTTGGGTTTAAATCTGGGCTCTCTATTCCAGGTCTATGTGTCTATTCTTGGGCCATTACCAAATTGTATTGATTACTGTAGTTTTGTACTATAGTTTGACGTCAGGGAGCATAATCCCCCTTAGTTCTTTCTCAGGATTGCTTTGGCTATTTGGGGTCTTTTGTGGTTGCATGTGAATTTTAGAACTATTTGTTCTAGTTCATTGAAGAATGCTGTTGGTATTTTGATAGGGATTGTATTGAATATTTAAATTGTTTTGGGCAGGATGGCCATTTTGATAATTCTTTCTATCCATGAGCATGGGGTAGATTTCAAGTTTTTGTTGTATTCTTTAATTTCTCTTGAGTGTCTTGTAGTTTTCAGAATATAGTTCTTTTACCTCCTGATGAGGTTTATTCCTAGGTGTTTAATTTTTGATGCAATTGTAAATGGAGTTGTTTTCCTGATTTCTCTTTCTGCTAGTTCATTGTTAGTGGTATATAGGAATGCAACAGATTTCTATGTATTAATTTTGTATCCTGCCAATTTGCTGAATTCAGTTATTCTGGTAATTTTTTGGTGGATTCTTTAAGGTTTTATGTGTATAATATCATGTCATCTGCAAAGAGTGAGAGTTTAGCTTATTTCTTACCAATTTGGATGCCTTTTATGTCTTTGTGTTGTCTGATTACCATGGCTAGGACCTCCAGTAAGTACGATGTTGAATACAAAGAGTGAGAGTGGGTATCCTTATCTTGTTCCTGATCTTAGAGGAAAAGCTTTCAGCTTTTCACTATTAAGTATGATGTTGGCTATAGGTTTGTCATATATGGCCATTATTATGTTGAGGTACCCTCCCTCTATACCTGTTTTGTTAAGAGTTTTATGAATGGATGTTAAATTTTGTCAAATGTTTTTTCAGAATCTGTTGAGATGATCATGTGTTTTTTATCCTTTTTGTTAATGTGGTGTATGATATTGATTGATTTATGAATATTGTACCATCCTTGCATCCTTGGATGGATGATCTTTTTGATGTATTTTGGGATTTAGTTTGCTAATATTTTTTTGAGGATTTTTGCATCTATGTCCATCAGAGATACTGGTTTGTAATTTTTTTGTGATGTCTCTCTCTAGTTTTGGTATTAGAGTAATGCTGGCCTCATAGAATGAATTTGGAAGTATTCCCTCCTCTTCTACTTTTTGGAGTGCTTTAACAAGGATGAGTATTAGCTCTTCTTCAAATGTTTGGTGGAATTAGGCTGTGATGGTGTCTGGACCTGGAGTTTTGTTTTTGGGGAGTTTTTTGATTATCGGTTCGATTTCATTGCCGGTAATTGGTCTGTTCAGATTTTCTGTTTCTTCCTGGGTCAGTCTTGGAAGATTGTAATTTTCTAGGAAGTTGTCCATTTTTCCTAAGTTATCCAATTTATTGCCATAATTTTTCATAGTATTCTCTAATCTTTCTATTTCTGTGATACCCATTGTGATTATTCCTTCTTCATTTCTGATTCTGTTTACGTGTGTACACTCGTTTTCTTGATAAGTCTGGCCAGGGGGTTATCTATTTTGTTTATTTTCTCAAAGAACTATGGTTTTCTTTTTTAGTAAATTCCATTGGTTGTTTTTTTAAATGTTAAACCAGCCTTGCACTCCTAGGCTAAAACCTACTTGCTTATGATACATTACTTTTTTATATATTCTTGGGTTTGGTTTGCTAAACTTTTGTCAAGAATTTTTGTGTCTGTGTTCATGGGGTATATTGGTTTTTAGTTTTCTGTCTTGTGTTTTGTTTTCCTTTTAGTATCTTGTAATGGTTTTGTCTGGTTTTGACATCAGGTTAATGCTGGTCTCACAGTGAATTAGGAAGTATTTCTTTCTCTTCAGTTTTCTAGAAGAGTTTGTGTAGAATTAGTATTATTTCTTCCTTAATATTTCATGACATTTACCATTGAAGCCACCTGGGCCTCGAATGTTCTTTGTGGGAAATTTTAAACTACAAATTCAGTTTAACTAATAGACATGGGACTACTCAGATATCTATTTCTTCTTTAATGAACTTGAGTGGGTTGTATCTTTCTAGGGATTTGCCCCTTTTACCTAAGGGGTTGACTGAATTGACATAAAGTTATTTATTATATTTCTTATTCCTTTAATGGCTGTAGTGTCTGTGGTCAGTTTCCATCCCTCCATCCTCTTATTGGTAATTAATTGGTGGCTTTTTCTCCCCTGATAATCTGTCTAGAAGCTCACTGGTTTTACTGAGTTTTTAAAAATCAGCTTTTGGTTTCATTGAGTTTTCTTCTGTTTTCTAGATCATTGATTGATGTCTGTCCTTTCTCTTCTTCTTTCTGTGTACTATGGATTTTTTTTTGGTATCATTAATATACAATTACATGAGCAACACTGTGGTTACTAGATTCCCCCCATTATCAAGTCCCCACCACATACCCCATTTCTGTCACTGTCCATCAGTATAGTAAGATGCTATAGAATCAGTACTTGTCTTCTCTGTGTTATACTGCCTTCCGCATACCCCCCGCCCCCACATTATGTGTCCCAATCGTAATGCCCCTTTTTCCCCTTATCCCTCCCTTCCCACCCATCCTCCCTAGTCCCTTTCCCTTTGGTAACTGTTAGTCCATTCTTGGGTTCTGTGAGTCTGCTGCTGTTCTGTTCCTTCAGTTTTTTCTTTGTTCTTATAATCCACAGATGAGTGAAATCATCTGATACTTGTCTTTCTCCGCCTGGCTTATTTCACTGAGCATAATACCCTCTAGCTCTATCCATGTTGTTGCACATGGTAGGATTTGTTTTCTTCTTATGGCTGAATAGTATTCCATTGTGTATATGTACATCTTCTTTATCCATTCATCTACTGATGGACACTTACGTTGCTTCCATTTCTTGGCTATTGTAAATAGTGCTGCGATAAACATAGGGGTGTATATGTCTTTTTCAAACTGGGCTGCTGCATTCTTAGGGTAAATTCCTAGGAGTGGAATTCCTGGGTCAAATGGTATTTCTATTTTGAGTTTTTTGAGGAACCTCCATACTGCTTTCCACAATGCTTGGACTACTTTACATTCCCATCAGCAGTGTAGGAGGGTTCCCTTTTCTCCACATCCTCACCAACATTTGTTGTTTGTCTTTTGGATGTTGGCCATCCTTACTGGTGTGAGATGATATCTCATTGTGGTTTTAATTTGCATTTCTCTGATGATTAGCGATGTGGAGCATCTTTTCATGTTCCTGTTGGCCATCTGAATTTCTTCTTTGGAGAAGGATCTCTTCAGATCCTCTGCCCATTTTTTAATTGGATTGTTTGCTTTTTGTTTGTTGAGATGCGTGAGCTCTTTGTACATTTCAGATGTCAACCCCTTATCGGATATGTCATTTATGAATATATTCTCCCATACTGTAGGATGCCTTTTTGTTCTACTGATGGTGTCCTTTGCTGTACAGAAGCTTTTTAGTTTGATATAGCCCCACTTGTTCATTTTTGCTATGTTCATGAAGTTGTTCATGTTTATATTCCAGAGAGTTTTGCCTTATGTTTTCTTCTAAGAGTTTTATGGTTTCATGACTTACATTCAGGTCTTTGATCCATTTCATGTTTACTTTTGTGTATGGAGTTAGACAGTAATCCAGTTTCATTCTCTTATGTGTAGCTGTCCAGTTGCCAACACCAGCTCCTTTATCGTGTATTAATTGACCTATATGCTTGGGTTAATATCTGGACTCTCTATTCTGTTCCACTGGTCTGTGGGTCTGTTCTTGTGCCAGTACCAAATTGTTTTGATTACTGTGGCTCTGTATTAGAGTTTGAAGTTGGGAAGCAAGATTCTCCCTGCTTTATTCTTCCTTCTCAGGATTGCTTTGTCTATTCAGGGTCTTTTGTGGTTCCATATGAATTTTACAACTATTTGTTCCAGTTTGTTGAAGAATGCTATTGGTATTTTGATAGGGATTGCATTGAATCTGTTAGATTGTTTTACGCACGATGGTCATTTTGACAATATTAATTCTTCCTAGCCAAGAGCAGCATGGGTTGAATTTCCATTTATTAGTGTCCTCTTTAATTTCTCTTAAGAGTGTCTTGTAGTTTTCAGGGTATAGGTCTTTCACTTCCTTGGTTTATTCCTAGGTATTTTATTGTTTTTGGTGCAATTATGAATGGAATTGTTTTCCTGATTTCTCTTTCTGCTAGTTCATCGTTAGTGTATAGAAATGCAACAGATTTATGTGTATTAATTTTGTATCCTGCAACTTTGCTGAATTCAGGTATTAGTTCTAGTAGTTTTGGAGTGGATTCTTTACTTTTGGTTTCATTTCATTTTACTTTTCTTGTGGGTGTTTAAGATGGAAACAGTCATTAATTTGAGACCTTTCTTTTCTAAGATATGCATTTAGTTCTGTAGTTTCTCTGTAAGTGCTGCTTTAGCTCCATATCAAATTTTTTCTAACTGCAAGGGAAACTGGTAAATGGAATTTTTTAGCAGGATCTGTTTTCTTTTGTAGACATGATTATAATTCTATAATTAAGGAATTAAAGGAGAATAGATATTAGTTAGGAAGCCAGCAGTGTCTTCTATGGCACGTCTTTAAAACCAAGCTACGTGCTGTGCAGTGCCATTGGTGTAAACCTACAATCCACCTAAAGCCGTTGCTGGTCCCATAGGCACATATACTTGGTGGGTTTTGGTGGTAAATGAGCCTTAAGTTGATATTAAATTTTTACTTTTTGCTATATGATTGGCAGATAGTGAAAACCAAAATGGGGTTCCTTTAGTTTTTGTTAGCATACATTTTTTTACCTTCTTATTGTGGAAAATTTTAAGCATATTCAAATATCAAAGGATTTTATTGAGCTTCTGTGTACTCATTAACTAATTTCAGTGATTTTCAACATGCAGCCATTCTTGTTTCCTCTGTACCCTAATACCATTTGCATTATTTTGAAGGAAATCTCAGAATTCATTATTTGATTCGTTAATACTTTGGCATGTTATCTTTAAAAGGTGAAGAGTTTTTTTTTTTTTTAAACACAACCATAATACTCCTTTAAAAATTTAACAGTAACTCCTCAATATCATTAGATACCCACTGTTTAATTTGTGGTTACCTTATGAATTTTTTTAATATAATTTGTTTGAGTCAGGACCTAAATAAGTTCCACTCAAATAACCCATATTTTGTGACTCAGTCTAGTGAAATTTGACATTAGAACTTAACCAAAGGGAAAGCTTTTGAAATTTGCATTTCTTATGATCACAATGAAAATCTTCATTATAATTACACTTGGGGAAGTGTAATCATTGTTTTTCCCTATTTATCATATTGTTTTGTTTTGAATGTAAGTGATCTATTAAATTGAGTCACATAGTACTGTGTTTTTTGTTTTGTTTTTCAAAATAATAATTACTCATTTATTTATTGCTATCTCTATGTGCCAAACTGTACTAGTTGAAAAATACAGTGGTGAGCAAGGTAGATACCCTTCTCTGTGTTTAGTCATTTTAAAGACTAATGTTTTGGCTTTATATTTAAAACTTTAATTCTTGTCTTTTTCTGGACAGGGAATAAGCTGTTTTCTTGATTTTATTTATTTTGATGCAAAAAACCCCCTGTGCTTGCAACATCATTATGCCAGGTGAAGGACAGTTTTTATTTTTGTTTTTAAAATATCCATCCCAACTTGGCTGTGTAAGACAAAGTTGTTGTCCTCAAATAATGTAAAATTTAGTAGAAGAGATATATTCGGCAGAAAATGATAATGGCAAGCTGTTAAATTTCTTATGTCCTGTTTGACTTGACTATATTTTTTGGTTTAACTGTTTTCTTTTTCTTTCCACCCATGTTTTATGACTGCATCTCACAGGAAAGCCTTATAGATGCAAGTGAAGACAGCCAGCTAGAAGCTGCCATCAGAGCCTCCTTGCAAGAGACACATTTTGATTCAACACAGACAAAACAGGATAGCCGCTCAGATGAAGAATCTGAATCTGAACTTTTTTCTGGCAGTGAGGAGTTCATATCTGTGTGTGGCTCTGATGAAGAAGAGGAGATAGAGAATCTTGCCAAGTCCAGAAAGTCTCCCCACAAAGATTTGGGGCACAGGAAAGAGGAGAATAGAAGGCCACTGAGTGAGCCTCCAGCCAGAACTGAGCCTGGAACAGCCACAAACCACCAAGGATTGCCAGCCGTGGATTCAGAAATATTGGAAATGTCACCTGAAAAATCAGATGGAATAGTGGAGGGCATAGATGTAAATGGTGAGTTATATTCTAGACTTTATTTAAAACTTATGTATATTACTGAAGGGATTTATTTATTTGTTTAAATTTCTGTCTTAAGCTCTTAAATCTTTTTTTTTTTTTTTAACCTTTCCTTTAGGACCAAAAGCACAGCTGATGTTGCGGTATCCAGATGGAAAAAGGGAACAGATCACTCTTCCAGAGCAAGCTAAACTGCTAGTAAGTATATCTAATTGGAAGCGTTTGCTTGAAGCAGAAAATCTAAATAATAGGTGGAATTGGCTTGATGATTGTTTGAAGTAGGTGTTAGTTATTTGGTCTGACCTCTAACTGGAAACTTAGCTGTGGTGAATCTTAATTTTAATTAATTTACTTCCTTCCCAAGTTATCTTAGAAAAGTCATATATCCAGTTAAGGCTCTTTGAGTCCATGACTGTATGGAATAGAAACCCAATGAAATTATCTGGAAAAGGGGAGTGAGGTTATTTGAAGATTATAGTGTGGCTCCTGGGGTTCCTAGTAGCTAGAGCTACAAAGTGGTTAAGAACCAAGGGTATTTTTTTCTGCATGTTTCTCTCATGGGGCCTGCTTGGTTTCTTCTTGTGAATCTCTGCCTTATACCTTTCTTTTCTCTTTATACTGGTGGCATTTATTTACCTTTCAGTTTATACATGGCATCGTACATCATAGTGATGCTGAGGGCCTTTTCCTTTGTGTTTTTCAGCTCTTGGAAGAGAGGATATGGCTTACTAGCTTAGCTGAGCCTATGAATGAATCCCCTCTGGGTCAGGTGTCCATAACAGGCCATTTGCAGGAGCTGGAGATTGTTAATCTGATTATTGAAGACTGACAGTAATGCAAGTAGAGTCTGGCTGCTGATACTACTACCCAGACTGCTTCTGGGTCTAGTATTTAGAAGGGAATGGGAAATGAGACAATGGCTAGAACAAGTATAGACCACTTTTCTGAGAAATTTGATTGTGAAGCTAGAGAGGGGAGTAGACAGGAATCGGAGAAGTTAGGATGATTGAAGGAGAGACGGAGTGTGTCTTAAGTCTGATGGGAAGCATCTGTAGAGTGGGAGTTGCTGAAGATACCTAGAAAAGAGGGGACATTGTGTAGTGGCATGGTTTCTGAGGAGGCAAGAAGGGATTCATGCACAGGTGTCAGGATTCACTGTAAGTAGAATGAAGGACCTATCTTCCCTGATAGAAGGAAGACAAACTGATAAAATGTTTTAAAACAAGGACAATAATTTTATAAATAGAAATTGGGTTTGTTTCCTGAGGAGACAATAATAACCCTGTATATTTCAGTATCATTTAATGGCCCTAAATTATTGGATACAGGTTTATTATCCAAAGAGTTAGTTATATTGGCTTTTCCCTAAGGGTAGGCTTCAGTTATGTGAAAGAATAACCTCATATCTCATCTGATAATGATAAAAGTAATTGTTAGATGCCTAATTCTTCAATGTGCACTTTCTTTTTGTTTCCATCTAACAGCTTTGTCTTTCTCTTATTTTTCATAGGCTCTGGTGAAGCATGTCCAGTCTAAAGGATATCCAAATGAACGTTTTGAACTTCTCACCAACTTCCCTCGAAGGAAACTCTCCCATCTGGACTATGACATTACATTACAAGAGGCAGGCCTTTGTCCTCAAGAGACTGTCTTCGTACAAGAAAGAAATTAACATCATGGTCTGACCTCTCTCAGCTTACCCCTTTTTTCCCTTTTCCTGTGAGATATCATGTCACTGAGTATGCATTTTGGCTCATAGGACCATAGAGCCAAAGTTGGGCAAGCAAGTCACCTGCCTTCTCTTTTATTTCTTGCTTCAGTCTTATTCTTCGCACCCACCCTGTACCATCCCACCCTATTTTTCTCTCCTCTCCTGTTTTCTTCTTTTTTCTACTATTCTTTCTTTCTTACCTAATCTGGTGACCAAATGGAAGTGTAAGGACAAGACCTCCTAGTACTGGCAGCAAGAAATTTATGTTCCAATAAGTGGTCTTTTGCATGGCATTTTTTCAGGATCAAATGCTGTTTCTCCTCAGACTCCTTTGGTAAAGGAATGGCTAGATTCAGAATAAGAACAACCTCCCTTTTTTGTAGGTCCCATTTTTAGTAGGGAGAAGAAGTTCTCTAAAACGTTTTATTTTGTCATTCATTTAAGAAATATGTACAAAAAAATCCAAGCTTTTGTTTACATGGAAAAAGCATACCTTAAAATTATTGCTCATCATATTTAAATTTTTTTCCAAAGAATTCCCATCATCTCAGCTAGAATTATTTCCATGATATGCATTATTGGCAGAATGAGTGTTAAATGTAGGGCGAGTAACATGGGGTGGCTTTCAGTATCCTAGCCTGAGGCAGCTTTCTTCATTAGCCTGTTTGCCCTCTGTAACCTGTAGTGATCCTGCTAGTCCTGGAATGGACAGTTCGTCGGCATATTGTGGTGATCAGGATAGAAAGGTGCTTGCTGTTCTGGCCAGTACAGCATCTTAGTTCCTTTGGCCCTTCCATTGTTGGGTCCACAAGTGATCTATAGGAAGGCAAGCTGTTCAATAATCATTCAGTACAATGGCTTGTAGTTGTAACCACTATGGTTATTGATTGTCCTATGTGCTTTAAGGCATACTTACATATGTCCCAGGGGAGAAAGAAAAGATGGAGCTGAGAGTTGCTAACCATATTCCTTTGGTGAGAAATACTGATTAATTTTTTACCCCTTGATTGAACAGTCTCTAAAAGGCTCTGGTGACTGAATGAGCGTAATTTCTCATGCTGTTTTCTTGCAAAAGGTATCAAAACTGAAAGCCTCTCCAAGGGAAGACCTTTAAA
Organism: Smutsia gigantea; assembly: GCA_032199065.1. Classification (NCBI taxonomy): domain Eukaryota; kingdom Metazoa; phylum Chordata; class Mammalia; order Pholidota; family Manidae; genus Smutsia; species Smutsia gigantea. Next base: position 205,682 of record JAVSCE010010012.1, read on the forward strand.
TTCAGTTCATAAGACAACCTTTAATAAGGCAGGTGGGGAAGATTGCTAGTAATCTTCAGGTGATGTGGGTTTTTTCTGCCAACAAAAGCAACATTCAAATTGTAGTTGGTGACAGCTTTTTTCAGTATTATTTAGAAAAGGCCACCTTGAATCTATATAATACTGTTTGACTTACCAGTTTCACCATATGCTCAGTTCTTATTTTGAGCTTTAAATAGAGTCCTCTGCAGGGGTTTAGTAGTGATTCTGGTGGCAAAATCAGAACTTTAACTTGTTATAAAACTGTACCATAGAATTTGGGATTTAGGTGATTCTTCTACTTGAGGAACATAAATTGCTATTGCTCACAGACCTTTAGGTTCCCATCTACTTTAAGATCCCTCTCTTGGCAACTGGGGGACTTTTAAAAACATGGTCATGTTTTGCTAGTACACAGTGAGAGAATATGGTTTCTGATGGTTGGATTTTGAGGGGCCCTCCCTATAGAATGAGTTATGTATCTCCTCAAGGAAATCATGGAAAACTGTTTATTCTTCAGTGAGTCTTTTTGAATTAATGTTCTTACATTTTTTTTTTAAGTCTGTGTAAGTGCTTATGTATAAGTATATAATTGTATAAATATTTATAAATATATTTATATAATTACAATTTCATTTATACCTTGAGTCAAAGTTCTCTCTTTAGATTGGTGACCAAGAATACCACTTTGGCGTTTTCTTCATAGGCTCTCAAGACAACTAGCAGCTTCTGATTTATTGAGGAAAGGTGGTTTTCATGCTAATTCCTCAGTTGTATCTCTAAACTTGGAAAATCTACTTGCTATCTGAGGAATAGAGCTATATACTATCAAAGGTGCAGTACAAGTAAAAAAATTGTTAGTAGTAGATAAGGTCAGAAATCTAAAAATTCAGGGAGGCACAGGGTAGGAACTAAGGGTATGCCAGCTTTGGTGGTGTGAAGGCAACTGTCTCCACTCTCAGCAAAGCCACAGCTAAAGCCCAAATCTGTCAAAAATGTGAAGTTAAAGAATTTTCCCTTTAGGGCTGTTTTGTTCTTCTACCTGTTAGCTTCTCTATAAAACATACCTACAGAACCTGAGGCAACATGGTAACGATAAGATGTAGTTCTTGACAAGCTCAGCCCTTGAATATCCATTTATGAGAAACCAAAGTGACTTTTTTCAGCTTGGATTACTGTGAGATGACCAAGTACATATAAAGTGATTTAAGTAATTATATCAGAGAGAAAGGGCATGAAATACTGATCCAACTTAGAATACAGCTAGGGTGGTTAGAGTACAAGATGGGTAGAGGATTTTATTTTGTTTTGAGGCAGGAGTGTGATTATCTTGGGCTTGATAGACCTATGGGGAAGAGATTATGGATTGTACATGGGAAGAGTATTTAAGGAGTATTACTTTGCTCATGAATTTATTAATCCACTTAGGGAGTATGCTTCTTCTAGGTTGTCTTATTTCCTCTGCACATTCCTTTTGTCTTTGGAGGAGAGGTTTTATTGAATAGATTAAGTGAGATTAGTAAGATTAGTTAAAAATAGTCTTTCCGTGTAGGTATTGGAAACAGCTTGAAAGAGATTTTAAAAGGTAGGGAGGAAAAGAAGATAGACTTTGAGAGTGACAAGAGACAAATATAGGGAGATGAAATGAAAACCAGATGGGGGAAAAAGTGATAGGAACCTCTTTTGAATTTGATTTAGGAATGAGCCAGAGGAAAGAAAGAACAGCCAAATGAGGAGAAGAATGGGGAACTAATTTTGAGTAACTAGCATGTGCTAGGTACTTTTATGTGCATTTTCTCCTTTAATCTTCTTAAGAACTCTACAAAATGCCTATTTTCCCAATTTTATAGGTAAGAAAGAGGTTTAAGTTCAGAGAACTTATTCAGGATGTCAAAGCTAGTGAGTGGCAAAATCAAAATTGACATTCAGAGTCCATGTTTTTATTTTACTCCCATGCTATACTATAGTCTCCTACAACAGGGAATCAGTTTACTCAGAAAGTTATCTTCCTGTTTGGCTCTGTAAATTATCACTTAGTTTTGTTTCCTTAAAGCTTGTGGGATTTGCACTATGCCTGAAAATTCTTATTTATGCCATTATTTTGAGGGGCTGATTATTGCTTTTTAAAAATGATGCAGTGATGATGAAAATGTGAAAGGAAAGTAACTATGTGACATTATCGAGCATAAATGGAAGGATAAAAAATAATTTTTTAAAAACCGTTTTTCAGAAAAGATAAAGTTATCTTTCCTATGTCCCATGCATACCAGATTATTGAACCCTCTGTATGTTTTTAAATCTTCTATAAAATTCTACTTCATTGACTCTGTAAGTCAACAATTATTTATTGAATCCTTTAATCAAAATAGGAAAAATCTTAAAGTGTGATATCTGGTCTGCCTTTTTTATCCAGTTGGAGAGACACACTACACATGATATAATTGGAGAACATGTAAATGCTTGCCTTTCTGGACCTGAACTATAATTACAATAGAGTTTTAGAAAAGGGAAAGAATAGTGTAGGCTTTAATTAGGAAAGTCTTCACAAAAGAATAAAACTGAAAAGTGTCAAACTCTGTAGCTCAAATTTTCTTTTGACTTACCTGTACTCTTTAGTTCCCCCTTTTGTAACTACTAGACTTGGAACATGTTATTTATCAGCAAGACATCCCTAGTGCCCAACCAGGGAAAGAATATTGATCCCAGGACTAAAGATTTTAGCTAGCAGGATCTCTCTTGGACACTTAGGAAACTACCAGAGGGAGTCACCAGCAACTGAAAAGTAAAAGAAAGACTTAATTTTTCTATCCAGATACAAATGAAATGTATAGTACATTATATATGATATGCAGAAGGGCACTATATGTCGGTATACGTGGACTTGTATAACAGGTCTGCTGCTAATTAACAAAGAACTGGACTAGATCAGTCATTCTCAGTCTTTTCAAGTGAAAGGACTTATAATTTCAAAATTTGGCAGGAGTGTGGAATTTGCGGGGTTAAATGTTAATGTCATTAATTCCATAGATGGGAAAAATCTAAGTGTGCATATGGAATTGGAGCCCCTGCAAAAACTCTAGGAACCCACAGATTGTACACACTGAATTAGATTATCTCTGAAGTCCTTTCTCCAAAATTTAATGCTTCTGGTCTCTCCCCTTCACTACATATTATCTCTGGGCTAATTTAAAGTATACTTGTTAATCAATTTCTTGGCTCTTTCTGTATTGAGGTTTCATTTGCCCAGTAACTTGATCTAACCTCACTGATGACTGAAATCTCCAAAAAAGGGGAGTGTAATAGTTGCAGATCTAGTAATGATCTTTTAAACACAATTCATTAATTTAAAAAACTTAGTGCTGTGTTCCTAGTGTTGAGCATGGCTAAAATGTAACTAATAGCCAATATTTCACTGACACCGGAGTTAAATTTTATTTTACCTGTGTGCTTAAACAAAGCACATTACTGTCTGAGCAGTTGTTAGGAAATGACTTGAGTAAGTTGTAGAATTCACAGTTGGTTTTGACAGAAACAACTTTTTCAAGATTGAATTAGGCTGACTTTTAGAAATATTTATTATCATACACAGTGTATCTCCATTGTATTAACCATGCCCCCTTCTCTACCCTCTTTCTTTCTTTGGCCCTCTTTCATTTCACTACTCAATAGTAAGTCATGAGCTGCAGGTTGATGAATAAGTAATGTCTTATGCAAAACCAAATGAGAGTAAGAAGAATGGCAGTTTTCCAATAACTATAAACTTTGATGAAAAGACTGTCTAAAGAGAGCTATGTACTATGAATATTCAACTTCATTGATTTGCCTCACATAGCATTTCAGTTTGTTGTCTTGCCATTAAACTTACTATTGCAATATACACATTTTAGAATAGTAGCAAGAATGTACTTTAGTACTGAAAATAACCAGCAGAGAATACCAAACCAAATGTTGATTTCTCCAGTTATGTAGAAATTTGATTATTTCAGTAATGGTTATTTTGGTCTTTGGCTCAATCCTACTAGACAGATAACTTAGAATCAAGAGGTTTTTTTTTAATAGAGATTATGATGACCTTGATAGTTCTCTCATGAAGTGAACTTATGGTTAAGTTATTGGATGTGGTGATGAGACCCCTTAATTAGAAAATCTTCTAAAACTAACTTTTCCATTCTCTATTCTTGATTTTTGACATCCATTCTCTGAAAATGTAATGTTTAATGAAATGGGCTATGTTTAAGAAATTCCATTTCTAAGTTTTAATACGTTAACATTTTTAATTTTTTTATAAGTTAATATGCGAGGGAAGAATTTGAGGCAAACATTGTTCTTATAGCTCATTTTCTCTTGCTTAAGAATTCTCTTATTCCAAATGAAAACGGCCAGCTCCATGAGAGTCCTCCCCACCCCCGTTTGGCTTTCAGAATGCTATTGGACTGCTCAGATTCTCAGTCATTCTCATATATATCATAATTTTTGGTACTGGCCTTTCTTTACTGTATGATCTCAAAGTAGGATTGGGCAATCCAATGTGAACTACTATAATGAAACATAATTTAACATTTCTGTAAAGTATTTTCAAAAGATAACCAGATTTACTTGTAGGATTAGAGATAAAAATACCAATAGTAGTATTCTGCCTAAGAACAATCACAGATTAATAAAAGTGTGGTAAGTTGCCTTGTTGTACTTAATTCTGTGGCAACAAGCAGCAAGTTTTATTGAGCTTAATGGTATTTCCGCTGTAGAGATCAAAGGCCCTAAGATTTTATAGCTCTTGCAAGGTCGCTTGAGTTTTCAAGTACGAAGAATACTAAAGCTAAATTGTACTAAACATAGGAAAACTTTTATTTCCATCAAAAGAAGTTACTAACCTAACTGGGCTACCATGAATCTTTGACTTGCTAGACATGGGTAAATAAATACAATGGGAAACATTTCAAATTCTTAGGTAAGTTCTGAACTGGAAATGAATTCTCCCTTCCTTAAAATCTTTTTTGTTTGCTCTTTTCAGAGGCTCAATATGGGCATCTTTACTAATAAGGGAGAGATTCTTGATCTGGAACCATTCCCTACCATTCTGCTTTTAGAATGCTTTTAGGTCACTTGCTTTAGAGTACATGTAACCGGGATCTATTTCAAGCTAATGACATTGGAATTTGACTCTCAGTGGGGTATCTTGCTGTTTTCAACAAAATGGTTTTATAGTATGCTTTTCTCAAAGCTTCTGTGTTCTTAATAATGGAAAATATCAATAAATGGCGTGATTCAAAATATAAATAGGTTTTTTACACTAATCATATAACTTTTTGATAATTTATTGCCCTGTAAGTTAAACATCACTTGGAGTTACCATTGCTACCAGAAAATCCCCTTTTACCTGCTAATTAGAATTAAAGTAGCATGTAACCTTCACTTTTCAGTTAATGAGTAGCAAGTTTATAGTAGGGGCTATTTATCTTACCCATTTGGGGACTTGGGCCATGTTACTTAACTAGGTGTGTCCTTTCAGTTTGCAAAGGCTATTTAAAACACTTGTCGGGAAACAGTTTAGCTATGAGATAATCCTCTAGTCTTAGATATAGAGAAATGAGTACCAGTTGATGCTAACATGATACTTAGACTTTGAGGGGCTTCCATCCAAGCTTTGGAATGAATCTGTTAGACACAATTTTATTCACTTCTTTAATATCTTTCTAGAATGGTTTTACTTTTGATTGTTAACTTCTAAACATCTGTTGTCTTTTTTGTTTGTTTGTTTAACCCTTTAAGAAACAAAGTCCTTTTCAAGTAGGTATTGATTGTTCCATGGAAACTCTCAGGAGTGTTTGTAGGCTCTGTGCATGCTTTGTATGAGTTCAGTATGAACAATGCGTTTTGAATCATCTGAGATGTCTGATTCTGGCATGTCTTCAATAATTGTGTTTTTTAAACATTTTTCATGTCATTTTCCAAACCTCACTTCCCATCTTACTTGGAGAGGTTAATCAAGGAATGAAATTTGTTTGGGGATAGGGATGGGGGTGGGTTGGGGACTTGAGTGAAGTCAACTTGGGGTATTGCTTTAAAGTGTTTCTCAAGCAGTTCCTAACAGTATTTAAAGATTCCCTGGGAGTGTTTGTGTACTCAACATATTCTGGACAAAGTGGTGGTCTTAGTGAAATTTGCATTCTTAGTGCAGGACAGGCTCTAATTTGAATCTGTAGTGTAACTGTTATTGAATCCAGGAAGATAATGGACAGAGACAGTGCCCCTGTTTAGTGTTTCTCGCAAGTGCTCCCTAGAATGCACATGTAGTTCTCAGTTTTCTGGGCTTTTAATCCCATGGTGCTAGGAGATACTTGTTTCTGTAGCTCTTTTCAAAAATAGGAAGAAGGCTTTGGGACCAGTGAGCAAGGGGCAACTGGATCGTCCACTAAATTTTTTTGTTCAAGACACACTAGAGACCCTCCTGTATATCTAGTAAGTGATAATAAAGGTGCTAGGGAAAGCCATAAATTTGAAGACACATGGAGGCTGTAGAAAATCTAAGCTTGTAGGAGGAGAAAAACATGCCATTAGACAAAGCAGAGCTGTAACTGCTAGCTAAGACTCAATGGAACTTCCACTTGCTCTAAAACCAGGGAAATCTTAGATAACTGGGTGTGATATATCTATAGATATACATAGTCTATAGGTAAATAATTTATAAAATGAGGGTCTTTCAGTTGGTGATCCTCTGGTTTTGGCTGTACCAAATTGTGAATATTCTTGCTGTGTTGTACCCAGTTGCTTTATATTGATACTGCAACTTGAATTGGGGAGGGGGGTGGGGTAGTTGGGGTGGGGGAGGGGAGGGGAGTGGGACGATAAGTCTTTTGAAGACATCAGCTCACTGTGCTGAGAGAGGGACCAAACTCAAGGAAACCTCTGATCTATAAATTCAACTGCTGCATTTTTTTATAAATACATGTAAATGTCCTGTTGTAATATTTGATCTTGGAAATAAAAGCAAAAACTTTTCAGTATAGTTTTTTGTTACTGTTTTCATGAGGTGAGACCCTCTGGATAGTACTTTTATTAATACAGTTCAGGTTTCAGAAGTTTGCTCTCATACTTCATGTTTAGGGCACTTGTATTTACTGACAAAAGTTAGTTCATAGTCCCATTTTCAAGAGTAATGTCTGTTAGCTTCTCTGCTTATAGTAGTATGTTGAACATTTAAGGTAAGCACTCTGTAAATATTGCATTGTCATGAAATCATTTGGTTAGCTACCCTTGTTAGGAAAGTAGGATTCTGTATTTGACATATTTGGGCAATTCAAGCATCTAGTCTTTCAGACCAATAATGACTAAGGACTCAGTTTAAACAAGTGAAGGAGAAAAATATTACTAAATTAATGGGAGAAAACCCAGGAGATATTATTATATTGGGTAGTAGAAATTGGGACCACTGCCTAGGTCACAGTAACCCCAGAGACCAGTTTGTGCTGCTTCTCTTCCTCTTGTGGAACTATTCCATCCCTCATGCTGCAGCAAAATATACTGATGGGACCTGCCATCTTTAAAGATCTTGTCTCGCTGGCCCGTGGACTGGCCAAAGAGTGGGCATCCTACTTAATCTGGGCCAATAGGGTTCCTTTCCCATTCCTCCATTCACAGACAACCTATCCTTAGCTATACTTAGCTTGTATTCCAAGTAATAGAGATACGGTGATGAGCAAAACAGACACAGCCCCTGCCCTCAAGGAACTTTCTATTTAGTTGGGAATACGGACAGTAACCATGAAGAAATACAGATTTGATTCAAATACTGTGGGAAAAAGCTAGAAAAGGAGCAGGTAGAGAATTCTGCTTTACGTAAGATGATGAGGAGTTAACATTTAGGCTGAGATCTGAAGGATGAAAAGATGGCCCACACTAAGACTAGGAAGAAACTTCCAAGCAGAATAACAAATGCAGAGACTGGAGCAGGAAAGTTTTTGAAGTATTTGAGGTATTGACACAAATCCAGTATGTCTGGCATGTAGTGAATGAAAGGAGTGGCATAAAATGAGTAGGAGTCAGATCATGCAAAGCCTCATGAAGCCCCGGTAAGGAGCCCAAATAGTGTACCAAGTGTAACGAGAAGTCATTATTACGTAGAGTGTATTAAAAGAGCAAGAGTATTGCAATGATCGAGATACGTAACGGTGGTTGCCTGGACCAGAGTAGTGGCAATGGAACTGGGAAGTAGTAATAGATTAGAGATACATTTTTAAGGTAAAAATTCAAAGACTTTCTGTTGGATTACATGTTGAGGGGCAAAGGAAAGAAATAAAGAATGACTAAAGTTTCTGGAAGTGGGTAGGTAGCCATGTTGTTACTGAGGTGGGAAGACTGGTGGATCAAGCAAGCTTGGGGAAGAAATAATTATGGATGTGTTGTGATACTTAAGGGCCAGTATAGTATAGGAGGCTGGACATATGAGTCTGGAGCTTAGAGGAGATGTGGACTGGACTAGGAGATTGGAGAAATCATCAGCATTATAGATGGAGTTTGGTTCCATGGGAAGAATTGAGATCACCTAGGGAGCAAGTTAAGAAGAGGCCGAGAACCCACCAACCTACAGAGGCCAGTCAAGGAGGTGCAGGCAGTGAGGGAGGAGAAACACCAGAGTGAGGTGTCATGGGAACCAAGAGTAAGAATGTTCAAGAAGGATCTAGTGGCTAGCTACATCTAATTCTACCTAGGGACCAGGTAAAAAGGACAGCAAAGGGTTCAATAGATACAAGAAGTGTTTGGGAGACCAAAAGAGTTTCGTGTGATGTTGGAGATGGAAGGCTAATTGGAGTGGGCTGAAGTTTGTAATGTTTTTATACTAATGAAGAAAAAAAAATTCCCAGTGGACTGGCATAAATAGCAACTCTTTCAACATCTCCTATCTTCCTTTTTTTTTCACCCTCCAATTAAGGGAATGTTCTCTCTTATTTAGTCAGCTACTGGTTGAAGTTGGAACTCTCCCACAAGGAAGCCGATAAGTCTGTCTCTTTTGAGGGAAGACTTGCCTGATTGTCATCATCTTTTCCCTTTCCCTTCCACCAGTGAATTCCATTTTCTCAACTTCCTCTATCCCTTGCTCAAATCTCATCCTGACCCCACAGTATCCCCGAGAATGGAACATGTGGCTATCCTGTTCTCCAGAGCCTTTCAGCCTCAGGAAGCCTTGTATGGCATTAGGCAAATTACTTTTCCACCCAGGCCCCATTCTTAATTTGTGCCCTCCCTAGACTTCCCTTTGCTTCTCCATAAAAATAATCACCAACGTAGCGATAAGCTAGTAGCTGTGCCTCCAATAGGGCCAAATTCTAAGATTTCTAACACGTAGGTAAAAAGGTAATGCTTCAGTCCTTTCATGGCAGTGACCAGGCCACTTACCATAAACAGCTTACCACAGGCAAGTGATGAACTTGACCTGAAGCTGGCCTTACTTCGTAAAACTTTATTACAAGCATATAGTTTCTAAAAGAAGTGTTCTAAGATTAATCACTGAATTGTCATACATCTACCTTAAGGAACAATGAATGACAACTGCCATCACCAGCCCCAACTAAGTTTGGCACTTTAAGGCATTAAAGCAAATTCCAGCACTTTTCTTTGCTGCACAAGTACCATTTTAATGATATCCATATGACAGTGTCTGGTGTTAGATAAGTCAATGGGTTGGGAACAGAGATAACCTAAAAATCTGAGTGATAATCTGGCAGTCATCCATCAGATCATTCTAATTGCCTAACTACGAGATGTTTTAACACACTGCATATAAACTCTGTTTTACTAAGCTGAGATCCAAAACCAGAAGGAGAGGACTAACCCACTGCAGGCATCTTGCATCTTATTTAATTCTCAAAATGTACTTGTGAGGTAGGCATCATTTTATAAATGAAGAGCTGAGGCCCAGATCATTACTGAGGCTCTGTGAACTACCCAAGCTCACGTAGCAGCTAATAGGTTTTCACAGCAGAAATTGAGACCTAGGTCTCTCAGCAGCCAAAGTGCCACAGTAGTGCCTCCAAGAAGAAATATCTTAAGTTATGTGGAATCTGGGTTGGAAAAAAAATCTCCAGCATCAATATGTGAGAGTATGTACAATGTAGAGTCACATGACATGGGATCCTACCCCCACCTTACTGTTCCTCCTCTGGGCGAGAATCTCTATCTGCTGAACGAAGCTAGCCTAACATTTATTTTACTTGTATTAGGTCTGTTGTAAAAGGATCTAATGAGATAGTTTGCAAGTGTGCTTTATAAGGTGAATAAATGTTTCTTCTTATGATAAAGCTTTGTGAGTCCTTAGCCTAGAATCATCATCTGTCGAAATCCAATTCTCTGTGAAGACACTGAAATTCATTGAGGCTCTAAATGATTCCCTTTTACAATGACAGTGAAAACTGGAACCTACTTAATGAACTTCCCAATAGCTGTTTCCCAGCTTTTGCTTCAGGCACATACACATCTGTGTACATAGAACTTTCATCCATTGAAAGCAGCTCATATACAATTTAAAAGATTGTAATAGCCAGTTATAATTATCCCTTCCTATATATATGCATCAAGGGTTTTCTCAGTGTTGTTTTCATCATTAGAAGTAAAATGTGCACAGAGATTGATACTATGTGTGTTAACTTCATCCAATGCCTGAATTAATTCATTAATCAAATGATTCCTGAACTCCTGTTGTGTTCCAGGCTCTGTGCTAGGTTTTGAGTATACAGAGCAGAATAATAAGACACAGCCTCTGGCCTCAAGGATCTCACAGATGTGGGGGAAGAGGCATATAAATACAGAGGTAAATCAAAATGCTGTTGGAAGTGGGCAAAGATATTTTCAACAGGACACAAAAAGCAATGACCATAAAGGAAAAAAATGATAAATGGGATTTAATTAAAATCAAGAATTTGTCTTCATTTTGCAAAAGATGTCATTAACAGAGTAAAAAGGCAAACCACAGATAGGACAAAACATTCAAAACATATGTATCTGACAAAAGTCTGATATCTGAAATTATAAAGAATCCTACACACCAGTAAGAAAAAGACAAAGAACCAATAAAAACTGGGCAGATGACTTGAGCAGGCACTTCTCCAGAAAGGATCTCCAAATGGCCAATAAGTGTATGAAAAGGTGTTTACTCACCAAGAAAATGCAAATCACACCCACCATGAGATCCTACTAAACACCCACTGGAATGCCTAAAATAAAAATGTTGGTGATAATGTGAAGCAACTGAGACTCAAATACTGCTGGCAGGAGTATAAATTGATAGGACCACTTTGAGTAACTATGTGACAATATCATTTACTAAAATTAAGTACCTCATGAGCCAGCAGTCCCACTCCTTATATTCCCTAGAAAAATCAGTGCATAGGTCCCCCAAAAGACATGTGTAAGAGTGTTCATAGCAGCAGCATTTATAATGGGCAAAAAATAGAAAATAATCTGAATGTCTTATCAATAGTAGAATAAGCTGTAATATAGTCATACAAGGGCATAACAGCCTTAAAATATGCATTACATGGTGGATGAATCTTCCAGATATAATATTGAGTGAAGAAAGCAAGACATAAAAATGTGCACACTATATGATCTAATTACATAAAATTCCATTTACATGAAATGATCCATTTACACAAATTACATAAAAAGAACAGCCAAAAGCTAAAGGGCCCAAATTCTGCAATGAGTGAAACAGATATGGGCAGCTTAGAAAAAGGGAAAAAGTGTGGCTGCTCAGGAAGGAAGGGGGAGAAGGTATTTCACATGGGCAATCCTCTGACCAATGAAGACATTTTAGCTCACGAGGCCTTGCCTCCTAGTTCCTTCCTGAGGGTCACATGAAAATGAGCAGAGGGTGGGTCATCAGGAGAGGGCTCTCCAGGAAGAGGCAAGCTCCTTCAATGGAGGCCCGTGGGCAGTGGGTGGGGGCGTGCGCAGTCTCGCCTGGGTGACCTCTGTATATACAGACCCTCCCTGGGCCCTCTGAGAGTCCTGAGCAGGGAGCCTCAGGTCCGGTCCTGCTGGAGTCTCAGCCGAGGCTGCAGGAGCACAGGCCCACTGAAGACGAGCCCTTCCCCAGCTGCTTTCTCTCCCATCCTGACTCTTCCACCGGATTCAGGTAAGCAGAGATGAAGGGGCCCAATGAGGTGGTGGCCAGGGAAGAGTTTAGTCTAACAGTTAAGAGCACAAAGTTCCAACTCAAACAGCCCTGGCTCTGCCACTGAGCAGCTGTGTGACTTCAGACGATTCATTTAACCATTGCCTCAGTCTGTCAACTTCCAGCCTTCCCAACTTGCCTAATACCTTCTCGTCAGTTCTTAGCATGGACAGCACTTTACCTACGATGCTTTGCCTTCTCCCGCACAACACAATCAAGTGACCCTCTGTGTGCCTCCATGACACCTCATGTCAGACATCTCCGCAGGGCACTTGCTTATTGCCTGTCCTTGTCCCCACTAGACTTTAAATCCCTCAAGAGAAGAGACTGTCTCTGATTCACCATTGCATCCCCAGCCCCTAGCATAGTGACTGGCAGAAAGTGGTCACTTAATAAATATTTGAAGAAGGAATCAAAGAAAAGCCTGGCTAGGTGAGGCGTGAAGTAGACACACAATCTCTTCCATATGACTTAGCAGATCACTTGATTGTTATCCAGACTTCTAGCCAATGATCTGTTTACCTACCCAGGATCTCCGGTGAGAACATGGCTTCCCCTGAAGCTTGGTTTTATGGTTTTGCCTTATGACCCTGCTTATCTTTTCAGATGTCAATTAGCCTACCTCTTTGCTAATACCCCAGCTCACATTTGTGGAAACTGGTCAGAATGCTGTGATTTCTAGGGAACAAAGTCGGAGAGGAAGTGAAATTTACGTTAAGCCCCAGCTCCCCCAGATGGAGCGGCACAGCAAGTGCTTTTAGTAGGTGAGTGGGACAGCCAGGGTTCTGATTCCACTCATCCAGCAGCCATGCTCAACTTCTCAGTTTTCCCTCTGTCCGTACTTCTTAGTTTCCCTTCTAAACTTTCCTGAGAGGAAAAAATTCCATAGACAAGATTATTATTTTGGTGATCTGTGTCTAGACAGGCCTTACTCATAGGTGGAATGATTCAAAAGTGGCTGAAAGCATTTCTGAACAAAAACTAGCTTGTGGTCTAGAGCATGTGCTTCAAAGTCCAAACACACACCAGTCCTTACAAAATGTCAGTCATTGGGAGGGGTGCAGATGGAAGTCATTTAGTTGCTAACGCCCCGGATTGGTTAATTCGCTCCAAAACAGAGGCGCACGTGGTTGGTTGGTCTTGGGAGGGAGGCTGCCCAGACACACGCTAGCATCAGGGCATCACAACGGTGGGTCGGTACTACCAACCAGTTGGGGAGGTGGGGGGAGGGCTGTTTTCCTAGAGATGTCCTGCCTCGCAACAGCAGGGTAGGCTCCCCGCCCTGTGGACCTGAGGAGGAAGCTGCCCTGGTAGGGACCCTACTTCAGGAAAAGAGGCCTCCTGTGGGGGGTCAGCCTGGGGAGTGGAGAGAAGGGATGGGAACACACCATCCCTCCTAATCCCCTGTCCCCACCCTCATCCCAGGCCACTTGTACTCCGGGGGGAAGGGCTGCTGTTCCTTCATATCCCACCCCCAACTCCTCAACATGTACACCCCCACCCCCAGACTTAAACCTCCTTTCACCAGGGACAAGTTATTTTATTCACTGTGAGATACACTGCTTAGAGAGCCAATACCCTGTGTGCAGAGTACACACAGTGAAGGCAGCTCATCACACTAAAATATTAGCAATTGCAGCAGGATCTTCTGAAGGAGCAGGAGATGAACATGGGCTCTGAGATTGGGGGAGGCAAAGGTCACCAAGGTCTTCAGGGACTGGGGAATGAGGGAAGGGGGCAGGAAAGTACCCCCAGTCAAATGGCCCACTCAGTGGTGTGTCTGGCACCAGCCTCCACCATAAGCTCCAGTCTGGACATGTAAAACGCTAGGGTAATCAAGTTTTTTTTTTAATTGAGCTTATTAATTGTAAAGCTTTTTAAAAAGGTATGATGAGATAAAACTTTTGGACAGTCATTCCTAGGAAGGAATCCGGGAAGGTGGTAGGATTAGAGAGGGCATATCTAGGGTTTCAGTAATGTTAGTAGTATTTTGTAAACTGGTTGTATTTACATAGGTGTTGTTTAATTATTCTGTACAACTTACAAGTACAAATCTATTTTGCACACTATGTTTAATTCTTTAAACTGAAATATTTCGTTATATATGTATATGTATGTTTAGATGTAAGGGCGATGGCTCTGATTCATACATATTTTCTGATTATGTGGAAAGCAATGTGTAGCAGGGGTGTCAAGAGCCTTAAGGTGAGACAGATATGTAACTGAATTGCAAAATGGCAAGAGACAACTTCTTGAGGATGTCAGGGCACTGATTTTTTTTTTCAGATTTATATTGACATGGTCTATCCAAATTTCACTAATCCTGTTCTAATTCATATTTTTAAAAATAATAAGTTCACATATCAGTTAAAATGCAAAAAGGAGAAATGACTAAGTAAAGGAGTGGAGGAGGCATTTTATAACTTATCTAGACATGATATTTAATTTTTAAAATAATTTCATTGATATGTAATTAAGATACAATAAAAATCACCAGTTTTAAGAGTACTGTTTAATGCATTTTGTCAATACATACAGTTGTGTATTCACCACTAGAATCTAGATGTAGAACATTTCCATCACCTCAGGAAGTTTCCTTATTCTCCTTATATTAATCCCCTTTCCTATTCCCAGCTCCTGGTAACCAATGGTCTGCTTTCTGTCACTAGTTTTGGTTTTTCTAGAATTTCATATGAACAAAATCATACAATGAGTTGTTTTTGTTTCTGGCTTCTTTCACATAGCATAGTGCTTTTGAGATTCATCCATGTTGCTGCATATATCAGTTGTTTATCCTTTTGTATTGCTTAGTAGTAGGAGTACTCAGTGGTATGGATATACCACAATTTATTCACCTTTTGGTGAACATTTTCTCATTTTTTAATTGATTTTCTTATTTTGGTAAGATACATAAAACAAAATTAGTTATTTTTAACAATTTTAATGTGTATGATACAGAGGCATTAATTAAATTTACAGTGTGTGTAACCATTGTCACAATCTATTTCTAAAACTTTTTCATCACCCCAAATAGAAACCCTGTAACCATTAATAGTAATTCCCCATTTCCCCATCCTCTGCCTCTGAACCTCTAATCTACTTTCTGTCTCTATGAATTTTCCCAGTCTGGATATTTCATATAAGTGGAATCACACAATATTTGTCCTTTAGTGTCTGGTTTATTTCATATAGCATGTTTTCAAGTTTCATCCATGTTTTAGCATATATCAGAACTACATTCCTTTTTATGGCTGAATAATATTCCATTACATGTATTTACCACAACTTATCCATTCATCTCTTAGCACTTAGGTTGTTGTTATATTTCTAATTTTTAGTTATTATAAACAAAGCTGTTCTGGACATTCAAGTACTAGTCTTTGTGTGGCCATGTGTTTTCATTTCTCTTGAATAAATATGCAGAAGTGAAATTACTTGATTATTTGATAAATGAATGTGTAATTTTACAAGAACCTGCAAAGCTAAAGTTGTGCCATTTGCATTCTCACCAGCTATCTGTGAGAGTTCCAGTTGCTCCACATCCTCACCAACACTTGGTATAGTCCAATTTTTTCATTGTAACAATTCCAGTGAGTGTATAATAGGCTCTTATTTTGGTTTTAATTTGCACTTCCTTCTGTCAGTGATGTTTTCATGTTCTTAGATATCATCCACAAACCTTCTTTTGCTAGATGAAATGAGGTATATGTTCAAATCTTTTTTCCATTTTTTCATCAGGTTGTCTTCTTATTACAGAGTTTTAAGAGTTCTTTATATAGTCTAGATACAAGTCTTTGTCAGATGTGTATGTATTCACATTCACAAAATATATACTGTAAATATTTTCTCCCACTCTGTGGTTTGCCTCTTTCCTTATAGTGTCTTTTGAAAAGCAAATTTCAATTTTGAAATAGCTTAATTTACCATTTTTATGGGTTGTACTTTTTGTGTTTCAGTTAATAAATATTTTTCTAACCCAATATCCCAATGATTTTCTTTGCTTTCTTTTAAACATTTTTATTAAGTTTAGACCTATGGTCCATTTCAAATTAATTGAATATGGTTTTCAGTAATAGTCAAAGTATGTATTTTTCATTTTGCATATGGATTGTTTCAGTACCATTTGTTAAAGAGATTATCCTTTTCTCACTGAACACCTTTTTAAAAAATTATCTGATCATATGTATGTGTCTATTTCAGAACTTTCTAGTCTGTTCCAGTGGTCTGTATGACTTTATATGTCATTACTTCACTTTCTGTATTACTGTAACTTTATGATGTCTTGAAATCACATGGTGTAAATCCTCCAGCTTTGTTGTTCTTTTTCAAAATTGTTTTGGCTAATCTAGGTTCTTTGCATTTCCATACAAATTTAGACTCAGCTTGTCAATTTCTACAACAAAACCCTACTAAGGTTTTGACTAAGATTGCATTGAATCCATGCACCAATTTAAGAGAATGATGTGTTAATGATATTGAGTCTTTTGATCCATGAACAATGTGGCATATCTCAACATTTATTTAGGTCTTCTTCAGTTTTTCTCAGTAACGTTTTATAATTTTGAGTGTACAGATCTTGCATACACTTTGCTAAATTCATCGAAAGTATTTTCTATTTTTATTGTATTGCAAATGTATTGTTTTTAACTTGTATAATGTATCACTGCTTGTATATAGAAATACAATAGAATTTTTGTATATTAAATTTTTAACTACCTTTTAAAACTTATCTATTAGTTCTAGTAACTTTTTGATAGATTCCTTAGTATTTTCTACATAATCATGTTACCTGTGAATAATGGCAATTCTTATCTCTTTCTTTCCTACATGTATGGTTTTTGCTTCTTTTGTTTTCTTATTGCACTGGATAGGACTCCTGTACAATGCTGAATGGGAGTGGTAACAATGGACATCTTTAAAATGATATCTTTTAAAGGGAAAGGATGATGCCTTTAAAAATTGTGTTTTTCTGTACCAGATAGAAATAATCACTGGCTGTAATAGAGGTACAAGCGAACTATGATGGGTTGGGAAGTATGTGTGTGTATGTGAATGGGAGATGGCAGAAAATGGAGCAATTAGATCCTATCCATTGCAGAATATTTACAAGAAGTAGAGTTTCTAAGCAAGTTCCTTGGCTCTTCTTGATCTGACCCTGGGAGGCGGCAGTATCACCTGTGTGATGCTATGGGGGTTCCCCACCCCATGTTCCCAGCAGGTCCTGCCAAGACCCTCCTTCCATTGGTTCCAGGACGCCGCCCACTGTCTCTCCCTGTGTGATGGCATGCTCGCGTACCTGCTCCCGCATCCTGGGGCTAAGCCTGGGGACTACAGCCCTGTGTGCTGCTGGGATCAACATGATGCTCCTCTTTCCTAACTGGGATGTAACCTACCTTTTGAGGGGCCTCATTGGCAGGCACGCCATGCTGGGCTCTGGGCTCTGGGGAGGAGGCCTCATGGTGAGTGTCTGGGGGTTCCCTGGATATGAACTCCCAAAATACCCCCCAGAGATGGAGCAGGGATGTGTGGGGGGAGGAGTGTTTTGATTCCTTGCAAAAAAATTTGATCTAATAAGCTGGTCTTCGGTCTATAGCAATTCCAAGGGATAGGAGACTAAGAAGACTTGCCAAGGGTTGCTGAATTTTGGTTTGGGACTAGGAAGAGTGGGTGTGAACATTGCCATCCACAGAGATGGGCTAGTCACCTACAGTTGGATCCTGGCAGTCAAAGCCAAACCCTCTGGGAGAGAGAGGATAAGCAAGTCTGTGTGAGGTACCAACCACGCTAGTTCAACAGCCACAGGTGGGAGCTGGAAATGTAAGTGGCCCAATCCTCTTCTTAACATTCTTCTCTCCTCTCCCAGGTACTCACTGCAGCTATCCTCATCTCCTTGATGGGCTGGAGATATGGCTGCTTCAGTAAGAGTGGGCCCTGCCGACATGTAAGCAAGAGATTCCACTCTTCTAATCCTAGAATGTCCCCACATTCTATTACTTTAGAGGCAAAGTGGTAAAGAGGCAATTTCAGTCCTCGGGTTTGAAGTCAGGTCCTGATCATATCCCTTAATGCCCCTAAACTCTTGGGCAAGTTGCTTAACCTTTCTGAGCCTCAGGTCCTCATCTGTAAAATGGGAGTTAACAGGATCAAGTCAAGGGAATAAGTCCTTATTGAACCAGAAATGTCTACAAAAATGTGAAGAATTTTTTTTTTTACACTATTGAACAATATGAACATGAGTTATCTACATTGTAATCAGGTGTCATTGACAGAAAATTTCCTGGCCATTTGCTTAATTTCCTTACAGCTGGAAGGTTTTCCCAGAGATCATCTAATGACTAGATGCTGGTGCAACTCCCCCATTTTACAGATAATGAAACTGAGGCCCAGAATAAATTTATATTTAATTAATTACAGCAGCATCTGTATATATTTGAAAAAAATCTCAGTACCTATATGTATCAGATACACTGCTTATTCAGCCTCAGACACATGAGTTGTGGCCTCCTTACAGTAACTCAGCAGCCTGTTTTGATATCTCCAGCCCCTATACTGGGAACCACACTGATTCAGAATTATGTTAAAAAATTACATCTGGACACCCACACATTTCATTCACTGTTCTCAGTCATGGTCTGGTTTTCCCCTAGGCAAGTGCTTCTCAGACTTGAGTGTGTGTTAGACTCCCTGAAGGGTTTGTTAAAAACGCACATTGCTGGGCCCCCACCCCCAGAGTTTCTGATTCAGTCGGTCTGGGGTAGAGCAGGACAACTGGCATTGCTAACAAGTTTCCAGGTGATTTGATGCTGCCAGGACTGGAACCTCATTTTGAGAACCACTGTCCTAGACTTCATCAGACTTATTCATCTTGAATCTTTCAGTTTAGAGTCAAAACTTCCTAGTCACCTTTCTCTGGCCCCTCCCAAGCTCCAAACGGGCTTGACATCACTGGGAAATGACTATGATTCTGTACAAAAACTTTATGCATGTTATATTTAAATTTTAAAAATATGTATTCTTCTGTGGTGGGGGGTGGGGGGCAATCTAGTATCCTGGGAAAGAAGTCAATGTGGAGGCAAGCTAGAATCCTGCCAAGGAAACGCACTCATCTTTTGGGAGGGAAGTGAGTAGTGCACAGACTAGAAAAGCATTACAGTTTCAGAGCTGACTATAATCTCTGTCTCTGTCTCCCTCCCTCCTTCCCTACCCTCCTTCCGTCCTTCCTCCCTTTCTTCCTTCCATGGCTGATTTGAGAAAGAGAATCAAGGATGGGAGCTTGGAACTTCTGAAAGTGCAACTTTCCCTTAAAAGACTCAGAAGTGGGCATGCAATAACCAGTCTGGCTCTTTAACCCAGAGCTGGGTGACTGCAGTCTGAGCCTAACAGCTTTGATGCCCCCCTACTGAGACACTCCAAAGGGCCTGCAAGTCGGGGAGATCTGGGCAAAGTGCCAGTGTTTCCCCTACTCAGTTCTTTCTCTCCCACCTCTTCCTGGTTTTAGCCAGTGACCCCATGTCAGCCACCCAGCAGGTTGTGCTTTAAAGGAAGTGCTCGTGGGTAGGATTATCCCCATGTGATGCAATGGGCAAAGGCTGAGCACCAAGGAAGTTAGACTTGTCCAGATGGCCCACAAGTCACCCCATCACAACCCCACCTCAGGCTGTTTCCTTTCTCTCCCTCTACAGATGCTTACTGCTCTGTTGTCAAGTGGCCTGGCTTTGCTTGGAGCCTTGATTTGCTTCATCACTTCTGGAGTAGCCCTGAAAGATGGTCCTTTTTGCATGTTCGATGTTGCATCCTTCAATCAGACTCAAGCTTGGAAACATGGGTACCCATTCAAAGACCTGCCTAACAGGTAAATGGTTGGAAACTTGGATGTGCAATCTTTTCAGAGCGCAAAAGAGGGAGAGACAAAGATGCACGGGTGGACTACAAACTCCTTTTGTTCATGCATTCTAGAATCTCACTCCTCAGATGCTCAGAAAATTGCAAATGCAGCAACAGTGGTCACCCTCAGGAGTCTGTGCTTATGACCCGAGCCAGGGGAGGCCCCAGCTTTCTACTGAGGTTGCTTATTTGGTTTTTCTTACTTATTCCTCAACCCCTGGTCTCTTTATCTTTTGGGATAGGAATTATTTGCATGATCATTCACTCTGGAACTCTGTCTGCCTGGAGCCTTCTAAAGCTGTCGTTTGGCATGTGTCCTTCTTTGCCGCCCTTCTGTGCATCAGCCTCCTCCAGATTCTGCTGGTGGTCATCTCTTTCATCAACAGCTTCCTGGGCCTTTTCTGCAGCCTCTGTGAGAAGTGAGAGATAATGCCCTTTCATGCCCAGGAGTTTGCATCAGAAGCTGCTTTGAATCCTTTCTGCAAGCAGTGGGTATGGTTATAAACAAACTTCCTCTTTAGGTATTCCTTCAGCAATAATAACAATAATGATTTCTTGCACATATGTTCAATGATATACATTTAAAATCACACTGTGAACTGCAAGATGATATACTTGCAAGATAAAGGAATAATTAAGGCATTATTATCATGGAGGAACTTATAGTCTGTAAAATGCCCTCCAGCCATGATCTCACTTCAGCTTCTCAACACCCCATGAACTGGCCACATGTTACACACAGAGAAGCTGAGGCTCCTGCAGGATAATGGGCTTGCTGCCCAAAGGCACTCAGCTAGGTTAAAGTTAGTACCTGAACCCCTGTCTCCTAAATACAAGTTCATCAATTGTTACGGACTAATTGTGTGCCTCCAAAATTCATAGGACGAAGCCCTGACCCCCAATGTGACTTTATTTGGAGATAGAGTCTTTAAGAAGCTAATCAAGGTTAAATGAGGTCACATGGGTAGGACTCTTATAAGAAGAGGATGAGACACCAGATTTCTCTTCTACATGAGCGCAAAGGACAAGGCCACGTGAGGACATGGCCAGAAGGTGGCCAGCCACATTTGAGAGGCCTCAGTAGAAACTAATCTTATTGGCATCTTGTCCTGGACTTTCAGCCTGCAGAAAATAAATTTGTTGCCGCCTTGTCTGTGGTTGTTTTGTTACGGCATCCTGAGTGGGTGAATCCACCAGTGTTCAGTGCAGCTCAGTAAGTGGTATATGCTGGGTACCTACTGTGTGCCTGGCACCACTGTGCATGCCGAAGAGCCAAAAAAGACCTTGGACCTGTCCTGTCCTTGAGGAAGAGCTCATGCTCAGGTCAGGGAAACAAACATGCCTACCACTGATTTCAGAATCATACAGTAAGAGCCATGTTAGAGACTGACTCAGGGTGCAAGGAGAGCTCAGAGGAACAGTGAACCTCCAAGGAGAGGATCTTGAGAGACCAAGGAAGGCTGTGGTTGTATCTGAGCTGATTCTTGAAATAGCCTAGCAAAGAGGGGAGGAAGGCTTTCCCAGGAGAGAAAACAACACACCCAAAGGCATGGAGGGAGACCCGGGATGACGTGCGTGGAGAATAGTGATGCCACAGCTGCTTCGAACGTCAAGCATGGAAGCAGAGGACCTCCCTGTCTACTGCTGTTGCATCTTTGGCCAGGACAGTGCTGGGCGGGGAGAAGAATCAGCAGAGGGACAAAGGAGATCCTGGTGGGAGAGTTTGATGAGCAGGGAGGAGGATGAAGCGGGCAGAAGCAGCCTGGGAAGAACCGGGAAGATGGATACAGGCGAGAGATGAGGTCGTGCGCAGGTCCAGGACACAAGTTGGAGGACTCTGGGGCCACAGATTGGACAAAGGCAGGAAGGGAATTTGGGGGGCCCAGATTACTGAATCCCATTGTCCCCAGGCCCCAGCCCTTTCCCAGCACTGTCTCAAGCCAGGGAGGAGCCGCTGACACTCTGAGCCTCCCGAGCACAGCGATGCCTTGGTCCCCGAGCTCAGGAGCAACACTCGGCGCGTGGTTCTGTCTGCCAGCAGTCAAACGAGCAGAGCTCATGGGAGTCAGGTCTTTCCAAACCCCACCTCACCCTTACCTCTGTGGAGCTGTAGCCCAACAGGCCTACCCAGGGTAGGGCAAGTGGACAGACAGAACTGCCAGGGACAGAAAGAGGCACAGCCTCTGAAGCAGACAGAGAAACCTGAGGTGCAGACACCACGTCATACACCCACATACAGCACCTGAGAAGCATCACCCGTGTCTGTCTCACATTTCCCTGTTGCTGATCTACTGGTAGGCTCATGGCTAGGATGCACCTCATCTCTAGAAGCTTCTCCAGCAAGTGCACTGATAACCTCCACATAATTAATGATGAATTAATAGATACTTTTTGTCTACTGTTGGACATGTTAGGCACACACTCACATGCCTGCGTGCACAGTCCGTCACACGCCAGGTACATAATCCCCATTCTGGATAAGTCCTATCCTGATGGCTCTGCAGGTGAGACTTTGGCACCAAGACAATTCGCAGTGGAGAGCTGGCTTTCTTGCCTGCACCTCCTCCATCCTTCAGGTTCTCTAGACTGACATTACTGTAGAACTCAACAGGCCTTCAAAGGATGACATCTCCAACCTCTGCCTCGGCTAGGCCAGTTGTTCTCTCCAAATTCTGCACATTTAGGGTGGCTCTCCTACAGCCGGCTGCCAACATTCATAGATCTCAAGGTACGCAAGGTCAAAAACAGAAGTTCGGGAATAAAACACAGCCCCTTCTCCAAGTATGAAGTGCAATCCCACCAGGTGAAGGGTGCAATGTCCCTGATTCCATAGACAACCTAGGTGACACTTACCTTCTCACTTTACAATTCAATTTAGGGCCATACAAGTGGGGGGAAGGGAGAAGGACCTTGGAGAGGCAATGGGGAAAGAAAGGAGAGGAGAGAAGGCAGGAGGGGAGAGGAGGGGGCAAGAAGGAGTTCTGAGTTCATTCTACCATGGGCCTCACAGTCCCCCACACTTGGCTACTGGCTGCCTCTGTGGGATTCCAGAGGGCACCTGCACCCCTTCCTTCTACCTATGTCCCAGGACACTCACACCCAGAATAGGCTTTCACCCTGGTTTTTTGCTCCCCAAACCAAAGCTACCTCTGGCTCTTGGCTTAGCTTCTATTCAGGGTTTGGGCAGAGGGATGGATGTTAATCTGTTCATCAGGATAGGGTTAAATAAACATTTTATTAAGAAAAAAGTTGTCCCTTTCTTCATGTGTGCCTTATTGACTATCATCCTGGAACGAAGCGGATGTTGCCTTGTTTCTAATGCCACTCAGAGAACAGGAGGCCCATCTTTGGAATGGGCTGTCCTTCAGACTTTCGTTAAAGCTAGTGGCACTCTATTTAGTAGTAAGGAGTTTAGCCCACTGCTCCCCAGCCAAATCTGTTCACTCTTTAGCACAAGACCTGGCTTTTACTTGTTTTTACTTCTCCAGTCCCTAGCACAGTTGACATAATAAAATGTTTATTGAATTTAATCATGTGCCGAATCTTCCAGGTTTTTTTTAATAGATTTAAATTTTAATTAAATATCAGAAAGTCCTGGAACTTCCTTTTTATTGAACACACAATTTGTGTGAAATGTGATGGCAAAAGATTCTCAAAAGGCACCAAGGAGAATGACGATGTTAACACTTTGACCTCTGAAATAGCACTAATGATTTTAAACTGAAACTACAGCTTTCACATATAAATCTGAATTTAGCAACAGGAAAAATGTAATGATTTAGTAAATGCAATGTTTTTTAAATCAGCATTTTCCTAAAGCAGCATCCATGGCTTTATTACAAGGAATCAGGAAATGGTAAAAATGTCAAGCTCTTTCCATAAGTGCATCTTTCCTTATCCTAGTGTATTCATAGCACAGGTTTTTTTTTTCAGAGATATTCTATTGTTTTTCTACTTTTCATCAGGGTTGGGTTGCCATGGCAATAAAGTAGGCTATCTTGCTGGATTTCACCTTTGCTGTCTGCTTCACATGGCTTCTCTCTCCTCAGAGCAAACATGGTAGATGCTGCACACATACAGATGTCTGATTTTCTATTTCCTTCTTGAGTGTGCTCGGCAGCTCCTCTCCTGAGACAGCTGAGGCTGCACTTCACACACTGGCATTCATCCTTCTCTCTAATGGCCACCATCATATGCCTCACTTGTTTCATGATCCCTCTTTTAAGAAAGATACTGCTTCTCTTGAAAAGTTTCTTTTTCCCATTGAAAACAGAGGACTTTAAATTAACATCGTTGTCAGATTAACTCTAAATACATGCCCTATCTAAAGTTACACATCATTAAGGTGTAAAAGAAAAAAACAAATCAAAAGAGGATATTAGGCCTATCACAAATACAGGTAAAGTGGTTTGCTTGGTACACAGTACATAACCACTTTTTCAATCTCTTCTTCTTTATGTGTAGCAATTCCCAATTCTTCCAAGGGTCTCAATGTAAGACATCATTCCTGACAAAGTAATCACTAGACTTGCCTCCTTGCCAAAAGGAAATAGTTTTTCTTTACATATTTACTATGTTTTGAAAGATTTCGAAAGTTCGATTTTGTCACAGGTAGTCATATCTGATAGATGGCGATGTCCAATAGTACTCGTTCCTCGCATTATTTTGGTATGTAATTTTTTAAAGGTATTATTGATATGCACTCTTATGAAGGTTTCACATGAAAAAACAATATGGTTACTACATTTACCCATACTATCAAGTCCCCACCCACACCCCAATGCAGTCACTGTCCTTGGGTGTAGGAAGATGCCACAGATTCACTATTTGCCTTCTCTGTGTTACACTATTTTCCCCATGATCCCCCACACCATGTGTACTAAACAAAATACCCCTCAATCCCCTTCTATCACCCTCCTCACCCGCCCTCCCACACCCCTCCCCTATGGTAACCACTAGTTCCTTCTTAGAGTCTGTGAGTCTCCTGCCATTTTGTTCCTTCAGTTTTGCTTCGTTGTTATACTCCACAAATGAGGGAAATCATTTGGCACTTGTCTTTCTCCGCCTGGCTTATTTCACTGAGCATAATATCCTCCAGCCCCACCCATGTTGTTGCAAATGGTAGGATTTGTTTCTTTCTTATGGCTGAATAATATTCCATTGTGTATATGTACCACCTCTTCTTTATCCATTCATCTACTGATGGACACATAGGTTGCTTCCATATCTTGGCTATTGTAAAAACTGCTGCAGAAACATAGGGGTGCATATGTCTTTTTGAATCTGAGAAGTTGTATTCTTGGGGTAAATTCCAAGGAGTGGGATTCCCAGGTCAAATGGTATTTGTATTTTTAGTTTTTTGAGGAACCTTCATACTGCTTTCCACAGTGGTTGACATAGCTTACATTCCCACCAGCAGCAAAGGAGGGTTCCCATTTCTCTGCATCCTCACCAGCATTTGTTGTTCTTAGTCTTTTGGATGCTGGCCATCCTTACTGGTGTGAGGTGATATCTCATTGAGGTTTTAATTTGCATTTCCCTGATGATTAGTGATGTGGAGCATCTTTTCATGTGTCTGTTGGCCATCTGAATTTCTTCTTTGGAGAACTGTCTCTTCATATCCTCTGCCCATTTTTTAATTGGGTTATTTGCTTTTTGGGTGTTGAGGCATGTAAGTTCTTTGTATATTTTGGATGTTAACCCCTTGTCGGATATGTCATTTACAAATATATTCTCCCATACTGTAGGATGCCTTTTTGTTCTGTTGATGGTGTTCTTTGCTGTACAGAACTTTTTAGTTTGATGTAGTCCCATGAGTTCATTTTGCTTTGTTTCCCTTGCTCAAGGAGATGCGTTCAGAAAGAAATTGCTTGTGCTTATATTCAGGAGATTGTTTTTGCCTGTGTTGTCTTCTAAGAGTTTTATGGTTCCATGACTTACATTCAGGTCCTTGATCCATTTCTAGTTTACTTTTGTGTATGGGGTTAAACAATAATCCAGTTTCATTCTCTTGCATGTAGCTGTCCAGTTTTGCCAACACCAGCTGTTGAAGAGGCTGTCATTTCCCCATTGTATGTCCTTGGCTCCTTTATTATATATTAATTGACCATATATGGTTGGGTTTATATCAGGGCTCTCTAGTCTGTTCCATTGGTCTATGGGTCTGTTCTTGTGCCAGTACCAAATTGTCTTGAGTAGTATGGCTTTGTAGTAAAGCTTGAAGTTGGGGAGCATAATCCCCGCAGCTTTACTCTTCCTTCTCAGGATTGCTTTGGCTATTCAGGGTCTTTTGGTTCCATATGAATTTTAGAACCATTTTCTCTAGTTCATTGAAGAATGCTGTTGGTATTTTGATAGGAATTGCACTGAAGCTGTAGATTGCTTTAGGCAGGATGACCATTTTGACAATATTAATTCTTCCTATCCATGAGCATGGGATGTGTTTCCATTTATTGGTATCTTCTTTAATTTCTATCATGAGTGTCTTGTAGTTTTCAGAGTATAGGTCTTTCATTTCCTTGGTTAGATTTATTCCTAGGTAGTTTATTCTTTTTGATGAAACTGTGAATGGAATTGTTTTCTTGATTTCTCTCTCTGCTAGTTCATTGTTAGTGTATAGGAATGCCACAGATTTCTGCCTATTAATTTTGTATCCCACAACTTTGCTGAATTCAGATATCAGATCTAGTAGTTTTGGCGTGGACTCTTTAGGGTTTTTTATGTACAATAGCATTTCATCAGCAAACAGTGACAGTTTGAGTTCTTCCTTGCCAGTCTGGATGCCTTTTATTTCTTTGTGTTGTGATTGCTGTTGCTAGGACCTCCAGAACTATGTTGAATAGAAGTGGGGAGAGTGGGCATCCTTATCTTGTTCCCAATCTTAAAGGAAAAGCTTTCAGCTTCTCGCTGTTAAGTATAACGTTGGCTGTGGGCTTGTCATATATGGCCTTTATTATGTTGAGGTACTTGCCCTCTATACCCATTTTGTTGAGAGTTTTTATCATGGATGTTGAATTTTGTAAATGTTTTTCAGCATCTATGGAGATGATTATGTGGTTTTTGTCCTTCTTTTTGTTGATGTTGTGGATGATGTTGATGGATTTTCGAGTGTTGTACAATCCTTGCATCCTTGGAATAAATCCTACTTGATCATGATGGATGATCTTTTTTATGTATTTTTTAATTCGGTTTTCTAATATTTTGTTGAGTATTTTTGCATCTATGTTCATGAGGGATATTGGTCTGTAATTTTCTTTTTTTGTGGTGTTTTTGCCCGGTTTTGGTATTAGAGTGATTCTGGCCTCATAGAATGAGTTTGGAAGTATTCCCTCTTCTTCTACTCTTTGGAAAACTTTAAGGAGGATGGGTATTAGGTCTTCACTAAATGTTTGATAAAATTCAGTGGTGAACCCTTCTGGTCTACGCATTTTGTTCTTAAGTAGGTTTTTGATTACCAGTTCAATTTCGTTGCTGGTAATTGGTCTGTTCAGATTTTCTGTTACTTTCTGGGTCAGCCTTGGAATGTTGTAATTTTCTAGAAAGTTGTCCATTTCTTCTAGGTTATCCAGTTTGTCAGCATTTAATTTTTCATAGGTAATTCTTTGTATTTCTGTGGTGTCTGTAGTGATTTTTCCTTTCTCATTTCAAATTCTATTTATGTAAGTAGACTCTCTTTTTTCTTGATAAGTCT
Source organism: Smutsia gigantea (assembly GCA_032199065.1). Lineage (NCBI taxonomy): Eukaryota > Metazoa > Chordata > Mammalia > Pholidota > Manidae > Smutsia > Smutsia gigantea. The sequence goes on from JAVSCE010010012.1 coordinate 233,443, forward strand.
GGCTAGGGGTTTATCTATTCTGTTTATTTTCTCAAATAAAAGCTCCTGCTTTCATTGACTCTTTCTATTGTTTTATTCTTCTCGATTTTATTTATTTCTGCTTTAATCTTTATTATGTCCCTCCTTCCACTGACTTTGGGCCTCATTTGTTCTTCATTTGCTAGTTTCGTTAACTGTGAGTTTAGACTGCTCATATGGGATTGTTCTTCTTTCCTGAGGTAGGCCTGTATTGCAATATACTTTCCTCTTAACACAGCTTTTGCTGCATCCCACAGATTTTGCAGTGTTATTATTGTTGTCATTTGTCTCCATATATTGCTTGATCTCTGTTTTTATTTGGTCATTGATCCATTGGTTATTTAGGAGCATGTTATTAAGCCTCCATGTATTTGTGGGATTTTTCATTTTCTTTGCGTAATTTATTTCTAGTTTCATACCTTTGCGGTCTGAGAAACTGGTTGGTACAATTTCAATCTTTTTGAATTTACCGAGGCTCTTTCTGTGGCCTAGTATATGATCTATTCTTGAAAATGTTCCATGTGCACTTGAGAAGAATGTGTATTCTGCTGCTTTTGGGTATAGAGTTCTGTAGATGTCTGTTAGGTCCATCTGTTCTATTGTGTAGTTCAGTGCCTCTGTGTCCTTACTTATTTTCTGTCTGGTTGATCTGTCCTTCAGAGTGAGTGGAGTGTTAAAGTCTCCTAGAATGAATGCATGGCATTCTATTTCTCCTTTTAATTCTGTTAGTATTTGTTTCACATATGTAGGCGCTCCTGTGTTGGGCGCATAGACATTTATAATGGTTATATCTTCTTGTTGGATTGACCCTTTTATCATTATGTAATGCCTTGTCTCTTGTGACTTTGTTTTGAAGTCTATTTTGTCTGATACAAGTACTGCAACTCCTGCTTTTTTCTATTAGTTGCATGAAATAACTTTTTCCATCCCTTCACTTTTAGTATGTGTATGTTTTTGGGTTTAAAGTGAGTCTCTTAAAGGCAGCATATAGATGGGTCTTGTTTTTTTATCCATTCAGTGACTCCATGTCTTTTGATTGGTACATTCAGTCCATTTCCATTTAGGGTGATTATCGATAGGTATATACTTATTGCCATTGCAGGCTTTAGATTCGTGGTTACCAAAGGTTCAAGGTTAACTTCCTTACTATCTAAGAGTCTAACTTTACTCACTAAATATGCTATTACAAAGACAATCTAAAGGTTCTTTTTTTCCCCTCTTTTTTCTTACTCCTCCATTCTTTATATATTAGGTATCATATTCTGTACTGTTTGCCTATCCCTTGATTGACTTTGGAGATATTATTTCAATTTTTGCATTTGCTTAGTAATTAGCTGTTCTACTTTCTTTACAGTGGTTTTATTAACCGCTGGTGACAGCTATTAAACCTTAGGAACACTTCCATCTATAGCAGTCCCTCCAAAATACACTGTAGAGATGGTTTGTGGGAGGTAAATTCTCTCAGCTTTTGCTAATCTGGAAATTCTTTAATCCCTCTTTCAAATTTAAATGATAATCTTGCTGGATAAAGTATTCTTGGTTCAAGGCCCTTCTGCTTCATTGCAGTAAATACACCTTGCCACTCCCTTCAGGCCTGTAAGGTTTCAGTTGAGAAGCCTGATGGGTTTTCCTTTGTATGTGATCTTATTTCTCTCTCTGACTGCTTTTAATAGTCTTTTGTTATCCTTGATCTTTGCCATTTTAATTACTATATGTCTTGGTGTTGTCTTCCTTGGGTCCCTTGTGTTGGGAGATCTGTGCACCTCCATGGCCTGAGAGACTATCTCCTTCCCAAGATTGGGGAAGTTTTCAGCAATTACCTCCTCAAAGACACTTTCTATCCGTTTTCTGTCTCTTCTTCTTCTCGTATCCCTATAATGCGAATATTGTTCCGTTTGGATTGGTCACACAGTTCTCTCAATATTCTTTCATTCTTAGAGATCCTTTTTTCTCTCTGTGCTTCAGCTTCTTTGTATGTCTCTTCTCTAGTTTCTATTTCATTTATTGTCTCCTCCACTGTATCTAATCTGCTTTTAATACCCTCCATTGTGCTCTTCAATGATTGGATCTCTGACTGGAATTTATTCCTGAGTTCTTCAATATTTTTCCATACATCCATGAGCATGTTAGATTTTTTTTTTTGAACTCCCTTTCAGGAAGAGTCATGAGGTCAATATCATTTAAATCTTTCTCTGGAGTTGTATTAATAATTTTACTCTGAACCAGATTCCTTTGGCATTTCACATTTGTATATGGCGCCCTCTAGTGCCCAGAAGCTCTACTCCTTGGATCTGCTCCGCTCCTGAAGCAATGTCGGGGGTCACAGGGGAGTGTTATTGGTGCCTGGGGGGAGGAAAGAGCTGTTTCCTGCTACCCGGCTGCTATGCCTGTCTCCACTGCCTGAACCAGTGGGCCAAGGGCATAGGTATAAGCTTCTAGGCTTTGTGTTTGTAGTTGCTGGCCTAACACCTGGGTAGGGTTTGCCGGTTTGCAAGCCAGGTGGGGCTGCTGGGAGAAAGGTGCAGTAGGCTGCATATCACGGAGCAGTCCTTGGAGCTGTGTAGCCAGCCAGGGAGCTGGAGCACCTGAAGATCATCTAAGGAGGAAGATTTCTTTATCCTCCTTAAAAATGAGAGTCTATATGGCAAAGCTCGCAACCCGCTGGGCAGAGTGCACCCAGCTAATTTAGTCTACCTGTCCTCTCTCCTGAACAGTAAGCTCTGTGCAATCCTTGCCCCTTTAGCAGCCGTCTTGCTAAGAGTTTCCTTGTTAGGATGTCTCTCAGACTGCCCACCTTTCTTTTGTCCCAGAGCAGCCAGATATGGATCCCTGCTTTCCACAAGCAGCTGGAATCTCAGTCTCTCCAGGAATTCTGCCTGTCTTAGCTTTCCAACCCCGTTAATCATGAGAGTATCATGCAAGCACCATGAATTGTAGGCTTGTGCTTCCAGAGCAGATCTCTGGAGTTAGGTATTCAGTAGTCCCAAGCCTCCACTCTCTCCCTGCTTGGTTTCCCTTCCTCCTACCAGTGAGCTGGGATGGGGGAAGGGCTTGGGTCCTGCTGCACTACAGCTTTAGTACGTTTCCCTGTTCTGTGAGGTCGGCTCTTTTCTCCAGGTGTATGCAGTCTGGCGCAGTCCTCTTTCCTGTTGCTCTTTCAGGATTAGTTGTATTAATTATATTTTTGTATTATATTTGGTTTTAGGACGAAGCCTGTGTCTCACCTCTCACGCCGCCATCTTTAATCCTCGCACTTTTTTTTTTTAATTGGACTGCCGTAGATAGGGTGAGAGGAACATAGGTGAAGAAATCAGAAAAGGTAAGGGAAAGTCTGCACCCTAGGGGTATGATTTCTCAAGGGTAGTGAAACAACAAAGAGAATACACACAGTCTGTCCCCGGGAGACACTGAACTTCTGTGCCAGTCAGGGAACAGAGTATGCTGTGGATGCATGACCCCTGCCCCTCCCCAAAGATGGGGCTGGTGCTGCTTAGCCAAGGGGCAGTTCAAGAGGGCACTGGTGAGGCAGCCCTGAGCAGTACTGGGTGCACACCTGGCCCTGCAGCCCTTGCACAGAGCCAGATCTGTTGGCCAGTACCAGGAGGAAGGTTCAGCAACCCAGCCAGATCATGAAGGCTCTTATTTGCAAGCAAGGAAGTATGACTGGTAGGGGACAGCCATAAAGTGCCATGAAAAGATTTCAAACAGATCAGTGACAAAAGGCAAGCCATTCTGGGGCCAGTGTGAAGGGTGGACTGGGAAGGTGACATTGAGGGGAGTTTACTGAAGTCAGGGAGACCAATCTAGGTCTAGTATCAAGAAAACTCTTTGTAAACCAAAACCTGGAAAATTCCACTAGCAAGTGGAATTTGCAGAGGTATGCTTTTAGATAAACTATCCACTTTGCATCTTACAGAATTAAGTTTGGGAACTTGTTAATCCAACCAATAGATTGAAGGTTACCAAAGGAAGCCTGGGCGGATGTTGGGGAAATTTCTTAGTTCTTGAAGCTGGCAGAGGCCAGGATACCATAGCCTTCTAAAACAGAACCAGAGACTGGTGTTTATAAGCACGGAATGCACACAAAGTCTGCTCCTTTCTTACTTTTGCACTGAAGCAGTGGTGTGGGTGATTTTTTCAATCAAAAAATATAAAACCTGTTCACAAGTCGTACAAAACAGGATGAAAGCTGGATTAGCTGTAGGCCACAGCTGGAAGACCCCTTAGAGTCAGGGCCCCGCCGCTCAATAGCTATGGGTCCTTGGACCTCTATGGGCCCAGGTTCCGGTTAATTTCCTAAGATTGTAGCGCCGTCCATTAAGAGCGGACGCGATTGAGGGTGCTTGTAAACCACAGAGAACTATACCACCCCCCCGCGAAGCCAGTTCCCGCCCAGCCGCGGGTGCGCACGCGCGGGGAGCCCGCGAGAACCCGCAGAGAAGGGCGGGCGCTCTGAGGGGCGCGCAGCCGCCTCACGTCCGGGTTCAGGGCGGCCCTGTTTCCCTGGCGACCATTCCCAGCTCTGTGCAGCCACTGGTCAGGCCTTCATCGCAAGATACACAGGGCGGAGAAGCCCTAGCCATGGCCTCGTCGACCCGTGCGTCCTTCTCTGCGGCCGACGGGTTGCCTGAGACCGAGAAGAATTCAGGGGAGACCGAGAATACCTACATTCTGCGGCCCATTTTTCAGCAAAGGCGAGTAGCGGACGGGTTGTGACGGGGCCGACTCGCGAGATGCTGGATCAGGCAGGCAGAGTTCACCCAGAAGCTGGGGTGTCGGGGAGGAGCGCCCGGGGTGGAGAGGGTGGGGTGGGGGGACCGGCTTGGGGGAGAGGCGGGGCTGGGAGGGGCTGAGGAGGGGGCGGGGCTATGCTAAAGTTAGAGGGAAGAGCCGGGAGGGAGGCCGGGCCTGGAGGCGGATTATCTTGAAGGCAGAACTAATACGACAGGACTGGCGTCCTCTGGCTTGAGCAACTGGGAGGATGCAGTTGCCATTGACTGAGATAGGGACAGCCGCCGGAGGACCTGGTTTTGGGGAGATGAGGCGAGCAGAATGTCAGTGTTGAATGAAACTTGAGTTGCTTACTAGACATCCAGACGTAATATATGTTGAATATGTGATATGAAGTTGAGGGGAGACATCCAGTCACCTCTTATCTGGAGATATAAATTTGGAGTATGATTTATTTTCTTAATTTGTTTATATTGCTTTTATAGTAAAAATATGAAAAAGAAGAATTAAGTGGTTTAATAAGTCGTTTAATGCAACCTCCCAAAAGCAGAGGGAGGTTGATGTGGGAAGGTAAGCTGGGGTTTTATAGTTACCGATTAGATGTTTCAAACTGCTTCATTTAGGTTCAGACCCTCTGTGGTCAAAGACTGCATCCATGCTGTGCTCAAGGAGGAGCTGGCAAATGCTGAATACTCTCCAGAAGAAATACCCCAGCTCACAAAACGTTTATCAGAAAACATTAAAGATAAATTAAAAGGTAACCATGGTGAAAACTAGAAACAACATGTTCCCTTCAAACATTCACTTTTACCCATTTGCCTTCTTCCCCATCTTTAAACAAGGGCCATAAGCTGTAGATTCCGTTAGAGACAAATTTTTCATCAATGTCTAGTCTTTTCAATTATTTGGTAACTCTCACTTATGTAAGTTTTTGTAGATGGTGTAAAAGTGTAAAGATGTGAAATAAAACATTGTATGTAACCACTAGGCTCATATATATCACATCCTCCAAGAAGTCTTTTCTGGTCATCCCTTCCTCACTGCCAAAAGGGAGGAGCTGTCAGCTCTCCACTCTACTTATACACCCACTTTTTGAATTATTAGTATATTGCATTTTAAATTTACTTTTCATGTTTGCCTTCCCAACTACTATGAATACTTTTAGGCAAGAAGAGTGTCTTATTTATCTATCTTGAGGGCCTATTTCAATACCTGACAGAGGAGGAGAGAAAGGGAGCTAAGATCTGCTGAGAGACTATTCTTGTAGATGCTTTATATATTACTGTATCTTTCCTCATCTAACCTCACCACCCCCTAACCCCCCAGGAGGTAGGTAATGATACTCCCATATAACAGATGAGAGGGAACTAACAGTGCAAAGTTAAATAAATTGTCTGAGCTTACACACTTAATAAGCTTAATTGCTAGGATTTGTCCTCAGGTTTCTGACCCCAAGCTGATCATCATACTCAGTAAGTGCTTGTGTCAATATCTAGGCAAATTTGTCTTTGTTAAGCAATTTTACTACATGTTACCTTATAGATAACTTTCTTATTTTTTCTTCCTAGAAATGGGCTTTGACCGATATAAAATGGTGGTGCAAGTAGTGATTGGAGAGCAAAGAGGTGAAGGAGTACTGTGAGTGGTTGGTTTTTCCTTCTTGTTTTTATTTGTATATGTTTCTTATTGGTATTCATTCATCCTCTTGACAATTCATTAAGATTGTGTCTTTGCTTAAGCAAGAGGAAAGAACAGTATAACAAATGCAGCTGTGAACCAAAAAGATCCTGATTCTCAACAGTAAGGTTGACAGTCTGGGTGTCTCTGTGAGGTAACTCACTTTTCAAAGTATCTGTGGGCTAATAAGTCTTTTAGGGTTTATGTATATATGCTCCCAAAGAGAGTGTGGGATCATGTATATATGTTTACTCCCACATTCCTTGCTGCCCAGTTTTTTGTCTTATTCTCCTAAATTAATTTCTTTAAGATTGTCTGAGACCTCCTTATTAGCATATCTAATAGCCCTTCACTCTTGTTCTTGGCCTGAGCTGCTTTTCTTAAATTCACTTTTTTTTTACCTTAATGTTACTTATCTAACTTGTTTCTCTCCTGTTTTGCTAACTGATCATTCTGTTTTCTTCACTGGTTCCTCTTTCTCCCCTACAACCACACTTGTAAGTTTTCTTCAAGGCTTAGTTCTGTCCTTCTGCTCTTCTCGGTTCTTTGTCAATGATGAGCTCATTCATTCTCATGACCTCAAACTCACTCATGTATTGTTGAGTTCAAAATCTATTTCCTGTTTTTTCCCATGCCCAAGTGTTAATCTCCTGTTTCCTTTTATAAACAGTGCTTAGTAAGAAACCAGTATTTTGTAAGAAAGTACTAAAGTATTTGTTGAGTGAATTAAAAAATGCCTTGTAGTTATTATCACTGAGAATTCACTGTAGAATGTTAGATTTGGAGGGACTTATAGAGGTTTTCTAGTGTCCAGTTCCCTTATCTTGGAGATGGCACTTAGGAGGATCAGCATGATTTGCCCCAAATTAGATGTGTGACTGGTGTCAGGATTACTAATAGAGCTCTGCCTCTGACTCCCAGCACAGTACTCTTCACCATGGCCCTCTACCATGGGTAGAGCATCAGGAGATTCTCTCACCTCAGACTACAAGCAACACTTCACTATTCTATCACCTCAGATTCAACATGTTCAAATAGAGTTCCGAATTTCTTTTCCCATCTTCTCCTTAAATCAGCCTGCCATCTTACATGATAAGACCATTTAATCTGTCTCTCACAGCATTCCCAAGTTTCCATTGACTCAGGCTTAAAACCTTAGAGTCCTCTTTTATGTTATTTAGCCATTACTCTCTCCCATTGCATGCACTGTAATCTGGAAGCCAGGGTTACTTAGCAGCCCTTATCAGCATTTCCTGACTCTGATCTCTCTCCCGTACAATGCATCGTGCATACCAGACCAACCTTCCAGAAGTACACCTCACTGAATTTCCATGTACTCTAGAGAATTTACTTCAAACCCTATCAAGCATAAATACCTTATACTGGTTATGATTGATTTTGTTAAACATGATCAGGGCCAAACTCTAAAGCACAGCATACAAGAACACCACTCTCCTTTTTTAAAACTTTTATCATCTAAAATTTCAAACACATGCAAAAGTGCAGAGACTAAGGAATTCCCATGCTTCTGTTACTTAGCTTCAAGAGTTGACATATACCGATGTTTCATTTATACCGCTACCTATTGCCCTTGCCTCCACCAGATTTTGATGCAAAATACCATACCATTTTATCTGTAAATATAACAGTATCTCTAAAATATAAGGACTCTTTTTAACATAATATCATCACATCTAAAATATTGTCAATCCTTAATATTATATTCACTGTTCAAATATTCCCACTTGTTTCATATAACGTGTGTGTATATATGTGTTTGCAATTGTGTGTATGTATATATATGTATATTTTTTCTATGATTTGTTCAGATCAGGATCCACACAAGTCCACACATTGCATTTGGCTTATATGTCTCTTAAATTTCTTGTAATCTATCATTTCACCTCCTCTTTTCTCTTGCTCTTTTTTTTTTTCCACCTTGCCATTGATTTGTTGAAGAAATTGGGTTGTTTGTCCTATAGAGTTTCCTATGTTCTGGCATTTGCTGCTTGTATCCCCTTTATTTATTTATTCAGTCACTTATTTATTCCAGTGTGGACTTACAGACTTTTATGCTTTGGATAATTATCTAGTACCAACTTATTTATTTTATTGTTCAAATTGTTCCAGCTTTGGCATTAGGAGCCCTTTCAGTTGATTCCTGTGTCCCTTTCACATACCCTACTGCTGTGGGGTTTGTGAGCACTCCCTTACTCACTGGCACTGTAACATGGTCCATCTTGTTCACTCCCTGCCCCAGCCCTTGCAGCAGTCATTTCTCCAAGGAGCCTTGGTTCATTTCACTGGAGGATGGCACCCAGGACTAAGATCTGGGTGTTAGGTATGGCCAGTAACTTTTAAAATATTGCTTCTGTTTTCCTTTTTGGACTCCAATTACACATATTTAAATTTAGATGTTCTTTTTACGGTCTTCCAATATGTCTCTTATGCTCTTTTCTGAATTTGTTTTTTCTCTCTAAGCTTCAGTTTGGATATTTTTCTATTGACCTTTCAGTTGACTAGCCCTCTTCTCTGTTGGGTCTAGCCTAATGTTTAACCCACCTACTAAATTCTTATTATCAGTTATTGTATTTTCAGGTCTAGAATTTCATTTAATTCTTTTTTACAGATTCCAATTCTCTATTTTTTATCTATTCTTTATTTTTTTATCTATGTCCTCCACCCTGCCTCTCTCCTTCCTTTTTTACATTTTGGTCACAGCAGTTATTTTAAAGTCATTGCCTGCTTACTGTAGTATGTGGATCATGTGAATCTGCTACCATTGATTATTTTTTCTTGATACTCCTCCTATAGTCTGTCCCTCAGCATGCCCAGTTTGAATCCTGGACATTGTATTAAAAAACTGTAGAGCCTCCAGGTAACATTATTTTCTTCCAGGAGGGTTTAGCTTTCCTTTGCTATTCAAGTTAGAATACAGGCTGCTGCTAATCTTAACCCAATGAGGTGCTAAGCAGAGTTGAGGTTGGGTTGCATTTTTAATAAGACTCTAGACTCTTATCTTCAGTTCACTTTTATCTCTTGAACATAGCCCTCTGGACCTTTCAGCTAAGAACCTGGAGTGTTCATTAGGACCCCACCCCATCAAGGACTGACTTTTAGTCCTTGTCTCCTCAGCATAAAACTACTGTTTACTTCGGATGCTTTTTCCTTAGTGTATTTATTCATTTCCTTTTGCTGCTGTAACAAATTATAACAAACACAGTGGCCTAAAACAGCACAAATATATTATTTTACAGTTCTGGAGATCGTAAGTCCAAAATGCATTTCACTGAGCTAAAATCAAGGTGTTGGCAGGGCTGCATTTGTATGGAGGCTGTAGGGGAGAATCCATTTCCTTGCCTGCTCCAGCTTCCAGAGGCTGCCTGCATCCCTTAACTCAGAAACCCTTCCTCCATCTTCAAAGCCACCAGCATGGCATCTTCAAATCTCTCTGATTGTGACCCTCTTGCCTCCCTCTTTCTTTTATAAGGACCCTTAAGGTTACATTGATCCCAACTGGGTAATACATCTCAGGACCCTTAATTTAATAATATATCTGCGAAACCCCTTTTGCCAAGTATTGTAACATATTCACAGGTTCTGGAGATTAGCACATAGATGTATTTGTTGGGGGTGGGGGTGTGCACTGTTTTGCCTGCTACCACTCTTGGCTTTTAGCTTCAGAATTTAGCATGTCTTGAGGGGAAAACCTACCATGTGCCAGCCCCTTTTTCCCAGGGATCTAGAGACTTGAAGCTGAACTGCCTAGGTTCAAATCCAAGCTTTGTCACTTACTATTTTTATGACCTTGACTAAGTTTACTTAATTTCTCTGACTCAGTTTCCATGTTTATTAAATGAGTATAATAATAGTACCTATTTCATAGGGTTAATTGAATTAATACATATAAAGCACTTAGACCAGGGCCTCGTTGAGTAAGTGCTCAACAAATGTTAATGATGAATCATATGCATACATTTAATACAAATGTAAAACATTTATAGTCACTTATTTCACTTAAGAGTATTGTGAACCTCTTTGCATGTTCTTGAAGTTTAAAAAAAATCTCTTTAAAGGCTGCACAGAATTGTATTACCAGGAAATGCCATAATTTCATATACCAATACAGTACTGTTTTGCCTTTAAGTTGTTTCCACCTTTTAGATGGCTTTTATTTTGACTTTTTTACCTACTGAAGAACTGGGGAAAGGAGAATGGCCAATCTGAGGATTTAGAGTAGCATAACATCCTGTTGAGGTAATATTGGCTGTAGAACTTGTTAGAAGATTGAATTCTAGTTCAGAGTTTGCCCCTTTCTTTCCTGGGGCTCCACAAAATGATCTGGTGGCACTAAATAATCTATTGGATCCTTTCCAGACCTACTTTTTCATATTATTATACAGGAATTGAGCCTGTTTCAGTTGTAACTCTCAGGTATCATTTCCTCCGAAAGCCCCTCAGCTAATAACTTCCAGCTGTAAGCAGCACCTGACTCCAGTCTATTTTTGTTTACCCAGTATTCTCTGCTGTGTGAATACGATTTTCTGGGTGCCAACCTGTGAAAAAGTCTGGAAGTACTGATCTGTAACAGTGTATCAAGGAAAACTTTCATCATCATGGCAGATATATATAGTTCAGATTCTTGTTATATTGTTGATAATTTTTCATTCTTTGCCTTTATAGCATGGCTGCTCGCTGTTTCTGGGATGCTGACACTGACAACTACACACATGATGTTTTCATGAATGTAAGTCTGTTTGGAACCTTTTTTTCCCCTTCTTAAGACATGTAGGCCCTCCAAATCAAATTACTTAATATTTACTAAGATGTGAGGACACTTCAGTTTTATACATTTGTCTTTTATACTCCTTCTGAATGAGATGACTTTACTATTCCTTCTTGTGTTCCTCAAGTGAAACCTAGTGTGCTGATTATAGGCAGTGAGACTTGTCTGTGTACAGATGGTGTAACTATTCACATTTGATTTGGGGAATATCATATTGTTTAGTGCTAATAAACATATAGCACTTTGTTAAGCTGCAAAGAAATTTGGGTGGCAGGGATTTCATGAGAAAATGTGATTTTTCTTTCAGTAATAAATTATCTTAAAGCTATTTCTCAAAACTAAGCAAAAATAAAGAGAAAAAATTTTAAAGGTTTCCTTTAAACATTGGTAGCTTATTAGCACAAATGTTTTATATATTTTAATTGCATATTACCATGTTGTACTTACTTCCAGAAGTGAGTCATTTCTTAGTAGAGTCAGAATTAGAGTAGAACAGAAACTGGATTGAATGATTGGGAGAGGGGTTCCATTTCCAGTTCTGTAACTTTTTAACTGAATGACCTTAGGTAAGTCATTGGATTTTTCTCTGATTGTATCAGTAACATTAGGAAGCTGTACTAGATTTTCCCAAAGACTGGTTGTGGCTGCCTATGAATAATTTGGGGAACTTGATTAAAGTACAGACACTGGGACTCTGTTCAAATAGATTCTGATCAAGTAAGTCAGGGGTTGGATCAGTGATTCTGAATTTTTAAAAAAGTTCACCACATGATATCGTTACTCCCAGGTTTGGAAGCTGTTTGGGCAGATGATCTTAAGATACCTTTTAGCTCTAAAATTCTGTAGTCCTACCAAACTTTCATTTTATGCTCAACTACCCTAGGGATCAAGGGATGAACAGTGAGAAGAACTATGTAAATCTCCTTTTATCAGGGGGAAGGGACTAGCTAAGGTGATGGTTTCTCCTGCTTTTTGGAGTTAAAATGCAAATTCCATGAGTCCTTACACAATACAGTTCATTCATTCAGCAATTAATTCTGAGCTTCTATTATGTGCCAGCCTCTGTACTAGAGGTGCTAGGGATAAAATGATGAATAAAACAGGCATGGTTTCTGCCTTTACAGAGAGCTTATAAAATCATTAGGGCTGGACAATACTCACATTAACAAACATATAATTTAAAATTTTAGTTACCAATTATTAATTAATAAAGTTATCAGGATCGAGTTTGAGAACACAGGATTGGTGGGGGAGGTGTCTAAAAATCATTTTTGAGAGCCTGGTCTAGGTTGCTGTCTTAGTCTACTGTATGTTAATCCAGACTGTTGAGTGGAGTGTTTACTTAGGTTTTACTTTCAGAGCTGAAAGCACTTTATTTGGGAGAAGATCCCAAAAAGCACTAGTAGAGAATGAGGAAATGAGAGGGGAGAGGAAAGCATACGCTCTTGAGCTGATAATTGCTGTCGCTAACCAGGGCTTAATCCCGCTGGAGAACATTGGGTGGCGCTGTAGAGCAGTGACAATCAAAAGGGAATCCAAAGATAAATGCCAGTCCCTGAGCTGCTTGTTACAGGTCCTCGATGAGGTTAACTACATAAATTGAATATAAGGGTTTAGAAGCTCTTACAGGAATTTGTCAGAGTAATTTTATGTCTATTACATCTAATAGTAAAATGTTTAGGCTGTATTTTGTATGTTTCTTTTTTCATTTAATTTTCCTACTTATTTTTACAGAAGTCCATGAGGGACAGAAATTAAAATAAAAACAGTAACAAGTTCCTCACCACAGATAGCAGTTATAGAACACAGCTCACAGTTATACCACCAGGGGCCAGGGAACTGGGTTAACCAAAGAATTTTGTTTTTGGCTAATGATCAGGTACTTGAGTTTAGATTGTCTTTCTCCAATCTGTACCAGGCTGGAGGTGAAGTTGGTGGGTTAGGTGCTGAAGCAGGTGGATGCCCTGTAATAAGTACCTAAGAAGTGTTTTAATAAGCCTAACTTGGATCTGGAAAACATTTTGAGAATCTGGGCTAAAAAATGCACAAATGAATTTTATCAATTAAGAATACACACCCAGAGACCATTGCCCTTATCCAGAATTTATGACAAGGTGCTACTGCTTTTATTTGTAATACTGTAATATAGTTCCTTCCTTAGGTTGGGTAATGCATTTATTCCAAGAAACTCAAAGCATTTCATAAATTATTTCTGTGATAAATCAGGAAAAATGAGAATATTTTATGAATATGAATTACATAAAATTCATTAGTTTGCATTTTATTTCTACATTTATTTATCTTTATTTCTGCATTCAGAAAATCTTAATTCTTTACCCATCCTAATTCTTTACCTATCCTGCCCTTCAGCAAGCAATTTTGTAGTTACCCAAGGGCAAGCAACTTTAAAGCCATACTCTGAAAACCCGTTATTGAAGAAGGAAAAAGTCTTCAGGACTGAAAATTGGCTGAGATGATAATTTCAAATGCCTGTGCTGCCTTAGTTGTTTATTAGTACTAACACTCTGCATTTGTGTTGTTGGTTTTGTTTATTTTTTAGGACAGTTTATTCTGTGTTGTAGCAGCATTTGGCTGTTTCTACTATTGAATCTTTGAAAAGCTGGGAAAAGGTATGACCCTGAAGAAATACGAACTTGTTTATATTGTTAAATATCTTGACAAAATAAAGATAAGTTGGCAGTTTGGCAACTGAGTCTGTTGAGTTAGTGTTAGGCCTTCTATTTAAGTGTTCTGATTTTGTTATATGTTCTTTTTACATTTGGAAATTGGGGAAAATCCGTATTTCAGTTGTTCAAACATAACCAACTAAATATTTTGGTATATTTTCTACCAGTGTTTTTATTTGCAGGGTTAAAAAAAGTATGTATACAGTTTTGTACCCCAATTTTTCACTTCTCATGTCATGTGCAGTTTTTATGTCATTTGATTTGCATTATGGTTTTTATAAGCATAATTTAATAGCTGTGTTTATTCCATTAGTTTATACCACTGGTTATTTTTGCCATTTCCTGGAGGGACAGATTATTTCTAATTTTTCACCATTACTAATATGAATTCATTTGTGCACTAACATTAATTCATATTTTCCTGTATTTTAATTGCCTTTATCTCCACCCAGTCTTTTTGCTCAGCAATTGCCACCCTACGCCTTACATCGCTTATTAGCTTAAACACACATTCATTTTTTCCAGGGTTTGACTACAGTGTCGGGGGTCTGAGACTTTCCAGGCTGTTAATGAAATTAGCCCTCCTTTAAGGCTCTGAGATTATTTCGGTTCGTATCCCTACTCGCACTATCTTTGCAGTGATGTTCCCCATTAGAGTCCTGGATGGCCTCTCCATCACCTTAAGTCTGTCTGCCGTGTTCAAGTATCTCTTTGAAACTCAAAAGGAAAAATGTTACGATTTAAATCCCTTTTCTCCCTGGAGGCTCCACAGCAGAGGCGTGTATCCACCCATTTCCTTCTCACCCGCTTTGAAGTTAAGCATGTAGACAAAAAATAATAAATACACTAAACAGTTCTTTTACATACTTTTTCCATAATATCGGGTATCTACTTGCCTGACATCAATGGAATCAAAAGGGACCGCTTCAAAGTTTCATTCCAGCAAAGGACAGCGTTTCTCTTCAGCAGACACCCTGTCCCACATGTGATTTCCTCCCCATGGCCTCCCCTGAGTCCGCTCCGGCTCAGCTAACCTCCACTTGATTCCTAGTGATCATATTTTTTGTTCAGAAAAAATGAGTCAGAAATAAAACCTGGGTCGGAAATAACCAGGAAGAAAGAGGGTTTGGGGCCCCTGCAGGTTTATACAGGTCTTGGTTGACGGACGTGAATTCTCTGCGTCACTAAGCAGGGAAGAGTTGGCGCTCTAGTGAAGCCGACCCAGGGCCTCCGGAGGAAGGCGTCGCGGCCGTCCGCGTGGTGAATTCCCTGATACGAGTTCCTGGCACACACCAGGCGCTGGGGACAGTGCGGAAAGGACCAACACGGGCAGATGCCCAAGAGAGGAACCTAGCCCGGGACGGGCCAAAGCAGAGCCGCGGGGTTAATGCGTCGTGCCAGCTGCCACCGAGCACTCGGGTCTCGTTTTGAGGAGGCGTCTTCACTGTACACTCCAGCTCCGCATGGGACTCAGTTCCCTGAGCCATTTCATCTGACTCTGGCGATTCCTGCTCAGTCACCCTTTCCCCGGGGCCTCTGTGGAGGCGGAACTACTGTGTCAGGGGTCAGGGTGTTCAGGGAAAAGTCGTGGTCGGATTGACAGTGGGAAGGCAGTAGGCGGGACTTCCGGCCCACTGTTCCGTCAGCTGCTTTTCCCGGGCGTCTCCCCGCAACCTCTTCAACTTCCGTAGTCCGTGACGCTGCGCCCGGGAGAAATCCGACGGGCCAAGGGCCAGGGGAACGAGAGCTGCAGGTAAGGATCTGGTGTGTGCAAGTCCTTGCGGGTGTTATCTGAGAGGAGAAGCTGTGGGCTGGGACCGCGAGGAGTCTGACGAAAAGAAAGGTGGGTCAGTGACAGCGAGGGGAGTTTGAGGTAGGGGCTGCGAGGCTACTGTGACCCAGGGGTGATGACAGTGAGGGGACTGTGACAGAGACGTAGCTGCTTACGAGGGGTCTGCCACGCAGGAGCCGTGAATGCGAAGGGACGCTGACCTCGGAGAGCGCCAGGCGACTTGATCAAGAGCCAAGGACCCGGAGGAGACTGATCTATGGATAGTGACAGTGAGGGACTCTGACCTAAGGGAACATGAAGCAGCAGCTGCGTGGACACTCTGACCAACGAGCAGTAACTGCGAGGGGCTGAGCTGGAGAAGAGCGTGGGATCAGTGGGCGGGCATGGTACTGTAGGGCTGTGTTTGGGCCTGGGGTGTGATTCAGAGGCCGTGACTGGGCAGAGAAGGTCTATTAGTGGAAAGAACACGGGTCTGGGACTTGAGTTTAATTAAATGGACAAAATTCTTGTGGCTGGGAAACTTACGTTATCATTGAGCTACAGTTTCTTTAGTGAACGAGAAGTTTGGGCTTACTGTCTCCTAAGCTATGGGTTCCATTCTATTAATTGGGTTGTGAAATCCATTTAGGAGATGGCACCTGGGGGAAAAAAGGAATAAATTAGAATTCTCAGTGTGTTCACATAGCAAGGGTAAGTATTGTTTTGTGAAACTTCAGTTTTGTGTATATGAGATTAAGATGTAAGATGGATTTCGTGTATCTTAAAACATCAAATAAAATGTTGTAAAAAAGTTTGAAAAACACTGGGCCAGATTACTTCTGAGTTTTCTTCTGGGTCTAAAATGCTGTGATTCTATGATTAGGGGACTGTTTGGAAGTACAAAGATGCAATCGGGAAGACTGGATCTGTGGCCGGGGCACAGGCTCTATCTGATGGACTTAACTGGAGGAGGCTTCCCAAATACAACTTAGGTGACTTCTTGTGACTGAGAACTGAAAACCAGGATCTCAGTTGGAAGAACCAGAACTTATATATTGAAATAAGGACAGTAATACTTAGAGAGGTGATGAGAGTATAGGGGTTTGTGATAGGAACAACTGCTAGGAATAGATACTGAGGAAGGGGAAGATTTTGAGGAGGGTAGGAACAAGACTTCGGAAGGGAACTGAAGATAGAGACAGAAAATATTCTGCCAGGAATAAAATGGGAGTAGAGAGATAGGACCTTCATATCTTTTTCAGTCTTGATATTTAGTGATTCTGCAAATACAGAAAATTGCTAGTAAAAAGATATTTGAGAATGCAATTTGGTGCAGTAATCAGTGGTAAACAGATGATGACCATCTTGGGGAAGAAAGGATGACCCTGGGAAGGTCACCAACGGTGACTAGAATGCCACATGGGAGAAGCTTTAACGTATTGTGCTAACCAGCTCAGTTATAGGTACATTGTAGGCCATACTGGCATACTGGGATTGATGCCATGCTGTGGGTAATTCAAATGATGTTTTAGCTGCTGGTTTCATTTCCTGCCAATTCCCTTTCATGAGGGCTGATAGCCATGCAGATGAAATGAATTAAAGTGAGTTTCACTACCTCCTCTTCTCTTACAGCCGTTTGTAGAAGGTGCTCTTGATTTTGCCACCCAATGTTTTTTTTAAGATATCTAATAGAAGAAGCTTAACATACCAGACACTGTATTTGTCAGTTAATCTAATAGCCCCACCTCTCACATGCATATAGACTTTGTGATAGGGGAAGAGAGTTCAGAAAGATTCCTGAATAGGAGTGAGTTGGGAATGGTGAGTAATAGTTTTTGTTTAGCTAGAAAATGGTTAGTTGCACCTTTTTCTAGAATATTAGATATTTACTAACATTCTGCATAACTAAAAGGAGCTACTCAAGAATTTCTTTCTGGAACAGAGTATATGTTTCAAGGTAGCTTACTGTAGAGAGAAGATTTGTAGGCTTGAGGATTGCAGCACTGCCTCTGGGGTCCTTTGAATTTCCTGAATGAAATGATTCTTTTTGTATTACCTGGATTTGCAAATTCCCTTCAAAAACCAGTGTAATGGATGGATTGATAAAGATAGAACTTAATTCCCTCCTCAGCCTACAACTTTTACCTCCCATAAGCAGATGAGGTTTTATTTTTCTTGGGGACCTCCCCTTTTGATATGTGATCCCTTAAGGAGAATGAGCTAGTCAGATAGAGCCTTGGATTCCGAAGTCCCAGGTTACTTTATCTGATGTTAGTACTGATTCACTCTGTGACTATGGGAAGAATTGTTGCTTTCTCCTGTCCTAGATTTTCTAACTATGGCAGAGGTAACTGCTTTTCTGCTTTCCCATTAATAATCTAGAATATATGCATACTCACCAGATTTTGTATACAGGCTCATGAAGTTTATAAACCACCACCCATTCATGATTCCGTTAGGGAGCTGTCTAACCTCTAGGTTAGACATGATTTCCCTAGGAAGCTAAATAACCTCTCCATGTTATAAATGCTGATGAGAATTAATTTATGAAATGTTCATAGAAAAGCATAATAATTTACTGTTGTTATTACTGATGGTTAACAACAAATTAGCTAGTAACAATTGTAATTTTCTTATGCTTTTCTTGCCAAGTATTTGCATAACTCTGATCTGAAGTTAGATCTTCTGGAGTCAGATTACTAATAGAGATAATTCTCCCTTCTGAATCAAGCAGAAATAGGTCTCTCTTATACCAACATTTGTGTTGCCCTAAAATGGATGATTTGGGGGTGAATTTTTTCATTTAGGGAAACCCTGAAGTCAGAGAACTTCCTAATCATCACTGGACTGTGAGAATTCCTTTTTGCTCAAGATTGTGACTGTTTCTACATATTTTATATTATCTTGACATCAGTCACATTAGAAAAACAGTCTAGGAAATGACTTAGGAAAGACAGAGTGAAGAGATTAGGGCTCTAGACTCAACCCTCCTGCTTATCTGCTCAGAGGGTGACTTCTAACACCTCCGCTTTCCCAAACTTAAACCTTTCTGTTTCTAGTCATAAACTTCTTTTTTCACAACGTTTCTGTCAAATGGGTACCTGGATATGTGTTTGAAGTGTGATCTGTTACTTTATGAATGATTTGTGGTAAAATTTAAATCCTAACTCTGTACAATTTAGTCAGTAAATTCTGGGAATATATGCCAAAGCTATAATTCAGAAGAAAAACAAGAAACCATTTGTGAGTCTCTAATTTATACTTGACACTGTGTTAGATTTGTTTACATACATCATCTCATACAAATAATTGAATTGCCTGTATTTTACTGTTTGAAAACCAGGTTAGTAGATAGATATATGAGAGCTCTTTTTCTTTTGTTTTTTACTTTTTCTCATTTTTTGGTTATCCTCTTGTTGAAAGTTGAAAATTATATCTGTTTGAAGCTTTCTGTGTTTGGGCTAGGATGACTCCCAGTGAGCCCAGAGAACCCATGGATCTGCTAGGCTGTTATATCACATTCACAAGTATTTGCAAACAAGTTTTGAAGTAAGGGCTGCTAAAAATAGTGACATATGGTCTTTGCTGTATACTAGAGAACAAAATGAGTGTATGACACTTAACAGAAAACAGGTAGTTTTTTTATTTACAGAGAATTACCTTAGATGTGGTTATATTTGTTTGTTTATTTTTTGTCCCTAGAGCAGATGTCTTAATCTTTTTTGTGCCATGAACTCCTTTGGACTTTTTGGAATAATGTTTTTACAGGCAAAAAGTAAAATATACAGAATTATAAAGGAAAAAAATATGTTGAAATGCAGTTATCAAAAGATTTTTTAAATGTATGATATAGCACTATATGTGCCTTTTATTAGAGTAGATAATGTGTATTATCAGTGGGTCTTAAAACTAATAATTTCTAAATGATCATGTGTTTAAACAGCATTTTAAGATATTTGTAACAAGTATAATATGAATGAAAATATCTATGGTTCCTATTGGTGACAAAGTCTGTTCTTCTACTAAGACTACTATTACTATTGTGGCTTATGTTCATAATTTTTTTTTAAATGGTGAATTTGCCAGAGGTTAGTAAAAATAAAGATATAATTTTTTTGTTCAAATCCTAGATAAATTTTTTTGTTCAAATCCCAGATTCCATGACTCTATCATAGATCCTGCCTTAGAGGCATAAGTTCCTAACCACGCTAGGAAGAGCACAAGCTAAATACAGGGTTTACTCTCTGGATCTTCTAGTAAAATAGTGCAGAGCAAAATCATTCAACTGTAAGAACTATTACAAGTGTCTTTTCTGGTTTTAGGCTAGTAATTTTCCTGAAATATCCTACTGTGTGGCCAGGCCCAAGTATAAGCTTTATTTTGTTCCAGAGCTAACCCAGGGTCTGGCACAGAGTAAGTGCCCACTCAGTGTTTGTTGAATAAGGGTTTTTCTGAAGAAATTAGAGGGAAGAGATCAAGTTCAAAGCTAAGATCTTAGATGTGGCAACTTACTGGCCTCATATATTGACGGGTATATTGAGCTCTGGTTTAAAAACAATCTGTCAGAGAAGATCATGTGAAAATCACCTTTACATATAAAATTTCCAAATCAGGCATTCTTTTATCATATTCTATATAGTATGGTGATATATACAAGCTGGTGACATGAACTGCAGTAATCCTGTATCAAAAATTATGGTACAGTTTCTTGAAATAATCCTATTCATAGCACTGTCCTCCACTTTAAAACTGTTTAGTCTAGATAGAATTTGCTACCAAATTACTGATTAAAGTGATCCTGTCTTCATCTAGGTTGGGAGTTGATTAGCTTTTTGTAAAGGACCACATAGTAAATATTAAGGTTTTCAGGACATGCAGTCTCTGTTGCAACTACTCAACTCTGCATTGTAGCACAAAAGCAGCCATAGACAATACATGAATGAATGAGCATGGCTGCGTTTCAATAAAACTAATTATAAAAACAAGTAGCAGTCCATTTTTGGTCTCTGAGCTATATGCTGATCTAAGGGGTCTGCTCGTTCTTGAATCCAGTCCCTCCTAACCACTGTGGGTTAGACATATCCTCCCTCAAGCTTTAAAGGCCTTTACAAAAGGGGTAATGTGATGGCACTGTTATCTGGGAAAAGGCCTGAACGTTCAGCAAATGACATGATTAATGTCAAGAGAATTAGATGCATTTTAATCTAGGAGTTCACAGAGCTTGCCTCTTAGAGCACCACTTTATTAAGCTCCACAATGATAGAAGCAAATACAGATCCCAAATATTAAGTATGCTTGCTCATTTAACTGCTATGCCAGTAGAAAATTACTGAACATACAATTCTACTGAGGAAGATCATGCAGGCCCACAGATGGGGGAAGCAGGAATAGAATGCAAAGGAAACACTCATGTCTCTTCTTTCTGCAGATAGCTTCCTATAGTAGTCAGTCAAATTTGAACTAGATTTTTGAAACCTAAAGAGTATATGTGCCTGCAGCTTGCTGCTGTGTAGGTTGTTGTGTAGCTTAGGAAGCAATCCATCCCCATTTTCACCCTGGAGTGCTTACTAAGATATACTAGCAATAAAGAAGTAGAATAGAGGGATTTGGGTAATAGTCCCTCAAATTACTCTTGAAGGAGCCTTTATTTCTCTTTTTTTCTTTGCTATTATTAATATACAATTACATGAGCAACATTATGGTTACAAGACTCCCCCTATTATCAAGTCCCCACCACATACCCCCATTGCAGTTACTGTCCATCAGCGTAGAAGGATGTTATAGAATCACTACTTGTCTTCTCTGTGTTATACTGCCTTCCCTGTATCCCCCTACCCCACCCCCACCCCCACTACTTATGTGTGCTAATTGTAATAGTCCTTTTTCCCCCTTATCCCTCCCTTCCCACCCATCTTCCCCAGTCCCTTTCCCTTTGGTAACTATTAGTCCTTTCTTGGATTCTGTGAGTCTGCTGCTGTTTTGTTCCTTCAGTTTTTTCTTTCCTTTTATACTCCACATATGAGTGAAATCATTTGGTACTTGTCTTTCTCTGCCTGGCTTATTTCACTGAGCATAATACCCTCTAGCTCCATCCATGTTGTTGCAAATGGTAGAATTTCCTTTCTTCTTAGGGCTGAATAATATTCCATTGTGTATATATACCACATCTTCTTTATCCATTCATCTACTGATGGACACTTAGGTTGCTTCCATTTCTTGGCTATTGTAAATAGTGCTGCGATATTCTTTCTCTTTTTTTAAAGATATTTTTTAAACAGCTGTCTTATTGAAGAATGAGTGAATATAATAACAGTATTGACGATATTGTTCTCTGTATTCTTTTTTTTCTTATCAAAGTACAGTTAATATACAATCTTATACTGGTTTCAGGTATATAACACAGTTGTTCAGCTGTTACCCACATTATTAAATCCTCACCCCAACTAGTGCAGTTATTGTCTGTCAAGATAGAAAGATGTTCTCCATGCTGTACTACCATCCCCAACTTGTATTATGATTGAGAATTTTTGTTATCCCCCTCACCCTCTCCACCCACTCAGCCCACCCCCACCCCCATGGTAACCACCAGTCACTTCTCAGGGTCTGAGTCTACTGCTATTTTATTCATTTTGTTTTGTTTTTAGATCCTGCAAAAAAGTGAAATCATTTGGTATTTGTCTTTCTCCACCTGGCTTGTTTCACTGAGCATAATACTCTCTAGGTCCATCCATGTTGTTGCAATTGCAGGACTTCTTTCTTTTTTACAGCTGAATAATATTTCATGTGTATATGTACCACATCTTATTTATCCATTCATCTATTATTGATGGGCATTTTGGTTGCTTCCATATCTTGGCTGTTGTAAATAATGTGGTGATAAACATAGGGGTGCATATCTTTTTGAATCAGGGATTTTGTTTTCTTTAGGTAAATTCCTAGAAATGGCATTACTGTGTTGTATAGTATTTCTATTTTTAGCACCTCCAAACTGCTTTCCACAGTGACTGCACCAATTTACATTCCCACCAACAGTGTAGAGGGTTCCCTTTTCTCTACATCCTCACCAACACTTGTTATTTCTTGTCTTTTAAAGGAGACTTTCATCTTTAAAACACAAGCATGTGCATGTCAGTGCCCAGATTCTGTCTCCTTCAGGACATTCCTATTGAAAAAACACCTGACTAGATTTATGCTTAGTATCCCCTCATCACCACCTCTCCCTGCTCACACACATTTCTACTTCTTCTCTGTACTTCCTTAGTAGCAAAATTGATGCATCCAAGTAAGCATCTGTTGGGACACTGAAGAACAAGGCAAGCAGTGTGTACTGGGAGGGGTCTCAGTAGAAACGGAGCCAGATTTTGTGAATCTGAGTAAAAGTCACAGATACTACATTCTGTATCTTGCAAGCAATTTGGACACACTTGATAGTGCATTAACTAGGCAGTTGGTGGTGGTGGTGGTGGTAGTGGTGTGGGCAGTTATGTCCATGTTTAGAATCTGTGCTTGAATGGGAAATTGGAGTGACTAAGATGACTGACTAGGGACTGAATAGGTAGTGTTGGAAAGATCAGGCCTTACACGTGCTGCATTCTGGCTGCCAGCTCCCATTGTCTCTTGTTAAAACTTCTTTTAACAAACTTTTTTGTAGGATAAACCCATAAAGAAACAGGAAGTTTTGGCTCTTGCTAATGGGCTCATGAGGAGGGCTCGTTATTCTGTCAACTACTTTCATTCTGACTCATTTCAGCTTACTTACCGCGGGTGCTCTGGTGGAAGCCAGGATCTGTCTGCAAAGTATAAAGCAGATTCCCCACCTCCACCTTCCCAGCCCCATCACCTGCTGGACAGACAGATATTAAGGCAGCCTGTGTGTGTGAGTTTTGTTCTCCTCTTGAGTGTAGGTGTGTAAAGCCACCTCCTTTTCTAGAGTCATCACTGCACCCTTGCTTGAATGGTGTTGGTTGATTACACTGGTGCAGCTATTATAAACAGAGGTTTGGGAAGTGATGTTCTTCAGCGTTGGAGGTATTCAGTGGTTACTGGGCAACTGTGAATGTTGTAAAGGTGGTACAGTTTTAGGTACAGCCAAGTTTCAGTGTAATGAAAATGCATTTATATCCTCAGTATGTTCTCATCCTCCCACATACTTTTCTTGGTAGCAAAGCTGATGTGTCCTGGCAGGCATCTGTTGGAATTTTAGGGAAACTGGGGGTGATTTTTCCATCATTTTAGACACTAATTATTAAACTAATCTATATGTTTTCATGGTGCATAAGTTAGTAGGTCTGAGGGAATGTGGGGATGTATAGTCTTAAGAGCCAGTGAAAAATGAAAAAACTTGAAAGACCTATAAAGTAAAAATTTTAAAATTGATACTGAAAATTAGTAGTAGTTCTAAAGGAAAGACATGGGGGTAAATCTCTGATTTCTAAATTCTTTTAGGATTATCATTATGGAATGTCTGACCTTGGTGTTTTCTATTTCCTAAGAAAGTAGATAAGATACAGAAGTATTTTACATTAAAAACCAAAAACTATTAGGTGTGTTTGTTTTAAATCCAAAAGATCTTAAGATTTCAGTTTAAGTTTAATATATTATGTTCAGCTTAAAGTAAAAATGTAAAGTATAATGTAAGACAAAGTCATCTTTAGAAAATAAAAGAACTGTATAAGCAGATAAGGAAAAATGCTTTTGATAGAATTGGCCCTTTGTTACCCTATCTTTGATATACTTACAAATTGACAAGTACTTGATCCTTTTCCATCAAAACAAACAGTAATATATATAGGGCTTTTCAGAATTTTAAAGCAGTTTTCTATACTTAACTTTTATTCAAATAGTGATTTAGTGCCTACTGTGTGTCAGGGCTCTAGATAGGTATTGGCTCCATCAATTACGATTTTTGTGGTTGCAAGTAATAAGAAACCCATCTTAACTGACTTAAGCCAAAAGAGGAATGTATTAGTTGGCACAGTTAAACAGTTCAGGATTTGGTTTCTGTCCATCATTGGTTTTGTTTTCTCTGTTGACTGTTTTGAAAAAGGTTCTCCTAATTATAGGATTGTCACTAGGTTGTTACTGGATGGTTCCTAGAGCAATGTCTCCATTCAGAGAAAGAAGTGATGACCTTTGCTCAAGCATTCCTATCTGGCCAGTCCTGAGATTCACTGACTGGACAAGCTTAGGTCACCTATCACTGTCCTTCCCTCCTCCCTCCTTCCCCAGTCCATGGCCAGGGGTGAGTGTTGTGCTGATTGGTTTAGGTTTGGCACATGCAACCTGATGATAGGGCTGAGGGTGAAGCTTACACAGACCAAATGAAAGTGAGTCTTAAAACGAAAATGGGCTCTTTTCAGAGCAGGAGGATTGAACAGTGGGAAGACAAACAGCAAATATCCCCTGCATCAAGGAGGTTATAGTCTGATTTCTCAATTCAGCCTTACCGTGACTTAGAAATTAAGTACATTTTATTAGAACCTTCCTTAATCACATGAAGAAACTCTTATGGTCAAGGAACTTAAGGTACTGGGAAGAGCTAGAATTAAAATTTTGTACATGATGATTCCTGGCCTAGGGCCCTCTCTACTCTTCTACTCTGGACCAAACTAGAACAAGACCCTGGAGTCCCTGAGTCTGCCATTGACTTGCCCTGTGGGAAGGGAGTCCAATCTTTATTCCTGCCTGGCACTGTGCACCACATGGCCAGAGTGCAATTAGTGGTTTTGGTTAAATTCACATCTGACCATTTTATATATGAGGTAGCACAGTGTTGTCATTGAGCACACAGATCCTAGAGCCAGAATGCCTGGGTTCAGATCCTGTTTTTCCCAGTCTTAGGTCTGTGACCTCAGTCAAATCATTTAACCTAGCTGTGCCTCAATTTCCTCATCTGCAAAATAGGAATAATAGTATTACCTAACTCAACATACACAACTCATGTTGTGAGGATTGAATTATTTAATATATGCAAAAGACTTATAACTTCCTGGCACATAGGAAGTAGTGTAACTGTTAGCTCTAATTACTAGCACTATTATCATTATAATCTTTGAGACTGTGAACTGTGATAGAGAAATGTGGGTGGTATGATAGTGCAGTGCAACTGACAGCTGATTGAAGACCCTACTCATTAAGAATTCTAGATAATATTCTCTGTTCTCCTTTCTAAAGATAAACTCTACTGTGTTTCATATTTTACTAATCTAAAGAGTATTAAGGGTGGATCTCAGTGAGGAGAGAGGGCTCTAGTGGTATGTCACATTAGTGTATGGTGCCATATATCTTTCCTGATTGATATTGTCAGCAGTGACTTGGATGGAGACATGAAAACCATGCTTTTCAAGTTTGTAGCTTGTGTAATATTATGATACACAGCTAATACGATATATGGCATTCAAGATTTGAAATAATTTTAATAGATCAGAACAAAAGATCACCCAGGACTATATAACAGGATGTAACAGGATTATAACCAACAAAATTAATAAATGTATCTCTACACAACCACTGATTGAATATCCTGTCTGTGCCAAAATGAAATGCCTTTTGAGGTAACCTAGTCCCTTTTCGGGTAACTCTTGTTCCTGAAAAGGTTTTTATTATATTTACTTGAAATTTGTGTCTGCATCTTCAAGCAGTGATCCATATTCTATTTTCTAGATGTTCACAGAATAAGTGTCTGCCTTATCCAACATGACAGGCATTCAAATACTGAGAGATATTTATCAGGTACCTTCTTGTACAGTGCAATATGTACTGTATTGTATTGTATACTATAGTAGTTAAGAGAGTGTGTCTGCAGCCAAGTTGACTGAACTGGATTCCTAGCTTCACCACTTGCTAGCAGTGTCACTTTATCTTCTGTGCTTCAGTTTCCTCATCTGTAAAATAGTGATAAAAATAAACACATGTTAAAGGGTTGTGAATGTTAAGAGAGCTTTAATATTTTTAAATTGTTTAGGCAAAAAGGTGTTAGGTAAGTGCATACTGTTAGTAGTAATATTTCTTTGTCATAGCTTAATATCAGACTCAAGATTTTTTGCTACAATAGTGCTTAAATAGAGTAGGAATAGGGATGGGGAGATATAGCATACTTCATACTTTACTATGCATTTACATCAAAAATATACTTTTTATAATAGTAATCATAGGGGAAATTTTGATAAGAATCTTTCTGGATATAGGGGATACACAGGAGACAGGCTTAAGGCAGATGATGACAACTACTATTACTAAAAATAATAGTAGCTAATATTTATGAACACTTTCAGTGTGCCAGGCACTGAGCTAAGGCCTTACATGGATACCCTATTTAAGCCTCATTTGTTAGAAGATGCAACTAATAGTTAGAGAGATTAAAGAATTTGTCCCAAGTTCTCATGGCTAATTAGTGGTAGAGATGGGATTCATATGTAGGTTATCAGATTTTAGGACCTGGCCTATTATTACACTATGCTAATGGAGTAAGGTTAAAGATTTTTACATTTCTCAAAGTGGAGAATGGATAAAAATATTTAGAAACACTGCCTTAGACATTTGATTAGAGGTGTTTATATAAGACAAATGGAGAGATTGTGTTGAAAAGTGTTATATTCATCTGAAATGCAGGTAAAATATATTAATATTACTATTATTCATGAAAGGACTTTGTAACATGTTAATGATAATAAAAGTTGCCTTGATTCTTTCTGTTTGTGAATTTTACTTTAGCTTTAAATAGCTAGTCAGATAACTTTCTCTTGCTTTGAGTCCTCATTGTGATATTTTATGTTTTTTGTATAATTTTTTAATGTAGTGGAATAGATCCAGTGTCACAAAATCTGTTGACCCCAAACATCAATTTGGCTTTAAAATATGTTTTAAAACCACACTGGCAGTATTTTAACTCTTAGGAGGAGAGCCTTTGCTTCTTTCTAGTATGACAATATCTACCATGTGTTTGGTAGGTTAGGTAGGATTATATGACAAGATGGTTCCATACTTCAAGAAGTAAGTGGTTAAAAAGCAAAGTAAATTTTATGTTATGTATATTTTACCACAACATAAAAAAAATAAAAAAGCAAAACAAAGTTGCAATGGGGAGGGAACTTGAGAGTGATAGATGTATTCATTATCTTAATTTTGATGGTTTCACAGTTATACAGATATGTTAAAACTCATTAAATTATACACTTTAAGTATGTACAGTTTATTGTATGTCAACTATAGTTCAGTAAAGCTGTAAAAATATAGCACACATACCCCACATATGCAGAGCAAAGACTTCTGAGAAGTTCCTATAAACATATATTTGGATGTGTTAAGTATTTTTCATTAAACATCAAGGAGTTTCAACCTGAAGTTAGGGAAAATAACGTGAAAATAAGACATGACATCCTCTTGATTTATTATGGCACCCTTAAAATTCTGTTTTATATCATGAATGAAAAGTACACGTGCCTTTAAAATACCACCTATTTGTAATGTCAGACGAGGGAGAAGCAGAGATTAAAGAATTCCTTATTGCTTAAGTTGAAAGCTTATCAGGAAATCCTCTCTGATAGGAAAAATTGTCTGATAGGAAAAATCTACGTATTTGTACAGCTGGTAAGTCTCGTATGCTCTAAATCAAGCCAATAGCCACGTCAATTCTATTTGATTGGTCTTTGGACCTTGTTTACCTTTAAGTAACCATGACCTTTCATTCCATTGTTGAGTTAGGCTGGTCTGACTGAAGTCTGCAAAACCTTAAGGGACCCATTCCATATAGAGAATGCAGGTGGCAGAAGGAAGCAACAGTGATCATGATGAGATAACTTCTGTTTAAAAATCTTGGCTTTTGGGGAGACAAGCAGGATAATAGTGGTAAGGGCTTTGGAATTAGACAAGTCTGAATTTAAATCCTGGTTCTCCCAGTTAACTGCTATGTGATCTCTTGTGTCGGTTGCTTAACCTTCTTGATCCTTAGTTTTCTCACTTGTAAATTGGGACTAATAACACCTGCTCCCCAAGTTATGTGGGTTAAATGAGAAAAATGTATATAAAGGGCCTGGTACTGGGTCTGGCACATAGTAAATATTAAAAAAAAATAGCCATTACTATGACTTACTTCCTTGCAAGACATTGAGATTACTAAAATATACTTCCTGAAATTTATATATCATGTATACTGATTCAAAGAGTTAGGAAGGAGATTTTTTATTATGATGCCCTTAAAACTCTGTTTTTTATCATGTATATAAATTTCTACAGACCCCAAAAGACAATCTTACATGAGGGCCTAAGTGTATAGAAAATTGTTACAGAGCATTTTAATAATTAAAGTTTCTATTTAGAAAAAAAATCTATAGAAAAGTTGTAAGAATATTAAAATGACTTCTTTATGCCCTACCTAGATTCATACATTGGTAACATTTTGTCATATTTGCTTTACCTTTTTTGTATGTAATATAATATACATTCTTTTTTTTTTCCTGAGCATAAGTTGCAGAGATCACGACCCTTTATTCCTAGATACTTCAACATTTATCTACTAAAGACAAGGACAGTCTTTTACATAACAGAGTAATCATCAAATTTGGGAAGTTTATTTTAATATTGATGGGTATTATTATCTGATACATGGTCTATAGTCATATTTTACTGATTGTCCTAATGCCTATGCTTTTATAACAAATTTTCGCCCAATCTAGAATTGTGTGTTACATTCAGTTGTCATTTGTTTGGTCTTTTTTAAACTACAACAGTCCCTCAGATCATTGTTTTTCATAATGACATTTTTTGAAGAATACAGATCTGTTGTTTTGTATAGTGTCCTTTAAATGAGGTTTATCTGTGTGTTCCTTATAAATCCATACAGTTAAGCATTTTTGGCAAGTAATGTATCCTCAGTGCCTCTCATCAGGAGGCATCATTGATGATATTAATTAACTTCGATAATTTAGCTTAGAGATTTTTTTCACTGTAAAGGTAACTCTTTACCCTTTGTAATTAATAAGTAATCTGTGGAGAGAGATTTCAGAACTGTGTAAATATCTTGTTGCTCAACAAACTTAAAACCCCAATCATTTTAGAATCTAAGGAGCATTTTTATATCATAAATATACTTTCCCCCAATGGTTTTAGAACCTCAGGAACATTTTTGTATTGAAAACATGTGGTTTCCTTACCTTGATTGAAGCCTTCTTGGGAAAATAGTTTTTCCTTTAAAAATTATGTTACAGTACTTTGTACACAATAAGTACTCAATATTATTGACAACCTGATCTTAAGCTGCCTGACATCAGATGACTGATTACATTTCTTGGAATGGATTTTTGTCTTCCTGTCCTGAGAAGAATTTAACAGATACTTAGAGTGAAGTCCTGTTTTATGCAAATTAGAAACAGTCATAAATTAGTTGGATTGATTAGGTATTCTTAGCAGTCCTCTCAGACCAGTGAGATGAGAGTAGTAATACTGACCTCTAGATATTTTGAAAGAATAATTCATAACAATAATGAAGAAAAGCTCTGATCATCACTGGAAAAACTTTGTTAAAATGTATAGTACCCTTTTTCCATTTTAATATGCATTTGTGATGAAAGGAAATTTCTAGGTAGTGTTCATCTTTCACTTTAGATTCTAACATTTTTTCACATCAGCCTAATACTTAGCCATAACTCATGGGGTGTCACCTACATTCTCTAAGAATGAGGACATGTTTCTTGTAGATCTTGTCATATTGCCACTTGGAATTTAGCTGGAGGAAAGAAAGTAAGGCACAATTGCAGTTTAGATGAACATTTATTCAGGAGGGCTTATTAGAGGCAGTGAGGCAGAGTAGAACGTCCTCTGTCTGACATTTGTTTTGTTTTCTACCTCTGCTCTGAGGATCTTTTTTACATCTTTCACTGTACCATATCTTGGGCAGAGATGGCAGTTGATCACTAAAGTTCCAGTACTCCCAATTTCTGGCTGATGCCTAAAATTTCATCATTATCAAAAACTTATTTGTGCAAATTATGCTATCCAAGAAAAATGCAGATACCCTTGAGGGGGTTAGCAAGGTAGCACAAACCAACATCTAACCATTAACATCACAAATATTCAGAACTTTCCTGCGGTAGCTAGTTGCTAGAAGCGTCTGCTAAATGAGACAGTAATAAGTTTTCCTTGGGGTAGGAGAAGCCTGGGTGGGGTTTTGACAGTTGGTGACTGAACAAGCTTAAGGTGCTAAGACTCTGAAAGACGAAGGGGGACTGAGTATTGGAAAAAAATAAGGAAGGACATTTAAAAGATGCAGTGCACTTTACAATTGTCATGAATCTAACCTAGTGAAGTAATCTCTGAAATCAACAGAACATTTAGAGTTAAGGAATCCATGCTTGGTTAAATCAGGAATTGGTGATGGCCATCCCTATAAAAAAGTCTCTTTTCCCCAAAGTCTCTTTGCACTGAAGACATTCCTTTCACATTTTCTTGTACCTGTCATACCTCCAGGTGTCCCATGATACACGGGTAGTGGTAAAGTCTGTATGACTAACTTTCTCCGCCAAGTTATTCCAGTCTTTTGCATGCAGTCAAGATATGGAATTAGCAGTTAGTATACAGGCTGCATTGGTCAGGAGTAATCTCCAAGGTCAGGTGATTGATTGTGGCCATTGTTCCACAGAGAAGCATTTCAGTGTTCCTACCAGAGCTTGTGGTTTATTGTTGTTTTTGCCAGATGCAGCTGGCTCATCTTTGTGAGAGGTGTGGTACGGAATTGATCTTTTGTTGAGTGTATCCGTTGTTAACATCTCTGAAATACTGTTGACAGATTTTTTTCCCGCCCCCAGTGAGAAAAAATATCTTTTTCACTTTCTATGGCCAGTTGAAAGAAGATGGATGCACAGAGTTCAGCCAAAGTCAACATGAGGAAGAGGAGGAAAGAGGCACCTGGACCTAATGGGGCAACAGAGGAAGATGGAATTCGTTCCAAAATGCCACGCTGTGCAGTTGTAAGGAAATGATTTATTTGTTGAACACTTAAACCTGGCAGGGGGAGGGTAGAAACTGATACAGAATTGATGATATCAGTGTTACAAGTCTTCTTAAATAATGGAAAGAAAGAATAGTATGACTAGTAACTATTTTCACAGTTGCTGGAAATCTTATGCTTTCTTATGAGATTATAGTTCACAGCTCAATTGTAAGAGCTTGTATTAAGATTAGAAAAAGAATGTTAGGAAAATTTGGAGGTTGTGTGTATATTAGGCTAAAGATCAAATTCAAACTAATAAAATAGAGAAATTGAGGCTCCAGGCAGTGAGTGATCCAATCTTGCTATTATCTCATGTTTTCCATGTCTTAATGTCTTTTCTCCTTTATCATTCCTCCACTCTATTACTGGTTATGTGTTAGGTGGGAACCTTTTGCTATTACTGCCTATCTTATGTTCCTTTATCTCTGGGATGTTATCTTTGTATTTCCTAACTACTGCCAAGACGTTGATGAAATATCTTATTTCAGACTGCTCATCCTGTCTCAGCTTGGTGCCCATCTTAAAGCTTCTCCTAAAAAACACATCAAAGAACACTAGTACACAATTGAAGTTACTATTGACATATAGTATTATTGTGAAATCCATGTTTTAAAATCCCAGTGACAGAATTGTGGGCTTCTGTATTATTTTCTTTGCCTATGTTGACCATTAGTCATTAATTGCAGTTTCCACTGGTTAGTTCTGGAGCCTCATAGCCCAAAGGGGAAAACATTTATTTGTACTCTAACACAACTAGCAGTTGTTCCACACCACTGCCCTATCTTCAACAGTAAAAGCAATTGGACTTCACAAATAGGAGGCATATGCTCCAGGCCTGATATTGATGATATTGGTGAGGGCAAGGGTATTAGTTTCCTACTGCGGCTGTAACAAATTACCACAAACTTAGTGGCCTAAAAACACTACAGATAAATTATATTAGATTTTTGAAGACTAGAAGTCTGAAATGGGTCTCAGAGGGCTAAAATCACAGTGTTGGAAGGGCTGGAGATTATAGGGCAGAATCTGTTTCCTTGTCTTTTGCAGCTTCTAGAAGCAGCTCACGTTGCTTTGCTCATGGTGCTATCCAGTAATTGCATCACTCTGACTGCTGCCTCTGTCATCACATCTCTTGGATCTGCTTCTCTTGCTTCTCTCATTCACTTTTAAAGACCCTTGTGATTACATTGGACACACCTGAATTATACAGGATACTCTCTCTCCCCATCTCAAAATCCTTTAATTTAATCACAACTGCAAAGCTTCTCTTGCCCTATTAGGCAACACAGTCACAGGTTCTGGAAAATAAGATGCACACATCTTTAGGGATCCATTACTCTGCATACCACAGCCAGTAAACTAAGGTAATGACTCAGCAGTCAACAAAACAGGGCCTCATTCATTTCTGAATGTTTCTTAGAGAATTAAGGTTAAGGAGATGGTGATGGGCACCAAATCAGCAATCTCACTAGGAGCAGGGACAAGTTATAACCAAGTCCGTGTTGCTGTCAGCCAATCACCATAGCCAGGAATAGAGCAAAGGAGGCCAGTGTTAGTGGAGTGGGTTCTGAGTAGACCTAAATTTCTTGGTCCTGGGGAGCTGAGGAAACTCAATGCTTTAAATTATTTTGCTTCATGTATTCAAATCAGTTGAGTGACTTGCTGCCTATTTCACATTCCTCTTTGGAACACACTGGCTATTTAGCATAGGCTAATGGTCACAGATTCACTCACCCAACAGGCTGGACTGACCCTAACGTACAGCATCTACTAATGTCATCTCAGCTGTACACCTGTACTTTCTACATCTGAACCCCTTTAAACTCTGTAGCGAAAGCAAATAAGATTTTTTCTTTATAACAGCTTTATTATTATTATATAATCAACCTATTTAAAATGTACAATCCAATGGTTTTTAGTATATTCACAGAGTTGTGCAACACCACACCCAATTTTAGAATATTTTTAATTAATTAAATTTTAAAATTGAAATACAGTTGATATACAATCATTTTTTATTTTTTTTAATAAGGTATTATTGATATACACTCTTATGAAGGTTTCACATGAAAAAACAATGTGGTTACTACATTCACCCTTATTATCGTGTCCCCCCATACCCCATTGCAGTCACTGCCCATTAGTATAGTAGGATGCCACAGAGTCACTGTTTGCCTTCTCTGTGCTACACTGTCTTCCCCATGATTGCCCCTACACCATGTGTGCCAATCGTAATACTCCTCAATCCCCTTCTCCCTCTCTCCCCACCCACCCTCCCATAACCCTTCCCTTTGGTAACTGCTAGTCCCTTCTTGGAGTCTGTGAGTCTGTTGCTGTTTTGTTCCTTCAGTTTTGCTTCGTTGTTACACTCGAAAAATGAGGGAAATCATTTAGTACTTGTCTTTCTCCATCTGGCTTACTTCACTGAGCATAATATCTTCCAGCTCCATCCATGTTGTTGCAAATGATAGTATTTATTTATTTATTATGGCTGAATAGTATTCCATTGTGTATATGTACCACATCTTCTTTATCCATTCATCTACTGATGGACACTTAGGTTGCTTCCATAGCTTGGCTATTGTAAATAGTGCTGCAATAAACATAAGGGTGCATATGTCTTTTTGAATCTGAGAAATTATATTCTTTGGGTAAATTCCTAGGAGTGGAATTCCCGGGTCAAAAGGTACTTCTATTTTTAGTTTTTAGAGGAACCTCCATATTGCTTTCCACAATGGTTGAACTAGCTTACATTCCCATCAGCAGTGTAGGAGGATTCCCCTTTCTCCACATCCTTGCCAGCATTTGTTGTTCTTAGTCTTTTCGATACTGGCCATCCTAACTAGTGTGAGGTGATATCTCATTATGGTTTTTATTTGCATTTCCCTGATAATTATTGATGTGGAGCATCTTTTCATGTGCCTGTTGTCCATCTGAATTTCTTCTTTGGAGAGGTGTCTCTTCATATCCTCTGCCCATTTTTTAATCGGGTTATTTGCTTTTTGTGTGTTGAGGCATGTGAGTTCTTTATATATTTTGGATGTTAACCCCTTGTCAGATATGTCGTTTACAAATATATTCTCCCATATTGTAGGATGCCTTTTTGTTCTGCTGATGGTGTCCTTTGCTGTACAGAAGCTTTTTAATTTGATGTAGTCCCATGTGTTCATTTTTGCTTTTGTTTCCCTTGCTCAAGGAGATGCGTTCAGGAAGAAGTTGCTCATGTTTATATTCAGGAGATTTTTGCCTATGTTTTCTTCTAAGAGTTTTATGGTTTCATGACTTACATTCAGGTCTTTGATCCATTTTGAGTTTACTCTTGTGTATGGGGATAGACAATAATCCAGTTTCATTCTGTTGAATGTAGCTGTCCAGTTTTGCCAACACCAGTTGTTGAAGAGGCTGTCATTTCCCCATTGTATGTCCATGGCTCCTTTATCGTATATTAATTGACCATATATGCTTGGGTTTATATCTGGGCTCTCTAGTCTGTTCCACTGGTCTGTGGGTCTGTTCTTGTGCCAGTACCAAATTGTCTTGATTACTGTAGCTTTGTAGTAGAGCTTGAACTAGGGGAGTGTAATCCCCCCAGCTTTATTCTTCCTTCTCAGGATTGCTTTGGCTATTCAGGGTAGTTGATATACAATCTTATATTGGTTTCAAGTATACAACACAGTGGTTCAACAGTTTACCCATATTATTAAATTCTTATCCCCACTAGTGCCGTTACTGGCAATATAGAAAAATGTTACAGAATCATTGGCTACATTCTCCATGCTATACTACCATCCCTGTGATCAACTTATACTATGATTGAGAATTTTTGTGCCCCTTTATCCTCCTAACCCTACCACCCTCCACCCCAACCTTGGTAACCACC
Source organism: Smutsia gigantea (assembly GCA_032199065.1). Taxonomy (NCBI): domain Eukaryota; kingdom Metazoa; phylum Chordata; class Mammalia; order Pholidota; family Manidae; genus Smutsia; species Smutsia gigantea. The sequence goes on from JAVSCE010010012.1 coordinate 268,978, forward strand.
AGTCACTTATCAGTGTCTATGAATCTACTGCTATTTTGTCCATTTTGTTTTGTTTTGTTTTTATATTCCACAAATAAGTAAAATCATATGGTATTTGTCTTTCTCCGTCTGGCTTATTTCACTGAGCATAATACCCTCTGGGTCCATCCATGTTGTCACAAATGGCGGGATTTCCAATTTTAGAATATTTTTATCACCCCAAAAAGAAGCCCCATACCCATTAGCAATCACTCCCCATTTCCTCTCAACCTCCCTGGAAACCACTAATCTATTCTCAGTTTTTATAGATTTGCCTATTCTGGACATTACATACAAATGGCATCAAACAATATGTGGCCTTCCATGGCTAGCTTTTTTTCACTGAAAATGTTTTCAAGATTCATTAATGTTGTAGTATGTATCAGTACTTCATTTCTTTTTCTTTTTTTACTTCATTTCTTTTTACTGACAAATAGCATACCATCGTATACCACATCCCACATTTTATTTATCCATTCATTTGTTGACACTTGGGTTGAGCAAACAAGATTTTATTACCCTCTTACAGTGTGCCAGCATGCCAGTAGGTAATAGGAGTGTAAAGATAAACAGGATCTTCCCTTGGGGAGAAATGAGCATAAGTACAGCCTTATAGCTCAGAACTCATTGTCTTAGAAAAGTGCTTTCCTTGTAAGTGGGGAAAGGAATAGGAAAGGTCCACCAAATACTAGGTAGCTGAGTTTGTGGGTCAGGATGAAATGAATAGAAGAGAAAGAAAAGAGTTAAGGAGGAAAAATTAAGGGTTAACTTTATGGCTAGTTTGTCCATAAATATGAGCAATTGACTGATACAGATGTTCCTAAAGGTACAATCAAAAGGATCACAAAAACATTTACAAAGGATAAGATAGTCTATCTTAATATTTATCGTATGTATGAATAAGTCACAAAGCACCTGAACTCTGGGGAAAATTTGCCATGTTCTGCTATAGAGATAGATCTCACAATCTCATTTCATCCAGCATATATTGAGAACCTCTGTGTGCTAGTTGCTATGATACCAGCAAAGACGAAAAGATGACCTTGCCCTTAAGAAACTTACAAATAGGGGAAAGAGACAAATAATTAAAATACAGAATGAAAAGGGCCAAATAGAAGGAAGTTAGAGGTACGATGGCTATCTAGAGGAGCAACAGATTAATCTGACCTGAGGTAGGGGACAGTGGTTTTGGAAAAGCTTCATTGAGATTATTTCTCAGCTGAACTTTGAAGGATAAATAGGAATTCAAGAAATGGACAAGAGAAAGAGTACAAGTTCAGAAGTGTGAAATAATAGTGTGGTTAGCAAACTGTAAGTAATGTTACTGGAGTTTAAAATTCAGAATAAGGATCTGCGATAGATAAGGTAAGCAAGGGCCTGATCACCACGGATCTTGTGTGCTGTGCTAAGTTTGAGTTTGAACTTTATTCTAGGTAATATATTCTGATTTACAGTTTAGACAGTCATCCTTATTGCTTTGGGAAGGGTGGGATAGGGATAGACAGAAGCCAGAGGACTAGTTGTGAGATTGTTCTAATGATCCAGGTTGGAGTTAATGAGGGCAAAACAGTAAATACACAGAGCAGAAGACATTTTAAGTTTTTAAGAGGCAAATAGACAATTTTGGAAATTATCAGGATGCGGATATGACAAGTATTAAAGATGACTCCTCGGTTTCAGTCTTAGTGTCGATGTAGCACTTCACACTCAGTTAAGAAATACAGGAGGAACAGCTTGTTTAGAAGGAAGACTGTCCTAAGTTTAATTTAGTACAAGCCCATCTTAGAAGGTCTGTAGGCATCCAAGTGGTAGTTGGGTAGATGAGCTCATTGTTTACATGCATTGAAATGACAGGAGGAGTCAGGGAGAATTATTCCTTTTCTTTTCTTTAACAGATCCTCAGTGGGTGGAATCTTTCTGCCCTGTTCCTTCTCCCTACTTTCTCACACCACATGGCATTCTGCTTGACCGTATAGCCTTTCCCTTGGCATTATTGAAATAATTTGGATCTCAGGAGAACCTGTTACCGTTTTTGCAGAATGTTTGGGTAAAAGTGAAATGTTTATGGCATTCTGAAACTTTCTGATGAAAAATGTTTAAGAATACTTGGAAATAAGAGTACTGGGAGGCCAATACTAATTTCTAGTCTTAGATTATTTGAATTATCTCCATTTCTCTATTATAAAGATACCAGAATCTCTTCTCTTTCTTGGAACTTTGAAGAATAGTGACTTAATGATGTGAACATAATCAGAAAAAAAGTTTTTATGAAAGCAGTATTTCATTTAGAAGGTCATTTATCATTTGGGGGATGAAGATCATTATTAGTTATATTTTTTGGTATTATAATTTGTGTAGATTTAGAGACTTTATATTGCATTTAGAAGCTCACCTCTTAGATTAATATAATTTGGTTCATTTTGTTGGCATAATGAAACCTGTGTTCCACAGAATGGAAGAGAAAATGAGCTAACATTGTTGATGAACTGAATTTGTTGACTGCCTACTATATATGAAACAGTGTCATGGTTACTTCACATTACTTTATTTAATCCTCATAGTAACCTTGTAGGGCAGTTGTTATTATCTTTCATGTTGTAGAAGATGAAATGAAAGATTTAGAAGCTTGCTGTAATTTTATAGCTGTTAAGTAATAGAGCTGGGATTTAGATCTAAGTTTCTTCAAGTCCTAAACCGATGCCTTTTCATTTATACATCACTACCAGATAGTCAAAAGATGTAAAGCAGTATTATGCTGTAGGATTCCCTTGAGGTTAAAATGAAGGAGGCATGCTATAGGAGCCCATGGGTAGAAATAGGTAGCCCTACTTTTATAAACCTCAGCTCCTAGAGACACTGCTCCCTAACTGAGAAGAAAATGAGAGCGTTTGAAAAAATACTCCTTATTCTAACCGGAGGCAACCTTAGATAAAGATTTTGCTGATCTGTTGTAGCTGAAGAACCCTGGGTTTCATTCTCTATACTTAGGAAGAATTGATTCAGCACAAACCCTAGCCAAAAGGGACAGCTGCATTTGCCTTCTACCTTGGAATATACACAGTATACAAGGAAGATTGAAGAAACAGAGTTATGAAAGACAGGAAACTTAATGTATCTTTTCAAATTAAGGTCAAATTCTCATAACATAAAATTCACCATTTTCAAGTGTACAGTTCACTGATTTTTAGTATATTTAAAATGTTGTGCAACTGTCACCACTGTCTAATTCCAGAACATTTTCATCACCACAAAAGGAACTCTGCATCCATTAGCAATCATACCACATTACCCACTTCCTCTACTCCCGGGCAACTGCTAGTCTGCTTTCTGTCTCCAGGGATTTGCCTGTTCTGGACATTTCTTATAAATGGGATCATGCAATATGTGGCCTTGTGAGTTTGGCTTCTTTTATTTAGCATGTTTTCAAGGTCCATCCAGGCAGTAGCTTGTATCAATACTTCATTCCTTCTTATATTTGAAATATTCCACATGGGCATATAATTTTATTTATCTGTTCATTATTTGGTAAACATTTGGATTGTTTTTGGCTATTATGAATAATGCTGTGATAGGGACATTATTCATGAACACTTTATTTTTATTTTTATTTTCTTTAATATAATTTATTTTGGTATCATTAATCTACAATTACATGTGCAATATTATGGTTATTAAACTACCCCTTCATCAGGTCCCCCCGACCAACCCCATTACAGTCACTGTCCATCAGCATAGTGAGATGCTATAGAATCACTACCTGTCTTCGCTGAGTTGTACAGCCCTCCCCGTGCGCCCCCTACATTACGTCTGCTAATCGTAATGCCCCTTTTTCCCTCTTATCCCTCCCTTTCGACCCATCTTCCCCAGTCCCTTTCCCTTTGGTAACTATTAGTCCGTTCTTGGGTTCTGTGAGTCTGCTGCTGTTTTGTTCCTTCAGTTTTTTTTCTTTGTTCTTATATTCCACATATGAGTGAAATCATTTGATACTTGTCTTTTTTGGCTTGGCTTATTTCACTGAGCATAATACCCTCTAGCTCCATCCATGTTGTTGCAAATGGTAGGATTTGTTTTCTTCTTATGGCTGAATAATATTCCATTGTGTATATGTACCACATCTTCTTTATCCATTCATCTACTGATGGACACTTAGGTTGCTTCCATTTCTTGGCTATTGTAAATAGTGCTGCGATAAACATAGGGGTGCATCTGTCTTTTTAAAACTGGGCTGCTGCAGTCTTAGGGTAAATTCCTAGGAGTGGAATTCCTGGGTCAAATGGTATTTCTATTTTGAGTTTTTTGAGGAACCTCCATACTGCTTTCCACAATGGTTGAACTAATTTGCAGTCCCACCAGCAGTGTAGGAGGGTTCCCTTTTCTCCACATCCTCGCCAACATTTGTTGTTGTTTGTGTTTTGGATGTTGGCCATCCTCACTGGTGTGAGGTGATATCTCATTGTGGTTTTAATCTGCATTTCTCTGATGATTAGCGATGTGGAGCATCTTTTCATGTGCCTGTTGGCCATCTGAATTTCTTCTTTAGAGAAGTGTCTATTCATGTCCTCTGCCCATTTCTTAATTGGATTATTTGCTTTTTGTTTGTTAAGGTGCGTGAGTTCTTTATATATTTTGGATGTCAACCCTTTATCAGATACGTCATTTATGAATATATTCTCCCATACTGTAGGATGTCTTTTTGTTCTACTGATGGTGTCCTTTGCTGTACAGAAGCTTTTCAGCTTGATATAGTCCCACTTGTTCATTTTTGCTTTTGTTTCCCTTGCCCGGGGAGATATGTTCATGAAGAAGTCGCTCATGTTTATGTCCAAGAGATTTTTGCCTATGTTTTTTTCTAAGAGTTTTATGGTTTCATGACTTACATTCAGGTCTTTGATCCACCTTGAGTTTACCTTTGTGTATGGGGTTAAACAGTAGTCCAGTTTCATTCTCTTACATGTAGCTGTCCAGTTTTTCCAACACCAGCTGCTGAAGAGGCTGTCATCTCCCCATTGTATATCCAAGGCTCCTTTATCAAATGTTAATTGACTGTATATGTTTGGGTTAATGTTTGGATTTTCTATTCTGTTCCACTGGTCTGTGGGTCTGTTTTTGTGCCAATACCAAATTGTCTTGATTACTGTGGCTTTGTAGTAGAGCTTGAAGTCAGGGAGTGTAATTCCCCCTGTTTTATTCCTCCTTCTCAGGATTGCTTTGGCTATTCGGGGTCTTTTGTGGTTCCATATGAATTTTAGAATTATTTGTTCCAGTTCATTGAAGAAAGCTGTTGGTAGTTTGATAGGGATTGCATTGAATCTGTAGATTGCTTTAGGTAGTATAGCCATTTTGATAATATTTATTCTTCCTAGCCAAGAGCATGGGATGCATTTCCATTTGTTAGTGTCCTCTTTAATTTCTCTTAGGAGTGTCTTGTAGTTTTCAGAGTACAAGTCTTTCACTTCCTTTGTTAGGTTTATTCCTAGGTATTTTATTCTTTTTGATGCAATTGTGAATGGAATTCTTTTTCTGATTTCTCTTTCTGTTAGTTCATTGTTAGTGTATAGGAAAGCAACAGATTTCTGTGTGTTAATTTTGTATCCTGCAACTTTGCTGAATTCAGATATTAGTTCTAGTAGTTTTGGAGTGGAGTCTTTAGGGTTTTTTATGTACAGTATCATGTCATATGCAAATAGTGACAATTTGACTTCTTCTTTACCAATCTGGATGCCTTGTATGTCTTTGTTTTGTCTGATTGCCGTGGCTAGGACCTCCAGTACTATATTGAATAACAGTGGAGAGAGTGGATATCCCTGTCTTGTTCCTGATCTTAGATGAAAAGCTTTCAGCTTCTCGCTGTTAAGTATGATGTTAACTGTGGGTTTGTCATATATGGCCTTTATGATGTTGAGGTACTTGACGTCTGTACCCATTTTGTTGAGAGTTTTAATCATGAATAGATGCTGAATTTTGTCAAGTGCTTTTTCAGCATCTATGGAGATGATCATGTGGTTTTTGTTCTTCTTTTTGTTGATGTGGTGGATGATGTGGATGGATTTTCGAATGTTGTACCATCCTTGCATTCCTGGGATGAATTCCACTTGATCATGGTGTGTGATCCTCTTGATGTATTTTTGAATTCGGTTTTCTAATATTTTGTTGAGTATTTTTGCATCTACGTTTATCAGGGATATTGGTCTGTAATTTTCTTTTGTGGTGAGGTCTTTGCCAGGTTTTGGTATTAGAGTGATGCTGGCTTCATAGAATGAGTTTGGAAGTATTCCCTCCTCTTCTGTATTTTGGAAAACTTTAAGTAGAATGGGTGTTATTTCTTCTCTATATGTCTGGTAGAATTCAGAGGTGAATCCATCAGGTCCGGGGATTTTGTTCTTGGGTAGTTTTTTGATTACCGATTCAATGTCGTTGCTAGTGATTGGTCTGTGTAGTTTTTCTGTTTCTTGCTTGGTCAGTCTTGGGAGGTTGTATTTTTCTAAGAAGTTGTCCATTTCTTCTAGGTTTTCCAGCTTGTTAGCATATAGATTCTCATAATATTCTCTTATAATTCTTTGTATTTCTGTGGGGTCCATCATGATTTTTCCTTTCTCATTTCTGATTCTGTTTATGTGTGTAGATTCTCTTTTTCTCTTAATGAGTCTGACTAGGGGTTTATCTATTTTGTTCATTTTTTCATATAACCAGCTCTTGGTTTCATTGATCTTTTTCTATTGTTTTATTTTTCTCAATTTTATTTATTTCTTCTCTGATCTTTATTATGTCCCTCCTTCTGGTGACTTTGGGCCTCATTTGTTCTTCTTTTTCCAATTTCAGTAATTGTGTCTTTAGACTATTCATTTGGGAATGTTCTTCCTTCTTTAAATAGGCCTGGATTGCAATATACTTTCCTCTTAGAACTGCCTTTGCTGCGTCCCACAGAAGTTGTGGCTTTGTGTTATTGTTGTCATTAGTCTCCATATATTCTTTGATTTCTGTTTTGATTTGGTCGTTAACCCATTGATTAATTAGGAGAATGTTGTTACATCTCCATGTATTTGTGAGCCTTTTTTTAATATAATTTATTTTATTATCATTACTCTACAATTACATGTGCGATATTATGGTTATTAAACTACTCCTTCATCAGGTCCCCCCCACCAACCCCATTACACTCACTGTCCATCAGCGTAGTGAGATGCTATAGAATCACTACTTGTCTTCTCTGAGTTGTACAGCCCTCCCCGTGCCCCCCCAACATTACATCTGCTAATCGTAATGCCCTTTTTTCCCTCTTATCCCTCCCTTCCAACCCATTTTCCCCAGTCCCTTTCCCTTTGGTAACTATTAGTCCGTTCTTGGGTTCTGTGAGTCTGCTGCTGTTTTGCTCCTTCAGTATTTTTTCTTTGTTCTTATACTCCACCTATGAGTGAAATCATTTGATACTTGTCTTTTTCGGCTTGGCTTATTTCACTGAGCATAATACCCTCTAGCTCCATCCATGTTGTTGCAAATGGTAGGATTTGTTTTCTTCTTATGGCTGAATAATATTCCATTGTGTATATGTACCACATCTTCTTTATCCATTCATCTACTGATGGACACTTAGGTTGCTTCCATTTCTTGGCTATTGTAAATAGTGCTGCATAAACATAGGGGTGCATATGTCTTTTTCAAATTGGGCTGCTGCATTCTTAGGGTAAATTCCTAGGAGTGGGATTCCTGGGTCAAATGGTATTTCTATTTTGAGTTTTTTGAGGAACCTCCATACTGCTTTCCACAATGGTTGAACTAATTTGCAGTCCCACCAGCAGTGTAGGAGGGTTCCCTTTTCTCCACATCCTCGCCAACATTTGTTGTTGTTTGTGTTTTGGATATTGGCCATCCTCACTGGTGTGAGGTGATATCTCATTGTGGTTTTAATCTGCATTTCTCTGATGATTAGCGATGTGGAGCATCTTTTCATGTGCCTGTTGGCCATCTGAATTTCTTCTTTGGAGAAGTGTCTATTCATGTCCTCTGCCCATTTCTTAATTGGATTATTTGCTTTCTGTTTGTTAAGGTGCATGAGTTCTTTATATATTTTGGATGTCAACCCTTTATCAGATACGTTTTTTATGAATATATTCTCCCATACTGTAGGATGTCTTTTTGTTCTACTGATGGTGTCCTTTGCTGTACAGAAGTTTTTCAGCTTCATATAGTCCCACTTGTTCATTTTTGCTTTTGTTTCCCTGGCCCGGGGAGATATGTTCATGAAGAAGTTGCTCATGTTTATGTCCAAGAGATTTTTGCCTATATTTTTTTCTGAGAGTTTTATGGTTTCATGACTTACATTCAGGTCTTTGATCCACCTTGAGTTTACCTTTGTGTATGGGGCTAGACAGTAGTCCAGTTTCATTCTCTTACATGTAGCTGTCCAGTTTTTCCAACACCAGCTGCTGAAGAGGCTGTCATCTCCCCACTGTATATCCAAGGCTTGTGAGCCTTTTTGATTTCTTTCTAAAATTTATTTCTAGTTTTATACCTTTGTGATCTGAGAAGTTGGTTGGTAGGATTTCAATATTTTTGAATTTACTGAGGTTCTCTTTGTGGCCTAGTATGTGGTCTATTCTGGAAAATGTTCCATGTGCACTTGAGAAGAATGTGTATCCTGTTGCTTCTGGGTGCAGAGTTCTGTAGATATCTGTTAGGTCCATCTGTTCTAGTGTGTTGTTCAGTGCCTCTGTGTCTTTACTTATTTCTGTCTGGTTGATCTGTCCTTTGGAGTGAGTGATGTGTTGAAGTCTCCTAAAATGAATGCATTGCTGTCTATTTCCTCCTTTAATTCTGTTAGTATTTGTTTCACATATGCTGGCGTACCTGTGTTGGGTGCCTATATATTTATAATGTATATTTATAATGGTTATATCTTCTTGTTGGACTGACCCCTTTATCATTATGTAAGTCCTTCTTTATCTCTTGCTCCTTTCTTCGTTTTGAAGTCTATTTTGTCTGATACAAGTACTGCAACACCGGCTTTTTTCTCTTTGTTGTTTGCATGAAATATCTTTTTCCATCCCTTCACTTTTAGTCTGTGTATATCTTTGGGTTTGAGGTGCGTCTCTTGTAAGCAGCATATAGATGGATCTTGCTTTTTTATCCATTCTGTTACTCTGTGTCTTTTGATTGGTGCATTCAGTCCATTTACATTTAGGGTGATTATTGATAGATATGTACTTCCTGCCATTGCTGGCTTTAGATGTGTGGTTACCAAAGGTTCAAGGGTTGCTTCTTTACTATCTAACAATCTTACTTAACTTTCTTGTTAAGTTATTTTAAACACAGTCTGATGTTTCTTTATTTCTCTCCCTTCTTATTCTTCCTCCTCCATTCTTTGTATACTAGGTGTTTTGTTCTTTGCCTTTAGTTAGTATTTGGGTGGTCTGCTTTCTTTGCTATGATATTATTTTCTCTGGTGACATCTTTTTAGTCTTAGGGGTGCTTCCCTCTAGAGCAGTCCGTTTAAGATATCGTGTAGTGGTGGTTTATGAGAGGTAACCTCTCTCAACTTTCGTTTGTCTGGAAATTGTTTAATCCCTCCATCATATTTAAATGATAATCGTGCTGGATACAGTATTCTTGGTTCGAGGCCCTTCTGTTTCATAACATTAAATACATCATGCCATTCTCTTCTGACCTGTAAGGTTTCTGTTGAGAAATGTGATGACAGTCTGATGGGTTTTCCTTTGTAGGTGATCTTTTTTCTCTCTCTAGCTGCCTTTAATACTCTGTCTTTATCTTTGATCTTTGCCATCCTAATTATTATGTGTCTTGGTGTTTTCTTCCTTGGGTCCCTTGTGTTGGGAGATCTTTGGGCTTCCGTGGACTGCGAGACTATTTCCTTCCCCAGCGAGGGAAAGTTTTCAGCAATTATTTCTTCAAAGACACTTTCTATCCCTTTTTCTCTCTCTTCTTCCTCTGGTACTCCTGTAATGCGAATATTGTTCCATTTGGATTGGTCACAGAGTTCTCTTAATATTCTTTCATTCCTAGAAATCCTTTTATCTCTCTCTGCCTCAGCTTCTCTGTATTCCTGTTCTCTGATTTCTATTCCATTAACAGTGTCTTGCATCTCATCTCTAGCAAATACTTTTAAGGAAGAAATAATACCAATGCTATACAACATTTTAAGAAAATAGAGGAGAAGGAACACTTCCTAACCCATTTTATGAGACTAAATATCAAAGCCAGGCAAAAACAGCACAAGAAAAGAAAACTATAGTTCAAAATCCCTCACAAACTTAGAAGCAAAAATCCTTGACAAATTCAATCCAGGAATGTATAAAATGATTTATACAACATGACCAAGAGGGATTTCACTCAGGATGCAAGTTTAGTTTAATGTCCTAAAACCAATTAATCTAACACACCATATTTAATAAAATAAAAGACAAAACCAAAATGTAATTGTTTTATAAATGCAGAAAATTTATGTGACAAATCCAACACCCATTCATTATAAAAACTGAACAAAGTATAAAAAGAAGGGAGAATCTTCAACCTGATAGAGGGCATCTCTGAAAAACCTACAGCTAACATAATAGTTAATGGTAAAAGATTGTATGCTTCCCCACTAAAACTGGGGACAAAACAAGAACATTTGTCCCGCCACTGCTATTCAACTTTGTCCTAGAGCTTCCAGCTAGTGCAAGAAGGGACAATGAAGTTAAAAAGATCCAGATTGGAAAGGAATAAGTAGAACTGTCTTTATTCATAGACAACATGATCTCATATGTAGAAAAGTTTAAGGAATCTACCAGTCTATCAAACAATCTGGTAGAACTAATAATTGAATTTAGTGAAGTTAGAGGACATAAGATTGATATATAAAATCAACTGAAATTCCATAAGCAGACATCTACAAATCAATTGCATTTCTATATACTGGCAAGGAATAATCCAAAATAAAATTAAGAAAACAGGTCCATTCACAATAGCAACAAATAGAATAAAACACTTAGGAATAAATTTAACAAAAACCATTAAGTAAGGATTTCATGGATAGAAGAAGAGCACACCTGCATTCTTATTTCAGTTTTGCTTCTGAGTAACTACAATTCATGTAACTTCTCTGAACCTCATTTTCCACTACTTGCTTCATAGGGCTGTTACGAGCATTAGAACATATTTACAGTATAAAGCATTATGCATAGATAATCGTACTTAATAAAGCCCACAGATGTTTGCCTCTCCAGCCCTCTAGTTGAAGTGGTGTAAAAATGCACTTATGAACCTTGGCAATTTTGCCACATAAACAGGGGTTGGCTGCTCCACCATACGACAGAGGAGCCGTTCTTCTGGACCCAGTTAGTTGGGATTCTGCTTAGATTCTCAGCCACCTTGTTCATGAAGTCACCAGCAAGACATTTGTCTTTGATGCCACAATTTACCCATTTGGTAAAAGATTACAATTTCCACTTGTCATTTTTAAATATATTCTTTTTAATGTTGTGAAATTTTAGAAGGAATTTTAGTCACAGCATATTGAATAACTGATAGTTCTTTAAAGCTGACATATTTTGAGTATTTTAGTTTGCACCATTGAAGTTACCTTTCTTTTCCTGCACTTTCCTCTTGTTAAGGGCTTACAGCAGCCAGCTCCTTTTTCTGATGAAATTGAAGTGGACTTTAGTAAGCCGTATGTCAGGGTAACGATGGAAGAAGCCAACAGAGGAACTCCTTGTAAGTAAATGCTCAATTATTTTGTTTTACTGCTGTTTTTAGCATTCAATTGTATTTATCAAATATACACCTACTCTCCCCATTCTTCCCTCAATTCACCTGTAAAGGCTAGTCAGGGGAAGGGCTCCTCCCATCTCCCTTGCTGTTCCATTTGGGAGGATAATTGACTCCATAAAATATCATTTTTTTATTATTTCATAACTTCTTATTATTTTCTTATTACTTCTTCTTTTTATACACTTGATTTCTGGGATGTTGTCATAGTTATGAGATATAGCAGAGTAGAGAGAATAGATATTAGCCTGAGCTGGGTCATATTCTGTCTATTTTTATAAAAGTCCAAGTAATATGTCGGGCTGTCACATTTTTAATAGCCTTAAGAATTGTCTCCCAAATCTTCCTTCCTATCACTCAGTACTCTAGCTGTGATGCTGACTGATGGAGGACAAAAATACCCTAAGTAGGGAGATACTCACCATTTATTGATATAATAATTTTCCAGATTAAAAAAAAATTTTTGCTTTAATATTTTCAAAGCCCATCCTCTATTTGTATGCTCAGTTGATATTAGTAGTTAGCAATTTTTGACCACATAAATGACCAATATGTATTCTAGATACTCTGGGTAATAGGGTTTAGGGGTCATCATAAATAGAAACTTTCATGAGAGATGTTATGAATACTAAATCCTATAGGCAGATGTCCTTACTACTGTGTAAACTCTCCAATTCTTTGTTTTTCAATCCTTTTTAAGTCTGTCGAATACTACGGTAAGTGTTCTTTCTAAATATAGGACTCAAATACAGACAAATACTAGGGAACAAGAGGCAGTTATAGCCACACATCTGTACATTAACAGTATATAGAAGATATTTGTGGTTACTTCTAAATTGTGTTAGTATGGTTGCCTTCTGTTGTAACTGAGGAGTAGCAAAATACAAATAGAAATGAATGCTGGCCAGTGTGAGGCCAGGGGTCCCTACACCCCTCGGCTATATGGGGCATGGTTTGGGGTCCTCAAAATTTCAGAGAATGCTTTCCTTTTGCAAAAGGGCTTCGGTATACCTCATGTTGATAACAACCCTTCTGACTCATGCTGTGACTTATTTGGGTTTGGCTCCCTTTACTCGAGGAGGTGAGGCAAGCTAATGGGGCAAAGTAAAATGACAAGGAGAAACAGGCAATACGTAATAGGTGTAATGAATGACGGTAGGTGAGATTTCAAAGTGCCACCTCATGGTTCAAGGATCATATTCAGATGTAGAGGCTGTTGAGGGCAAGAACTTTTCACGTACTCTAATGGCACACACTCAGATCTGATCACGTTGCTTGTATTACCCAGCTTGTTGCTAACCTATCCACGTACCATCTGTGGTACATAAAATGTATATATGTATGTATAAGTGTACTGTTCCTCAGTGTTGAAGTTTATAATTACTAAACACTAACAAATCTAATTTTTTAAAATTTGGGGATAATAGAATTTTACAAGTAAGTCATTTTTGATACTGTCTAGTTTACAGCCCCTTCATTATATACACAAAGAAGTCAAGGTCCTTAGAAACTAAGAAGTGAAAGCACCCCTACAGTAAAACAAATAGGTCATGACAGAGCTGAAGCTCAAATCTAGGTTTTCCATCTTTATGTTCTTTTCACCCCCAAGTAGTGCTGCTCTTTGTAGACATTAGTTATAAACAATAAAATCCTTTGGCAAACTGATTGCATTTTAGGTGGAACAAATAGTCGCAAATTAACAAATAAAGTTTGCCAGTCTAATTTGACTTCTGGTTTTTCTCCTATATTTAATTAACTCTGTTCAATTTTATGTTAAATAACCAAGTAACTGACTATATTCATGCCAATACGTGACATGGAATAAACCAATAAAGAATCTACACATGCCATAGTTAGTGAATTTTAAACCATTAAGTGGTACAAGGGGCCATCCCTCCCACTGCCCCCAGGTTTTCACTAAGGAGGTTAAGGCATGAAAGAGGGAAAAGTTTCATAATCTAAGAGAAACTTGCTGCGCAGAGAAAAAACAAATATGGCTTGAGAAAGATCATCTTTTGGAAGATGAAAGAAAATCACCAGTATGCTTTCTTGGAGAAAGAAAGAAAAAGGCAGAGTGTGAAGGGCAATGGAAATCTGTTGGGGACAAAATGTTCCAGTGATATGTATTTGAGAGAACATATCAAAAGACAGTAAACTGAAGCCCAGTTCTGTTCTACCTCAAGGAGAACACCTAGTTACTTAGCCAGCAATAGTGCAAGAGCTGTAATTTATAATCCAAATCAGGACCATTTTGAAAATGAAGTGGGGGGGTGCTCTTAATCATACATTGAGACAACCGATGTAAATCAGAGGGTATGGTTATCCTGGCCAATAACCACTTAGTAAAAGAATGAATGACTTGTGCTTTCTCCCCAGATTTTCTAGTTCAACAGTGGTCCCCTCTGGCCATTTGGTTATATTAGCAGCCTGAGTATATAACCAAAGACTTGGGGTTAAGTCAGGGAGCTGAAAGGTTGGGAGACTGAGGAAACACTGAAGAGGGCGAGAGGCACATCTGGGATTGGCCCGAGAAAGTGTTCAGTGGTGACTTGGCCTAATAGGGGAGAATTAATTCTGGCAAACTCAATCAACAGCATTCTATGCTGTTGCCACCGTACAGGAAATATGTTTGCTGAGCTAAATTTCCCCATCTCACTTTGCCCTTGCTGTACACTAATAGCAAAGAAACAATAACAAAATATTCTTAATTTTTGTATTCTATCTCTTGTCTTTAGGATCAAATAAGGTGGAATCATAGCCACTCTGGACTTTCTTAGGAAAGATGGAAGTATGCGAGTTCTTCATGGTCACAATTTCAAGGCTGTAGAAGAGAGATTATACTCCTCAGACTTTGTTTTCGTTTACTTTGTTTTATGGATGAGGAAACTGAGGCTAAAGACGTTAAGATTACAGAGAAAGGAGGCTGGTTGGCAAGCCTGAGCTATAACCTTTCTGACTCTTAAACCCTTCATATTATTTCTGGTTTTCATTGTATTGGTGTATTTATTTTATTTAAAATTTTTATTTCTTGTATTATAAAATTAACACATTCCCATGTGTTGTACATAAATACAAAAAGGTATAGAGTGGAATGTCTTCCTCTCACCACTGTCTCACACCACCCAGTATCCCTCTTACAGGCAACCAGTATCACCAATTTCTTGGGGCTATCTAAGCAAATAATGTATATATCCTCCCATCCTTTTGGTGGGTGTATCATGCTATACTCAGTCTTCCATTGAAATTTAGATTGTTTCCAAACTTTTGCTATTATAAACAGTGCTGTAATGAGTAACATATATATTTACAAATATATCTGTGAGGTAATTTCCTAGACCTGGAATAGCTGGGCCAAAGGGTATAAAGCATTTGTCGTGAGTCCTTTGATAGATATTGCCTAATTGCCTTTCTTGCAAGTTGTGCCAGTCTAGATTTCTATCAGCAATGTATGACTTCTCAGTTTAAAAGCTACTTTTTGTGGATAAAGCTATCTGGAAAGAAAAGTTCATAAACCTCCTGAGAACTAGCTGCTTCTGCCTTGATTCCTGTCTTCCAGACAAGAGAGAGATGTATGTTACCCCCCCACAGCCCACCCTTAGTATGGTGTATCTGATGAGGATCTGACCCTTCTTTCCCAGAATGATGTAGCTGTCCTGCTGTTATTTTCTGCTGCTACAGTAAAATAGCTCTTCCTTTATTCACATAATGGGAATATGTTACTAGAACTCATTAGATTTATCATCTGAAGCATGGTGAACCATTTTATCGATTTCATTCTCAGTGTGTTTATTTGGCTTTGGAATTAGTCTTGTTCCCCAAAAGATCACTTCCTGGCTTTTCTTTCATAGTCCACTGCCACTAAAAACAAATCAACAACAATTCTCTATCATTCTGATTAGTGGAGAGGAGAAGAGAAAAAGCTCTAAAAAAAAGTCCTAAAATATTTATATTTGATTTTCAAATACTTAGTTCATCACCCTCTACTGAGAAATTGTGCTCACTAGCAGGAGAAATGCTTGAAGGAAATCCTCCTGTTACCACAGTGCGGGTAGTGAGGGTGAATGTGGGACTGGGCAGCCATGAGCTGGTGACTGGCACTTACCTTCCCTCTTTCTAAATGTCACCCCTCTGGATTACTCTTTACTCTCTGAGCAACAGTAGGGAGGTTTATTATCAAAGGAAAGCATGAGTCATTAGCAGCTTGAAAATGAGAGAGCAAGCAGCCCCAGTAGGGTTGAACTTACACTTTTTAAAATAACTGATGTTTAAACATTGGCTGACAGTGAGGATTTTTAAGTTAAAGAGATATAACTCTCCCCTTCCACTTCTACAGTAACTTTAGGAAAAAAACAATCATAAAATCTAATTTCCTGAGCAGTTTGTTATGACGAGGCTAGCAAGAATCTTAGTGTATCTGATGTCAAGAGGGTCTCTGTAGCCCAGGAAGTCTGTGATGTTATTCCTCACAACCCCCACCCACCCCCAAACTAGGGTGGATGCCCAGAGAACACCTTAAGAGGCGTATGCAGTGATGGAATGGTTACACAGTGCTACTTCCACTTGCCAAATATGTCATACTGAATCAATTAAATCAATATTTTTCTGTGATAAATTCTTTCCTTTGGATTTAGGTGAACGGCCTGTGAGAGTTTATGCAGATGGCATATTTGACTTATTTCACTGTGGTCATGCCCGGGCTCTGATGCAAGCAAAGAACCTTTTCCCTAATACATACCTCATTGTGGGAGGTAAGAAAACATCTGATGACTTTAGGTACTGTCCAGGAAAAAATACAACCTTTTTCTTCTGTCTTCATAACCTGAGTATATTGGCTTTTGTTTTTTTGTGTTTTTTTTAAATTAAAGTATCATTGATAACAATCTTATGTTGGTTTCAAATATATAACACAATGGTTCCCCAGTACCCATATTATTAAATGCTCACCCCCTCTAGTGCAATCACTCTCTATCAATGAGTAAGATGTTACAGAACCATTGGCTATATTCTCCATGCTGTACTACCATCCTCATGACCAACTTATGTTGTGATTGTGAATTAATTGTGCCCCTTTGTCCCCTTCCCCCTTCCCCCTAGGTAACCACTAGTCCCTTCTCGTTGTCTGTGAGTCCAGTGCCATTTTGTTCCTTCTGTTTTGCTTTGTTTTGGTTTTTAAATGAGGAATATAGTGCAGTGCTCTAGCACATGACATATATGAAGTACATGAAACGTATAACACATGAAGTATATAAACCTGGAGAGAGAAGCTCCAAGCTCATTAACCTGAGATGTCTATTGCTTATGTCACTGTTTTAGTGAGTTTCTGTCATCTTGGGAGCAACAATGACCCCTACTGCTTAATTAAGAACAGCATTTACTCCAGATTTCAGTTTATTATTTAAATCAACTGAAATGCATGTGTCCGCTAAGCAAATGTTATGTGGTCCTGTCAAGTCTTATAAAAATATAATAGGAAAACATTTCTAAAAATCTTAATTGATGCAGAAATGCACAGCAGTTTCAATTCAAAGCCAAAGAGCTTAGTTCCTTATTGTATCCCCTCTGCTCCAAAGTGTGAACATATTATTTAGTGAGTGTTGCTCCTGAAGGTGTATTGGAATTGGGATTAGGAAACCCAGACTAAGCTGCAACCAGAAGCTGCTTCTGCAAGTGGGGAGTTTGGTTACAGTAGTAGGAAATGGGAGAGGCTGGTGAGTGATGAGTGGTTAAGCCTAGGGGTGTCTGCCTCACACCTTTATGATGCGGTGAACTCAGTTTGCAGTGATGAGCTGACACACAACTTCAAAGGCTTCACGGTGATGAATGAAAACGAGCGCTATGATGCGGTACAGCACTGCCGCTATGTGGACGAAGTGGTGAGGAACGCCCCCTGGACCCTGACACCGGAGTTTCTGGCTGAGCACCGGGTAGGAGTCTGAGCACAGGTCCCCATTTCCTGTTTGGAGTTCCCTCCACTCTCAAGGCTTCTGGTACTGGGCTAGTTCTCCACTAGCCTTCTTTCACTCCTGCCTTCACGTAGATAACACATGGCAGTGATGATAGTGATATTCCTAACAGCAGTCATCCCTGACACCTCGGGGCCTTTGATGGTTTACAAGCACTTTTACACCCATTACATTTCATTTGCTTCCCTAGCAGTGCCACAGGGGGGTTATTACTTCTACTTTACATATGAGAAGAGGGCCAGAGATACCAAATAACCTGGTCCTGGGCACGCTATAACAGGCAGAAATGGAACTCTTCAGTTATATGATTTTCCTCCTACGCCGTGGTGTATCCATCCTTATAGCATTCTAGTCGCTTTCGAAATACACAGCCGCAGCCATGCTCTCAAGGAGCTCACATTCCAGAAATAAGACCAGTAAACACAGATTTCTCTTGTGTTGACTTAGATTTTGTTTTAGGGCTTTGATTTTGAGCCAGAAGTTGTGTGGGATCAGAAACTGGAGAGGTTTCTCACTGTTATCAGTGAGTGAGTCTTATAAAACCCTATTTCCTTTTTTTTTTTTTAAGTTTTAAAGTAAGTTGTTGAGTTTTTTTTATTAAGGTATTATTGATATACACCTTCTTTTATGAAGGTTTCACATGAAAAACAATGTGGTTACTACATTCACCCATATTTTTGAATCCCCCCCCCATACCGCATTGCAGTCACTGTCCATCAGTCCTACTTCCTTTTAATTCTCCAATGTTAAAGCAACAGGTTTCCTACAAAAAATATGTAAGAGAAAGATTTATTAGGTCAGGTTGGAGGCCTTTAAGCTTGAGGAACCAGTAAGCATATTGTATTTCTGTACAGGGATGTGCAGAGTGTTGAAGGTGAATTGTTCAATGAGGTAGGAAAGAACAAAGGTCGCCAAAGAGCTTCAAAAGCAATGCTTGGGAAGGCCTGAAGCTAAGGGTATTTGTTATAACTATTTAGGATTAGGACAGACCATCTACAGTTCTCTAGCTCTTCTTCATCAACACTTAGCAGCCAGTAGTACCAAAGGTGATAAGATTATTCTCAGCAACCCAGCCAGGCAGGCCCAGGCAGAAGAGGTCAGAGGAACTTGTAACTTCCCTTTTCTCCTTGTTAGCAGTATATCCTCAACTGCAAGTTTGGCTTGCCGAGGGTTCCTATTCTCAGTTTGCTGCCTGTGAATCTCAGACACAGTCCTGATCGTGCTTCACACTACAGTGGCTTCTGGGAGTTGGGTATGGTGTGGTAGCAGTTACATTAGCAAAGGGCATATGGCCTATTCACGAAGGAGTAAATAAGTGAGGGTTAGCATGCCTCAGAAAGATTATTGATCCCAGGGCCATTGCTTTCTTCTCACTGCTGCAAGAGGTATTGATAGTAGTAAAATGGTACATCCTGAGACCTAAAGGTCTTTTATGGCTTCAGGTTCTGCATTTAGGAGTACAGATGTATCTATTCTAGTGAAAGGGCTCTTGGGTGCTAATTTTATATTCCCACTCATCTTATGGAATGAGAGAGAAACCAGTTAACAAAGAAGTGACCTCTTTCTCATACTTTTAGGAACTTTTATTAAACCAATCTCAATAGCCCAGGAAGAAGGTGAGATTTCCTTTCCTTTTTCCTCTTGTTAGCTGCACTTACTAACTAGCACACCGGCAAATCCTCCAGCCCTGTTT
Source organism: Smutsia gigantea (assembly GCA_032199065.1). Lineage (NCBI taxonomy): Eukaryota > Metazoa > Chordata > Mammalia > Pholidota > Manidae > Smutsia > Smutsia gigantea. The sequence continues at coordinate 288,412 of JAVSCE010010012.1, forward strand.
TCCACAGCCTGGTGACTGGTATACAGGGTGAGGGTAGCACTCTCATTAGACCAGGAGAAATAGCTACAAAAAGAAACTGGCTGACTTCATATTTATGACCCATGACTAATTAGACTGGGGGGCTTGTGAATGAATTGTAGAATTTATGAGCAAACCAAAGAGAGATAAAAAGAAAAGTCATTTGAGGCCTGACCTTTCCTTGTTGTCCTTTTTCTGGGCCTGAGAGTATTTACTGGTTCCTTCTGAATGGCACCTATCCTGGATTTTAAATGATGTGCCCTTATTTTCAGATTGATTTTGTAGCCCATGATGACATCCCTTATTCATCTGCCGGGAGTGATGATGTTTACAAACACATCAAGGAAGCAGGTGAGTAAGTTGATGTGCGGTCTCACTTTATGGAATCTCAGAAGCGGTGATGGAGATCCCACCACATCACTGCTTTACACCGAAGAACTGATACATAAGAAATTCATCCACTTTTCAGGTCACACGTTGGATAACAGGGTAAGGTGAGGATACTGACATCCATCAATTCGCAGTCTAAACACCTGCTTTTGATACCTCTTTTAATTTCAGAAACCCCTTCCTCAGCCTCATGTTTTTCTTAATTTCTTAGGCTCTAGCCTTTGGTTCAGTCCTTCTTTTACACATTAGTGTCTCTAGACTTCACTTAGTAATAGAGATTTTGCTTTTTGAGGAAAGGAAAGGAATGCTGCTCCCAGGTTCCATGTAGTCCTCCTGCCTGACCTAACCAGAATGTCACAGTGTTTGTATGTGCTGTTGGGTTAGGCATGTTTGCTCCGACACAGAGGACCGAAGGTATCTCCACATCAGACATCATCACCCGAATCGTCCGGGACTATGATGTGTATGCCAGACGGAACCTACAGAGGGGCTACACGGCAAAGGAGCTTAATGTCAGCTTTATCAACGTGAGTTCCAACCTCATCCCAGTTTCCTGGCCCATTGAGACACACATGCCTCCCACTTCATCTGAGCTGAACTTGCTTTTCAGTCTGCTGTAATGATCACCCCCAAAAGCTCAATGAATGCCTCTTTGCAAATAACACCAGGCCAAGCTCTTTACAAAGAGAATAAAACAGAGGCATTTTATGTCTTTATGGTCTAGTATCAATGTAATGATGTAAGGACACACCACCATCAATTAAGAATGTGTAACTTACATAGTATAGTATTTATATCAAGTACATTTAAAGCAGTGGTTCTTAATTTTTTTTTTTTGTATTGTCTTTTGTAAAAGCTGGTGAAAGCTGTGTGGAATAGTGCCACACAACATTTGCATCCAATTTCTCAGGGCACATGGACGTGCGTTTTAAAATTTGGTTCATGAAAGCAAAGTTTATTGCCTTTTAGAAACAAACTGCTACACATTTTGTATATAAACGATACCTCAATAAAGTTGTTCTAAAAAGGAGAAAGCTGCTAACTATATCTTCTACACAAGTAGTTAACCAGACTCCCTCACCTGTTCACCTAGCTCTGTAAATTATAAATAGGTGAGGTGGTTTCATCTAAACATGATGTATCTATGCAGATAAACCCTAGCTGTTATTAGCCACCGAATACAGAATCTTTATTTTCAGGTGTTTTTTTTCCCCTAAATGTTTTTAAAATCCTAAACATATTCCCTTTCCCCTTTATGATCTGGAAATTATGGGAATACTTTTCATTGGGCTGACAACTCCCCTAACCCAGAGGGTTCATACTATTTCCCCTTTTCTTTAGGGAAACTTGTAGGATCAAAGAGTATCATCTTAATTTTGTGAATGAACAGACCTTCAAATACTAAAAAATAAAACAACTATTCTAAAGTCATAGAATAAACCAGTGATGGAGAGAAAAAAATGCAGTACAATAAATTAATTAAGTAAACGTTCCACTAATTCCATTTTCACCCTGTAATAGTTGGCTTATTCTTGGCTGTACTGGGCAGTGACCTTGTTGCTCCCTATGGATCTCCTTCTAGAATGGAGTTTGGGTTAAGGTGGGCATGTTTGTGTTCCAAGTTTATGTTTTGTCTTAAAAAATTTGACTTCACTGACTCCATGCCAGTCTGTTACTAGGCTTACTCTATATATTCAATTTAGTCCCAGGCTTCCACAGTGTTAGAATTTATCATATAGATAGAATTTTGTATAAGACAACCATCCAGAGATTATCTTATCTATTATTATATTAGAAACATGTAGGATAAATTAAAGCAAAGTGAAATTCTAAAGACGGAAAAGTGTCAATAGAATGCCACACCATGTTTTTTCCTTCCTTTTTGGTTTGGAAGTTCAGAGTGAGTATTATTTCCGAAAACAATTATTTCTTTACCTAGGAGAAGAAATACCACTTGCAGGAGCGGGTTGACAAAGTAAAGAAGAAAGTGAAAGATGTGGAGGAAAAGTCAAAGGAATTTGTGCAGAAGGTAGAAGAAAAAAGCATTGACCTCATCCAGAAATGGGAAGAGAAATCCCGAGAATTCATTGGAAGTTTCCTGGAAATGTTTGGTCCAGAAGGAGCACTGGTATGTTCTTTCCTGCTGGACAGTTTAGGGAATTTCAGGAAAATTTAGGTGATTCTCATGCTGTGGAAAGAATTGTAGAATCCTTGAGCAGAAAGGGGCATTGATGTAAAGAAGTTAACAAATCTCTTCCCCTTATTGGGCAGAACTATTTCAACTGTCCTCCAAAAATTCTTTGAAGTCTACAGAAAGAGGTTACACATTCTCCTAAATAATTTTACCAGGTCTCCATCAAACCTCCAAATCTGGTGACAAGATAAGCAAGCAGCCTTGCCCAGTTTGCAGTTTTAGATAGAAGGAAAGGAAAGAACAAAGAACAGTGAAAAGAAAGCTGCCTCCACTACTGACAGCTGCTGCAGGATCGCTGGATTAGGTGGGAATCCTGTCTTTGAGGAATAGCAAGATCTTTCCCAGCCAAATAAAAGGTGTATGCATAGCTGTTCAGCAAATGAGCCCTAGGATATCAGGAAGGTTCTGGCTGTGAGATTTTTGGATACCATAATAGATTATTCAGAGAGAATATGGGATTTCATTTTTAGAGAACTCTAAACTAGGATAAGGTACCCTTTTATCTGAGTCACTTCCTCTGTTTCTGCCTGGAGTGTGGACTATAGACCAAGTAGCCTTTTTAGAAAACCTTTGACATAGAAGTCAAGGATTGGGTGACTGTGGGTAGCAGGTAGGAACCCTTAGATAAGTAGTGGAGCAAAGACCACTTGCTTAGAATTAAAGCTATGTCCCTCCTCTGGCTTACTTGATCACTTTGACATTACAGAGGGCATTCATTGCAATTTGAAGTCTCAGTTCCTCTAGGGGTGATTTAGTAGGATCCATAGGTTTCTTCTAACTCTTCCTTTCGGTCTCTCCAGAAACATATGCTGAAAGAGGGGAAAGGCCGGATGCTGCAGGCCATCAGTCCAAAGCAGAGTCCCAGCAGCAGCCCCACTCGTGAACGCTCCCCCTCCCCATCTTTCCGATGGCCTTTCTCTGGCAAGACATTCCCGCCTTCCTCCCCAGCAAACCTCTCCAGGCGCAAGACCACAGCCTATGACATCAGTGAGGATGAAGAAGACTAATTTTTCATCCCTCCTTTCCTCTCCCCCTTCTCTGTCCTGTTACCTTCAAGAAGCTGTCTGTTGAATTCTAAATTGCGATGCCAACACTAAGCCTAAGGACGGCCACAAAGGAAAGACAGTTGGGGCAAGAGGACCTAGGATGGGACCAGACAGCCCATCCTCGAGGAGGCATCACCCAGCCACTCCTAGGAGGACGCTAACTACACCTTAGAAGCCTGTTCTGCATCCATATACCCTCCCCACAGGCTTTGCTTTACTGTTTATGTTCATGTGCTCTTTACATGGAAATTGTCATTTTTATTAATTTTCTAAAAGTTAGTCTTTCAAATGTAGTAAGTAGAACTAATTTTTTTGCCCCTGTGGAGTGGGCAAAAGGAAGTATATAATACCCAGAGGCCTTTTCTTCCTGATACACTATAATGTTTGCCCTCTGTCCTGAGGCAAACTGGCTTGCCAAGTCCTTCAAGCAGTGAGCCATGCTAATGGGTGATGTGGGGGGAAATATCATAATTTTGGTTTCCTTAAAAAATGCTAAAAGCTGGGTAACCGTTGCAAATATCTAAATGTACTGCTGGCACATGTGTCCATGTGGAAAGAAGGAGATCTGAACCTAACTCTTCTTACTCCCTGAGGAGCTTCTTGTTGGACCCAGTGTGGTCCATGAAGACACTTATGGAAATGGAAGCAGACCACATGGCATTAGCTGCGGTTTTGCTGCTGTGTTCATCTCAGACAACTCTGTTGCCCAGTTATTTGGGAGCTCTTGTCGGTCTCTTTCCTGCAATCTACCCTAAAAAAAAGGAACACTTTCAGGTTTACTGTGATTAAAGAGGGGAGTGGGACAATACTCAGTCCTATACATAGTCAATTTAGATGAATTTTCTCCCTGAGAATAAGTCCCTGGCCTACTACTCCTATTTCAATGCTTATTGCGAAGCTTTTTACACAGGATATTTTGTAAACGTCTGCAGTTTGACCATGATATTAATCCATGTTGCTCGTAGCGATACTGAATATTTAGAGAGAATTGCATAGAACCTAGGTGCAAAAGTGTAAGGAAACATCCCCCTTTCTAAGCCTTATCTTGACCTCTGTCCTTTTTAAGAATGTTCTTAACTAGAACCAGTGCTCCACACAGTGTTTCTTTTCCTCTGAGAGTTGCAGGGACTTCTCTCCCCCAGGCCACAGCACAGGCTTATGGTGCCCGAGTGGGGCAGGTTTTCTTCCTCCCCAGTGTGCCTGGTGGTGTGGTCCCACCTCCCCTGTTAGGTTGCTGGGGGTGGCAGGGAGATTCACCACTTATTTCACATCAGAGATGCTGAACCTTAACACTTGCTGTTGAACATGAACTCATTGACACCTCCAGCTCCAACAGCTCCATGACCCGGCACATCAGCCTTCAGCAGTAATCCTGTAGTTGGGTTCGGGGGAAATTGCTTATGTGCATGCCCCTTGCAGCCCCCCTGTCACTCATAAATACCCCTTGTGGGGGTGGACTTTTAGTGTTTTCAGCTAAGAAAACCATATTTTTATCTTTTCTTGCCCCTCGGCTAGGGGTGTGAGTATCTCATAGTGCCCACCTGAAACACTGTCTGTAAAACCTGCTCTTCTGCCTGAGGGGCAGAGGCTGAATCACTGCCTGCCTGCACACAGGACTACCTAGGTTCTTGAAACTCACATCACCCAGAGAGGCAGAGCATGGCAGAGTAGAGGCACAAAGGGGGCAAAACCTCTTTTTGTCCTGACGTCCTTTGAAAACTACGTTCTTCTCATGAAGTGCTGTTTTTACTATCAAATCTGGTTTACACAAGCCTTGGCTTGGAATCCTTTTTTGAAACAGTTAATGTTTTCCTACATTACTGAGCTTCCTGTGATCATATACTTGAACTTTTCTGCTTCAGTCTTCCCTCTTGGGGAATTCTGCCTAGTTCTTTCATTCTCCCTGGTATAGAAAGGCAATGAAGTCACCACCGAAGCCCACCTACTTGTTCCCCACATTACCAAGTGTGTTTGGAAAAGGAGAAGCCCAAAATGTGGTTTGCCTCCCTGCAGTCACGCCTCTCAAGTATATTGTCTGGCCCCAAACACTCGGGCCCTCCTCCTCTGCTCTGTCCATGCCCTTGGCATGTGACCTCCAGGCTTGATGAGCTCTGTGAGGCTGCTCAGGCCAGTATGTGCACATGTTCTTGGAGAGCTCTTGCCCCTTTTGGCCTGTCTCCTAACACTGGTGTATCTTCAAATAATTCTGAGTGAAAGCACAAACTCCATGGTGTGGTGTATTAGTACTTTGGAATACTTTGATACTTCAGTTAGATACTAAATGATGTCAGATACTTTGGGATAAATATGATCCTAGATGCTGGACAAGGATGGGTGGATGGAGGGAGCTATTGGGATGATGCATTATTTGGTCATTTGTGCTCCTTAAATGAGGCTAAAGGTTTACATACTACAACCACGCTATGCTCTGTAAATCTAATATTAATGTTAATGTTCCTTAGGTGTTTCCCTCAACCCCATACACGAAGTAGTCAGCCTTAATAGGCCAAATGTGCAGAGACAGGAGGAGAGCCTTAAGAGTTGCTTGGCTTCAGGGCCTTGGAGAATGGAGACAGATGCCCCATGGCTGGCGTTGAGGGGGTGCTGACCTGGCAGGGGCCCTGCTACAGGCTGGGCAGGTGTGCTCTTTTTTTTTACACTACATTCAGTAGCGTAATAGTGATGAATAGAGGTCAGAACTTCAGAGGAATAGAAATGGAATATTTGCCCTGCTGCAGCTACTTCTGATCGGTGGAGACCATTATTCTGCTGAGGTTTGGGTCAGAAGGTTGGGGATGTGAGGAAGTCGAAAACCCTGAATAGGGGAAAAGTTTTCCTGATCGCTGGTGCCTTTGAGGCAGCCCCTGTGTCCCAGTTGTCTTTCCTCCCGGCGTGCGCACAGCTGGCCCGCAGCCCCTGGGTGCTTCTCTGCTGTGGCTCTCCCCAGCACTTTCATCATGTTGCCCTTTCTGGTTTTTCTGGATTTGAGGGTAGCTTTTGCTTTTCTGGAGCTTGTTACCTTTTTAGCTCTGTTCCAGATCCCATGTCTACAGTCTTTCAAAATGAGTTCTATTTTGCTGCTTTTCTTTCATTCCCTAAGAGCCATAACTTCCCTGTATTCTGTCAGTGCACTCTCTCATCAGAAGTTGAACCAGTACAGGTAGGAAAAAGAAAAAAAAAGCCCTTAACAATGCTTTTGACTAATGGTGTTTTTTTTAAGCTTACCAATGTATTTTTAAACGTTATGTTTTTCAAGGTCATATAATGACTGTTCTTGTTTTCCTGTCACAGAATAGATTGTCATGGGATAGAAAGTGGTCCCTCCTTCTGTTTTTCCAAATAACTAGAACATTTTCTTCTTGGAATTATAATATTAAATATTCATTTTCTTCAAAAGAAAAAAGGAACATTTTCTGTCTGCCAAAGTTTTATGTCAGTACTCAGATTGGGGTAGAAAACACAAGGGCTAGGTTTAATATCAAGGCTACTCAGGTAGTGTGCCTTTAGGTTTAAAGTGGGCTTTCCCGCCCTTCTTAAGAAGCCACTGACTGTTTTCAACACAGAGACTTGATTGGTTGGGTTGTTTTGTGCTGAAGATCCTGAGAAGAAACAGAGTGTTGTAAAGAAATGCTAGTGGTGGCATGAATAGGAGCCCCGTCACCAGGGCCAGTGCCCACAGTCGCTGTTCAGTACATCATTTTCCTGTATGAGTTTTATTAATTTGTTCAGAGTTATATTGGCTTTTGTACTTTAGCCAAATAAAGGCAAAGTGGTTTTACCTAATGTCCCATTTGCTGTGTTTTTGACCTGGCAGACATGTACGATATGTTTTATGAACTTGGGGCTTTTACATGTACTCTCAGTTGCTTCGCTTTTGCATCCTAATTTGTTACTTCAAAATCTCTCCATGGCCATATCATCAGGGGAGTCCTTTTGCAGCTTGGCACTGAAAACTCAAAAAACCATTGTCCCACAAAGTGAGGCTGGTCCAGATCCCAGGTCTGATGCCCTCGGTGCCCTAATGACACACTTGTAAGGAAACATCTTCCATCTGTTCTTTGAGACTTTGGGCTCAGACTATTTTACCTGGCTTGAGTTCTGCCCATTTTTATAGCAGACAAACTACCATATACTCTTCTATTTATTTTGGCAAAGCCCAGTGTGAGCTTTCAATATACAACTTTAAGGGCTAATGGTGGCCCTCACAGAGGCAATGTGCCCAGTCAGACTTTCAGACTCCATCCTGTTTGTTTATTATAAAACCTTAAATACTTTACCCAGGCAAGGTACAAAACAATTTCATCCTACTGCGTGATTCACCTTCATCTCTATAGTCAAATGTAATCTGCCGGCTTGTGCTGACAATGGACTCCATCCCTACTAGGTCAAAGTTGAGGGACAGTGAGGGAAATCGTGTGCCCATCTAATGAGTGCAATGTCTCATTCATTGTCCAAGCCCTCCAGTTCAGGTTTTGAGGCTCAAATCCAGGTCTGGAGAAGAAAAAGGTTCATATCCAGCCTTGTCGTCTTTCCTTCGGTAGTACATTCGTGTCAGCACAGTTAGGAGAAAAGTCTCCAGTATGAGGAGGTGACAGTTCATCACTGCAGCATGGGATGAAATGTAATGGAGGTTATGCTAAGTTAGAGAGGCGGTATCCCATTAGCAGCCCTGCCAGGGAGTAGAACAGCGTTTTCTCTAATTTATCATCAAACCAGGACCTAGAGATACTAAGTTGTCACAAGTAACATAGCAGGTCAATGGTAGAGCCAGAACAGAACTTGGCTCTCTACCTTCTGCAGTCTGAGGTTGGCATTACACCCCCTTCCTTCTGTGCATTTTGTGAGTATGACCTTCTGCTTCCTAACCACACTTGTTCCAGTCCCAGGAGCTGAGGACTAAGCTCATGGCTCCCTGGGTTGGCCATCGGGGCTGGCCTCAGGCTGTGGGATTGCAACTCTCCTCTGTGTGATCAGAGAAGTCCTGGTCTCAAAGCCTTTGCTGGGATTTCAGGGCGATCCCTTTCTGAATATCTTGAGCAGAAACCAGGCTGGCCCAACCTCTGTTCTAAGGTCCTCCCTTCCCTGGCCCTCTCTCACCCATCCTGGAATGGGACAGGAGCCCCTATGTGCTCACCTTGAGACCTGACTTTAGAGGAAAAGGGAGGCGAACAAGCAATCTGCCCGCTGTTGGCCAAGACTGAAAAGATGGATGGCTGCAGGGCAGTCAGGATGAGAAGCACCTGCAGAACAGAAAGGAGATGTGAGGGCAGGGGGCCCGATGTCCACGGCACTGAGGCCGGGGGAGCCCCGGCTGTGCCCGTCCTCGCACTGTGCGTTCAGCTTACCTTTGATGTGGGCAGCTTCAGAGGGTGGACTCACACACCTCCCTAAAATTTTGTGGAGTTTTAATTTTTAAGAAAATTATAATCTCATCCTCTACCCAGTGTTTTCTGAGCTCTGACAAGGAAGTGATTGGGAATTCACATTTATTTCCCTATCCCAGCCATGGCTACTCATGAGTGCTTAATGGATGAGAAGGGTGGATGATTAAGAGTAATTCCATCTTGCTCAAGTACCTGGGATCCCTGCTCCTAAAATGATGGGAAATTAACCATTAAGGTGCCCTTGGAAAAATCTCTGCTATGCCAGTGGCTGGGGGAAGGGGAATTAGTGTTCAGTGGGGACAGAGTTTCTGTGTGGAAGAGAAAAAGTTCTGGAGATGGACAGTGGTGCTGGTTGGGCAACAGTGTGAATGCATTTAATGCCACCGAACTATACACTTAAAAATGGTTAAAATGGTAGAGTTTATGTATCTTTTATATACAGTTTTAAAGAAGAAGAGCCTCTGCGCAGAGGCCCCAGGAGCACCACTCATCTTGGTGCGGGCCCTCCCTGAGCGCACTTCCTGAGACACCAGCCTCTTCAGGACAGGCTGGGCTTGTCCAGGCTTCCCCACGATGACCACGGACAGGATCGACAGGCACAGGGCTCTTTCCCTGTGGCCGGACCCCAAGTGCTTCTGGGGCTCAGGCCCTGTCTGCCCCTTCAGTCCCTGACTCCATGTCAGCTCTTCTTCTCTCTTCCTGATGCCGCTTCAGTTCTACTTACCATGTGCCCACAGAGGCACATTTCAGAGGCATCCGCTTAGACCAAGTGAGAATTTATGTGAAATCCGTCCAACTGTAAAACAGTCATTGTGCCTTGGGGGTAGGAGAAGGCGCCAGCAAGGAGACAGAAAGAATGGAGAGTGAAGGAAAACAAGACTGGGCTAGAAGTCATTGCATTTGGTGGAAAAGTTATCTCTGGGCTTAGAGAATGAAACATTGGAAAAAGGGAACAGGCGTGCCTTTGAGAGAATTTTCAGAAGAGGCACTGCGATAAGAAGGGATGAAGAGTTAAATCTGGGTTGATATTCTAGCCCCCTAGGTTATGTGCCTCTGAGGAAGCCTTGTAACATCTCTGGCTCTGTTTCCTCATTTCTAAAATAGAAATAATAATGACTTCTGAGATAATTGTGGAAATTAAATGTATGAGAAGAGCCTAGCACACAGTGTAGGTAGTTCATAGTTACAGCTATGAGCATGCTCCTGCTTTGGTGGTCATGAATTATAAGGTTTAGGAAGTAATGGAGAGAAAAGAAAAGAAAAAAGCAAAGTAGAAGAATTTAAGGTTCGGTAAGACATGTGTGAGGGGTAGAATTGTGTCCCCCCCAAAAGATACATTGAAGTCCTAACCACCAGTGCCTCAGAATGGGACCTTACTGGGAAGAGTGTCATGGTTTTGGTTAATTAGATGAGGTTATCTAGGATGAGGTCACACTGGAGTAGGGTGGGTCACTGTTCCAATGTGATGGTGTCCTTCGAAGAGGAAAAGAAACACACAGTACAGACATGAGATGGCAAGACAGGCAGAGATGGGAGTGATGGGGCTGCAGGCCAAGGCATGCCAAGGGTTGCTGGCAAAGCACCAGATGCGAGGAAGAGGCAAGGAAGGATTCTCCCCAGGGGATTTAGAGGAAGCGTGGCTCGGCCGACACCCTGGTTTTGGACTTCCAGCCTCCAGAACTATGAGACAATACATTTCTGTTGTTTTCATCCACCCAGTTTGTGGCATCTGGTGAGAGCAGCCCTAGGAACTATTAGAACACAGAAAAGGAGAAACTGGGGAGGGGAGGAGTCATTTCTCAAAGCTTAGAAGGCTTAAGAAAATACCCAGACCTGCTTTCAGCCTTTATTATTCTTACCTCCTGACCCAAATCATCTGTAGCTCTGACATGAGTCATCTGTCCGCCCCCAGGGTGCAGTTACCTGGAACAGAGTGAATTTGGCTCCTATGTTCTGCTCGCCCAGGTGCTGCCGGGCTTGACGGAAAAGGATGGCCAGAGCCCAGAGAGCCAGCAGGGTGGACACCCCGAGGAACGTGTTCATCCACAGAGCCGTGCTCTCCTCGGAGATCTGGGGCAGGCCAGAAAGTAGTCAGGGAGGCGGGCCCTTTCCTCATTATCTCTCCTCTCCCAGTGTGGGAAAGGTCATAAAAAGCCCCAAAGCCTTGGTCCACCAGTCTCCCTTTCCCCCCCATGGCCTCTACTTTTCAGCAGCCCCCCTGACCCTGGGGCCCTGAACCAGGGCACGCTGGCTCCAGATATTTCTTCCACAGCTCAGCAGTCCTAAGCCAACCCTGGACTTTGCTGCCCCTTACTCCTGGCTTACGTCTGCTGGGTCATAGACGCCATCAGGGGTGAGAAACAGGCCCACCAGGCTCAGGGTTATCTTCAAGAAGGCGAACTGGAATGGGCCCAACATCAGCAGCTGAAGCGTCTTCCTGAGGAGAGGAAAGGGGTAGGGGCGTGGACCCACAAACTCCCGCCAGCTCCCCCGCGGGGCTCCTGGGCGGGGGCTTGGCTGCCATGAGAAATACCAGCGTGGCTGAACGGGTGGGGACGTAGGAAGAAGCCAGAATGTTGGGAACACTGGGAGCCCCCCTTTCTTGCCTTCCCCTCAGCCCCAGACCAGAGCGCTGCCTTCTGAGCAAGAACCATCAGCGTGGTGACCCCCATCTCATTGACCAAAATGGGCAGGCAGGGGGGCAAATAAATAACCCCAACCTCATTGACCAAAATGGGCAGGGGGGGCAAATAAATAACACGAGGTCCAGTTTGCTCTGTGGAGCTGGAGTTCACAAGGAACAGCTTTAGCGGTGGGGCCTTTGGGGCTCTCCTCCCTCTGCTCCTCTCACCCCGGGTGCCCCGTGTGGGTCCTGACTGGGGGACGCCCCCCGTTCACCACTGGCTTTGCTCGTAAAGCCTCATTCCCGGAGGCTTGCAGCAGTGCTGCAGAGCCAGCAGAGGCCCTGGCGAGGTAGGCAGAGGGCGCCCCCTGTGCCTGTACCCCGCCCCGCGCCCCCCCACCGTTTCCCCCCTCACCTGGACAGCCTGAGCGGGGGGCAGCAGGGGCAGCAGCAGCAGCAGGGGCCTGTGCGCGTGGGCAGCGCCGCCCCCCCCAGCACCCTCAGCACGGCCTCCGGCCCCCCGAAGCCCTTCACCATGACCTGCATCAGCAGGCAGAAGCAGGCCGCATAAAACCTGTGGGGCGGCGGAGCGGGGTGAGAGGCGGCACAGGGCCCGCTCCCCCGCCACCATCCACAGGTGTGACCCTGGAGGCGGGGCGGGGGGTGCCGGGACCATCCCGCAGGTGTGATGGAGTGGGGGGGGGGCTTGACGGGACTGTCCCACAGGTGTGACCCTGGGGGGGGGTGCCGGGACCGTCCCGCAGGTGTGATGGAGTGGAGGGGCTTGCCGGGACCGTCCCATAGGTGTGACCCTGGGGGAGCGGGAGGGGCAAAGGGTCCAGGGCCCTGGGAGGAGGGGACTTTCGAGTGGTGGGAATGAAATGGTGACTGAGGATGAACAGGACCACAAGCTCAAAAGACCCAGGTTAGCACAAGTTGGAAAGCACAGATTCCTGATCATGTCGTTGCAAGCAGGGGAGGGACAGGGGACAGAAGGAGACATGGACTCTGGAGTCCTGGGGGCGCGGGGATCAGAAGGGGACCCCAGGAGGATACCAGCTCAGGGGGCAGGGCAGGACGCTCACGAGGTTATAGCCATCTCCACCAGCATGAGGGAACGAGGGATCCAGAGACCAAAGCAGCAGAACACGGACACTACCTGCTTGGAGAGGAGCAAGAAGATGGTGAAGGCAGGGAGGGGGGCTGCTCACCCTCTGGAAGCAAAACCTAAGCATTTGAGGTGCCATGACTTAAAAATGGCCAGCTAGAAAAATGACTAACTAAAAAAACTTTTAAAAATTCATCTGGCACTTCCTTCTGCATCTAGGATTAGAGACAGCAAGTCCCCTTGAGTCAGGGGCTCTTTTGAAAACTGTCTCATCCTATGTCCCTGTGGTAGGAGTGGGTAAGTTCATCCTTAGGAGTAGGTAGATCAAGATCCATCCCTTCCTTTTCAACCGCCCAGGCTATTAAAGTATCTCTGATGACTTGAGATGGCCCAGGCAGGTGTCATCTGGCAGGAAAGGACCTCAGAGCTGTAGTCTCCACTCGTGACAGACACACACAGCTCACCACAAGGAAACAAGTATCATACAGCCTGAGAGCAAGCCAAAGACCCATGCAGTGACTGTGGGCATGAGTTTCAATGGCCTACAATGTAAGGGGAGAGCTAATATGACCTTGGGGTGGGGGGAAATTCTTGCCTCCTATGCTGAGGAGCTGCGGCCTGCCTGTACAGTGGGAGGTGGGGGGAAGCTTGCTTTTAACAGCAAACCTGTGCAGGGAGTAGGGAGTGGGGCTGCTGGAGGGCTGTGCAGTTTCTCCAGCTGTCTCTGCGGCTCAAACACTGCATCCCACGGCCCGTTGGCCTCCCACGCATGGAGTCCTGACTGCAAATGGAGGTCAGATTACAAACACGCACCCTGAGGTGGTACAGGCCGGCGACCCTTTGCTGACTTGGGTTGTTGCCCTTAGAGGACGCCTCAGAAAAGCCACCGCCTCCTCACCGTGGGTGCAGAGCTGCTCCAGAGCAGAGTCTTCCTCTTGATGGGGCAGCGGGTGTTCTTGTACAAGTAGACAGCATCCTCCAGGAAGATGGCGACTGAGCCCAGCCCAAGCAAACTCATGATGACCATGAGGGTGACTTCCACAGAGCCCAGCGCTGGGGTGGGAAAAGAGGGCAGACTCCAGGGAGTTGAAGACCAGGACTGAGGGGCAGGTGTGAGCTTCCTCACTGAGATCTGAATAGTTTTATCATGTCTACAATTATCTGGTCTAGGCTCCTAGCCATACAGAAGAATGGCTTTTTCTTAGACCTAGAATATCTAACATGTGGCTAAGAAGTAGTCCTTCCTCTGCCTGGATGGGAGCCTAGACCAGATAATTCTAGATATGGTAAGGCTTACCCAAACCAGGGTATAGACAACAAGCAAGTTTTTATCTAATGTAAATACTTAGCAAACATTCTGAATTAGGAGGTCAGCAGGGCCTGTCTACTTGTCTACCTCTGGTGCCAGGTGTCCTGGTAGCAGACATGGGCCAATTAACATGATAATTGAAGCAGAATGTAGTTAAAGGTATATTTTAGAAGCTGTTTAAATTTGATTTCAAAAATCATGTCATGAAACTGGGACATTAGAGGATTTTAACAAAAGAGAAACAGATACAAACAGACTCCCTGGACACTCGACCCATATTGGCCTCACACTCAGTCTTACATTAAATGTGGTCCAGTAGCTCTCCTTAGTGTTGATTGGAATCATTTTAGGAGTTGTTAAAAAGTAGCTGTCCAGGCTCTACCCTCACAGATGCTGCTTCAGCATCTCTGGGATGGGCCCAGTGATCTGCATTTTTAACAAACTCCCCTAATAAGAGTCAGAGATAATAAACATTTTGGCAAACACCCATCAAGCAACTCTGGCCTCACCATTGCTAACAGGAAAAAGTTGACATAGTCACACTATGTGTTTCTGGACATGTGATTCATCAATGCAACAATTAGTTTTCTTTTCTTTTACTTTTTTCTTCTTTTTTTTAAATACTTTATTTTGGTATCATTAATCTGCAATTACATGTGCAATATTATGGTGATTAAACTACCCCCACCATCAGGTCCCCCCCACCAACCCCATTACAGTCACTGTCCATCAGCGTAGTGAGATGCTATAGAGTCACTACTTGTCTTCTCTGAGTTGTACAGCCCTCCCCGTGCCCCCCCCAACATTACATCTGCTAATCGTAATGGCCCTTTTTCCCCCTTGTCCCTCCCTTCCCACCCGTCCTCCCCAGTCCCTTTCCCTTTGGTAACTATTAGTCCGTTCTTGAGTTCTGTGAGTCTGCTGCTGTTTTGTTCCTTCAGTTTTTTTCTTAGTTCTTATACTCCACATATGAGTGAGATCATTTGATACTTGTCTTTTTCGGCTTGGCTTATTTCACTGAGCATAATACCCTCTAGCTCCATCCATGTTGTTGCAAATGGTAGGATTTGTTTTCTTCTTATGGCTGAATAATATTCCATTGTGTATATGTACCACATCTTCTTTATCCATTCATCTACTGATGAACACTTAGGTTGCTTCCATTTCTTGGCTATTGTAAATAGTGTTTCGGTAAACATAGGGGTGCATCTGTCTTTTTCAAACTGGGCTGCTGCATTCTTAGGGTAAATTCCTAGGAATGGAATTCCTGGGTCAAATGGTATTTCTATTTTGAGTTTTTTGAGGAACCTCCATACTGCTTTCCACAATGGTTGAACTAATTTGCATTCCCACCAGCAGTGTAGGAGGGTTCCCTTTTCTCCACATCCTTGCCAACATTTGTTGTTGTTTGTGTTTTGGATGTTGGCCATCCTCACTGGTGTGAGGTGATATCTCATTGTGGTTTTAATCTGCATTCCTCTGATGATTAGCAATGTGGAGCATCTTTTCATGTGCCTGTTGGCCATCTGAGTTTCTTCTTTGGAGAAGTGTCTATTCATGTCCTCTGCCTATTTCTTAATTGGATTATTTACTTTATGTTTGTTGAGGTGCGTGAGTTCTTTATATATTTTGGATGTCAAGCCCTTATCAGATATGTCATTTATTAATATATTCTCCCATACTGTAGGATGTCTTTTTGTTCTACTGATGGTGTCCTTTGCCGTACAGAAGCTTTTCAGCTTGATATAGTCCCACTTGTTCATTTTTGCTTTTGTTTCCCTTGCTCGGGGAGATATGTTTATAAAGAAGTCACTCATGTTTATGTCCAAGAAATTTTTGCCTATGCTTTTTTCTAAGAGTTTTGTGGTTTCATGACTTACATTCAGGTCTTTGATCCATTTTGAGTTGACTTTTGTGTATGGGGCTAGACGGTAGTCCAGTTTCATTCTCTTACATGTAGCTGTCCAGTTTTGCCAACACCAGCTGCTGAAGAAGCAGTCATCTCCCCATTTATCAAATATTAATTGACTGTATATGTTTGGGTTAATGTTTGGATTTTCTATTCTGTTCCACTGGTCTGTGGGTCTGTTTTTGTGCCAATACCAAATTGTCTTGATTACTGTGGCTTTGTAGTAGAGCTTGAAGTCAGGGAGTGTAATTCCCCCTGTTTTATTCCTCCTTCTCAGGATTGCTTTGGCTATTCAGGGTCCAACAATTAGTTTTAAACAAAAGGCTGTGTGTCCTTAATGACTAAGCCCAGACCCTCGTTTATCTAAGGCCTTGGCTGGTTGGCAGACTCTTTCCTTTCTACTTCCTGGCCAGCCAGATGAGAGGGAGAAGGGGGAGAAGAGCCTGTGGGGGCCCGTGCATGGCCCTAGAGCCCTGGTGGTCAGGTAGGAGGAGGGACCGGCTGGTCCGCCCTGGGCTTTGGTGACTGAGGACAGCCCAGTCCCAGAGCTACTGCTGCAGAGCTAGAAACCGAACCACAGTAAGGACTTGCGTGCCTGGCATTTGGATTGGTCGTACCTGGTGGCCTCACAAGGAACAGCCAGGACAAATGTAAATTGGCCAAAAACTGTCCTGTTGATCCTCGTTCCTCTTATGCCATGGCACACGTTTTCTCTGTTTGCTTTCTCCAGGGGAGGACCCTCATCTCTGGCCTCAGTTAGGTCCAATGGTCAATCCAGTGGGCCCGTCCTGCGGAAGACGGCCCTTGGGTTCTGGCTCCCAGGCTGGACTTCAGAAGTCAGAGATAAACCTCTTCTACCACAGGCCATAGAAGGCAGGATTTGCTATTCTTCCTCCCATCTACCCACCCCTTCTTCCACCCACCTCCACTTAGGATGCAGCCCTTGGCTGACAGGGCATTGCTGTTACTGTTTAGCTGACTGAGGCTAACAAACATTTGGACAAACACTGGTGAAGCAACCCTGGCCTCACCATTGCTAACAGGAAAAAGTTAATATAGTCACACTATGTGTTTCTGAACATGTAATCCATCAGTGCAGCAATGAGCCATTCATCAATTACCTCTCCAGTAGGCCTGGCAAGTTGGAAGATGAAAAAAACCGGTTGCAGTTCTTTATTAAAAAGAGACTTTACTTTTCCTCCATGAAAAAATTTAAAATATAAGCATCACAGAGAATTTTTTTTTTTACACAATCTTACCCTTATATAACAAAAATGAGTATTCAAAACCATCCTGGAGAAACACATAAAGGCTTCCATATATCAAAATGATTCAAGATAGATTAAAGAGAGAAGTCTTTAAAAATCAAGCCAGGTGGCCCCAGTCAGTGAGCTACTGTTGAGGACACAGCAGCTCTCCCTCAGCTCCCTCATCCCCCTAAAAAGGAATCATATGCTATGTCTGGGGTCCAGAACCTCCACTCTTTGGCCCCTTTGCTGATGCAAATAAAGGTGATGATCTGCTTTCTGCTGGCACTGAGGATTATATTCATACAAGAGTTCAACAGAGAAACGGCAGGAAGACCCTTGCTACTGTCCAAGGAATGGCTGATGATCACGATAAAGAGAAAATAGTGAAGGTGTTTAAGAAGAAATTTGTCTCCCATAGTACTGTAATTGAGCATCCAGAATATGGAGAAGTAATTCAGCTTCAGGGCGACCAGCGTAAGAATATGCCAGTTCCCAGTAGAGCCTGGCCTGGCTAAGAGTGACCAGCAGAAGGTTCCTGGGTTTTAAGTGCTTTTGGATCACTGAAGCGTAAGTGAGGATTTCCTTGCAATGAGTAGGATTTCCTTTCAGTCCCTTGTCACAGTTTAAAAACCTCAGTTTGTATAATGTAATAACTTGGGGTCTGCTTTGAAGTTGGACAAGTAACTCCTTCATGCCAAAAACTGAAAAGAGCCATAAAAGAAATCAAACAGGAAAAATGGAAAAAACGAGAAATTGTATTTCCATCAGAATTTTGGAAAGACCTTGCTAAGCTTCGGTGCAATCCAAGAAATTATAAAGAGAGTGACGATCAGATCCAATATAAACAGTCTAAACTGCTGAATGTTAAAAAAAAAAGACAGCAAACAGACTGGGGGAGGCATTTTTAATAAATGTGTACTCAAGCTTAAGGTTTTTATTCCATAAAAATCTTATTTTTATGGGGGAGGCTCTTGCAAATACATGGGAAAATGATATTAACAGTTCAGGGCAGGTGGGAAAATAGTCAACTTGTTTAGTAATCAGAGAAGAGCAAAATAACAGTGATATGTTATTTTTTCTATATTAATAATGTAATCTTTATATTATTGACTAATATCCCTAAATTTAAAACAAATGTCCAACACCACTAGAATTAAGTAAATTCAGTAAAAACAATATTATGCAGGCATGAAAAATTTGTGCACGTCATAAAAAAATCTTTGCAAGAATATGTAATAGTATTTGTAAAAAACTTATTAACAGTCAGTAACAAAAACAAACTTATTTATAGACCAACACATATGTGGTCATCTGATTTATAACAAAACCTCCATTATAATTCAGGAGGAAAAATTTTTTTTTCAAGAAAGTACACTGGGTTAATTGGACACCCTTTGGGAATAAAAAAAAACATTGACCCTCCCTCACATCATACAAAAATACCTAAATGTGAAAGTTAAATCAATTAACTTTTTCGAAAAAAACAGAAGTACATTTCACGACTCTGAGCTTGGCAAAGATCCTTTAAAGTAGGACACAAAAGCACTAATTATAAACAAAAACATTGACAAACTGGATTTCCTTAAAATTAAGAATTTCTATTCATCAAAAGAAACCTTTAAGAGAATGAAAAGAGTTAATTCATAATATATAAAAAATTCCTATCAGTAAGAAAAAAAAACAATTTTTTAAATGAAAAAAAAAGATCTAAATAGTTACTTTACAAAAGAAGATGTCCAAATGTTCAAGAAGCATTAAAAGGTGCTAAATACCAACAATCATCAGGGAAATACCATGTGAGATGCCATTCTATACCCATCAAAAGGGTTAAAATTAAAAGGACTGACAATTCCAAGTGGTGGTATGGATGAGAACAATTGTAATGCATACATTGCTGTTGTGAATGTTACAGCCACTTTGTAAAACAGTTTGGTGGTATCTATTAAAGCTAAATATACTCTTACCCCATGACACAGAAATTCCACTTCTAGATACATATTCCATAGAAGCAAGTGCTTATAATTGCCAGAAGACTGTTCAGAGCAGCATTATTCATAATGGCTCAAACTGAAAACAGTCCATATGTTTTTCAACAAGAATACAGATAAAGTGTGATAGATTCCCACAGTGAAATATCACACAGCAATAAGAAAGAAAGAACTACCAATATAAACCACAAAACAGATTAATCTTAAAAACGGCAAGGGAGGAAGCCAGACACTAGAGTATATACTGTTTGATTTTGTTTATATGAGTTGAAGAACAGGGAAAACTGATCCATAGAGGTGATAGAGGTTAGAATAGTGGTCTCTGGGGAACTGCAAGGAGGAGAGAGACACCCTGCTGGATGTTAGAAATGTTCTGTATCTTGATCTGGGTGGTGCTTTCACACAGAGGTAAAAAGGAATCACACTGTATAATTAATATCACTGCCCTGTACGATATGTGGTTTATATCTAACAACAAACCCTATGTGAACAAAGCAGAATGAAAAATTAGCACAATAAAATTAAAACTATGTTCCGAGGATTTGGCTAGGGAGAGAAAGGTAGAAAAGAATTTTAAAAAGAATGGGGCACCAATATCATTATCTTCCACAGTGGTAAGTCAAGAAGTACTGTCCATACTTTTCAGAATAAGAAATAAGCTGTAAGCATAGTATATAAAGCTACAAAGATAATGGACTAAAAATAGTGGCATAATCATGTGGAGGGAATAGAAGAAGGCTGGCACTAAGTGAACTAAATCCTTATGCACTATAGAGGCAGCCACAGATGACATGCAAAAACTGAGAGCTCAGGATACAGCAGGTGCACAGACTGGTGATTGGAAGGTAACTATCCCAAGACCCATCAGCTATGAAAGGACGAGGGAGATTAGATGTGAAATGAGAATGCACAGGGCAGGGCCTTGTTGATTTTCATTAGTAGCCCTATTGTACTATTTGAATTTTTAACCATGTTCTTGTATTGCCTTGATAAAATAAAAATGCTAAACAAATCATTGCAAAGAAAAATGCCTAGAAATACTAAGAAAACATTAGCAATGCTTTCTGAGTGGTGGGACTATGGGCAGTTTTTGTCTTCTTCTTTTCCATCCTCTCCAATTATTCTGTAATGAACATGTATTTTATAGTAAAAATTACGTTCCTTAAAAGGACACATTTTGCTAAATATGTGAAAAAATTCTTACGATGTCATGCTTATAAAAACAGGACATAAACTTGTAGGTATAGTATGATTTCTACTGATGTTAAATAAAAGCATAGAAAAGGAAATTACACTGTGATATTTTTAGTGCCTGTCTCTGAGTGGTAGGACTATACATGACTTTTCCTCTTTATACTTTTCTATATTTTCATATTTACTTTACTGAACCTAAATTATTTCTACAATAGAAATACTTAGTTTAAAAAAAAATACTGAGCAGAGGAATTCAAGATGGTGGCATGAGAGGTGAGAAGGAGAGCTCCTCCCAAAACCCCAGCAGTACAAAAATATAGTTAATTAATACAACCAACCTTAAAACAGCAACAAGAAAGAAGGCTGAACCAGACTGCATACACACCTCACAAACAGAGCAGACCTCACGAAACAGGGTAATGTAGGAAAGCCTTAATCCGGTGGGACCCAAGCCCTTCCCCCACCCCAGCTCACTGGCAGAAGGAAGCGAAACAAAGTGGGGAGGGGGTGGTAGCCTGGGACTGCTTAACACCTAGCCCTGGAGATCTGCTTTGTGAGCAGAAACGTATAGTGTGTGGTGCTCTGGATGTTGAGGAGCTCGGACAGGCAGAGTGCTTGAGAAATTGACATTCCGGCCATTTGTGGAAGAGAGGATCCACACCAGGCAGCTTTGTGTCAGAGGAGGGACAGGCTTCCTAGCAGTGAGAGGGGTGCTGAAGGGGCGGTGTTTGGGCGGAGCTTGCTGCACTGGAGAAGGGAGAGCTGGAAAAGGTTAAGGTTGTCTGGGCAACAGCTGGTCGGGAACTTTGAAGAGCTTCAGGTGCTCCATCGCCCTGGCTGCATACTCAGCTCCAAGGCCCTCCACTGTGACACACACCTTGCTGCACCTTCCTTCTAGCCTGCCGGCACTGGTTTGCAAACTGGCAGTCGCTGTGCTGGCATTAGGCCAGCCAGAGGGAGGCCCTGCCTCCAACAGCTAGAGACACAAAGCACAGAGGCTTACACGTGTGTGCTTGGCCAACTGGCTCTGACACTGGAGACAGGCACGACAGACGGGAATCAGGAAACAGATATTTCCTCCTCCTGGGCACCAGCTCTGCTCTCCTATGACCCCCAACCTCACTCTAGGTGCTCAGCAGCTCCAGAGACTGGAGCTTCTGTACACTAGAGGGCACCACACAGAAATATGAAAGATCAAAAGAACATAGTTCAGACCAAAATCTAACAAACCCCAGAAAGAGGGCCAAATGAAACCAAACTCACCAATCTTCCTAAAAGAGAGTTCAAAATAAAAAACATGCTTATGGAGGTACAGAAAAATATTCAAGAACTCAGGAATGAATTTCAGATGGAGATTCAATCATTAAGAAATTCCATATCTGAAATGAAACATACAATGGAGGGATTTAAAAGCAGATTAGATGTAGTAGAAGAGACGGTAAATGGAATAGAAACTAGAGAAGAGGAATACAAAGAAGCTGAGGCACAGAGAGAAAAAAGGATCTCTAAGAATGAAAGAATATTGAGAGAACTGTATGACCAATCCAAACGGAACAACATTCACATTATAGGGGTACTAGAAGAAGAGAGAGAAAAAGGGATAGAAAGTGTCATTCAGGAGGTAGTTGCTGAAAACTTCCCCAATCTGGGGAAAGAGATAGTCTCTCAAGCCATGGAGGTGCACAGATCTCCCAACACAAGGAACCCAAGGAAGACAACATCAAGACATAATAATTAAAATGGCAGAGATCAAGGATAAAGACAGACTTTTAAAAGCAGCTAGAGAGAGAGAAAACATCACATACAAAGGAAAACCCATCAAGCTATCATCAGACTTCTCAACAGAAACCTTACAGGCCAGAAGGGAGTGGCATGATATATTTAATGCAATGAAGCAGAAGGGCCTTGAACCAAAAATACTCTACCTGGCAAGGTTATCATTTAAATTTGAAGGAGAGATTAAACAATTTTCAGATAAGCAAAAGCTGAGAGAATTTACCTCTCAAAACCACCTCTACAGTGCATTTTGGAGGGACTCCTATAGATGGAAGTATTCCTAAGGCTAAATAGATGTCACCCAAGGGAAGACAGAGAGTACAGAATATGACTCACAACATACAAAGAATGGAAGAGGACAAAAAAGGAGTAAAAAAAAGAACCTTTAGGTTGTGTTTGTAATATGAAGTATACAAAGTAAGTTAAATTAGACTGTTAGATAGTAAGGAAGTTAACCTTGAACCTTTGGTAACCACGAATCTAAAGTCTGAAATGGCAATAAGTACATACCTATCAATAATCACCCTAAAAGTAAACGGACTGAATGCACCAATCAAAAGCCATAGAGTTACTGAATGGAAAAAAAAACAAGACCCATCTATATGCTGCCTACAAGAGACTCACTTCAAACCCAAGACATACACAGACTGAAAGTGAAGGGATGGAAAAAGATATTTCATGCAACTAATAATGAGAAAAAAGCAGGAGTTGCAGTACTTTCATCAGACAAAATAGACTTCAAAACAAAGAAAGTCACAAGAGATAAAGAAGGACATTACATAATGATAAAAGGGTCAGTCCAACAAGAAGATATAACTATTATAAATATCTATGCACCCAACACAGGATCACCTATATATGTGAAACAAATACTAACAGAATAAAAGGGGGAAATAGAATGCAATGCATTCATTTTAGGAGAACTCAACACATCACTCACTCCAAAGGACAGATCAAACAGACAGAAAATAAGAGACAGAGTCACTGAACAATATATTAGAACAGATGGACCTAATGGACATTTACAGAACACTCCATCCAAAATCAACAGGATACACATTCTTCTCAAGTGCACATGGAACATTTTCAAGAACAGATCATATATTAGGCCACAAAAAGAACCTCAGTAAATTCAAAAAGATTGAAATTGTACCAACCAGCTTCTCAGATCACAAAGGTATGAAACTAAATAAATTACACAAAGAAAACAAAAAAGCCCACAAACACATAGAGGCTTAATAACATGCTTCTAAATAATCAATGGATCAATGACCAAATAAAAAGAGATATCAAGCAATATATAGAGACAAATGACAACAATAATTGAACACCACAAAATCTGCAGGATGCAGCGAAGGCCATGCTAAGAGGGAAAAAATATATTGCAATACAGGCCTACCTTAGGAAAGAAGAACAATCCCAAATGAACAGTCTAAACTCACAATTAATGAAACTAGTAAAGGAAGAACAAATGAGGCCCAAAGTCAGTAGAAGAAGGGACATAATAAAGATTAAAGCAGAAATAAATAAAATTGAGATGAATAAAACAATAGAAAGAATCAATGAAAGCAGGAGGTGGTTCCTCAAGAAAATAAACAAAATAGATAAACCCTTAGCGAGACTTATCAAGAAAAAAAGAGGGTCTACGCACAGAAACAGAATCAGAAATGAGAAAGGAAAAATCACTACAGATACCACAGAAATACAAAGAATTGTTAGAGAATACTATGAAAAATTATATGGTAAACAAACTGGATAACCTAGAAGAAATGGACAGCTTTCTAGAAAAATATAACCTTCCAAGGCTGACCCAGGAAGAAACAGAAAATCTGAATACACCAATTGCCAGCAAAGAAATTGAATTGGTAATCAAAAAACTGCCTAAGAACAAAACCCCTGGACCAGATGGTTTCAATGCTGAATTTTATCAAACATTTAGTGAAGACCTAATACCCATCCTCCTTAAAGTTTTCCAAAGAGTAGAAGAGGAGGAAATACTCCCAAACTCATTCTACAAGGCCAACATCACTCTAATACCAAAACCAGGCAAAGACACCACAAAAAAATAAAATTACAGACCAATATCCCTGATGAACATAGATGCAAAAATACCCAACAAAATACTAGCAAATCGAATTCAAAAATACATCAAAAAGATCATCCATCATGATCAAGTGGGATTCATCCCAGGGATGCAAGGATGGTACAACATTCGAAAATCCATCAACATCATCCACCACATCAACAAAAAGAAGAACAAAAACCACATGATCATCTCCATAGATGCTGAAAAAGGATTCGACAAAATTCAACATTCATTCATGATAAAAACTCTCAACAAAATGGGTATAGAGGGCAAGTACCTTAACATAATAGCGGCAATATATGACAAACCCAAAGCCAACATTATACTTAACAGAGAGAAGCTGAAAGCTTGTCCTTTCGGATTGGGAACAAGACAAGGATGCCCACTCTCCACACTTTTATTCAACAGTTCTGGAGGTCCTAGCCACGGCAATCAGACAACACAAAGAAATAAAAGGCATCCAGATTGGCAAGGAAGAACTCAAACTGTCACTGTTTGCAGATGACATGATATTGTACATAAAAAACCCTAAAGAATCCACTCCAAAACTACTAGAACTAATATCTGAATTCAGCAAAGTTGCCAGGATACAAAATTAATACACAGAAATCTGTTGTATTCCTATACAGTAACAATGAACTAGCTGAAAGAGAAATCAGGAAAACAATTCCATTCACAATTGCATCCAAACGAATAAAATACTTAGGAATAAACCTAACCAAGAAAGTGAAAGAACTATACCCTGAAAACTACAAGACACTCTTAAGAGAAATCAAAGAGGACACTAATAAATGGAAATTCATCCCATGCTCTTGGCTAGGAAGAATTAATATTGTCAAAATGGCCATCCTGCCTAAAGCAATCTACAGATTCAATGCAATTCCTATCAAATTACCAATAGCATTCTTCAATGAACTAGAGCAAATAGTTCTAAAAATTCATATGGAACCACAAAAGACCCCGAATAGCCAAAGCAATCCTGAGAAGGAAGAATAAAGCAGGGAGAATTATGCTCCCTGACTTCAAGCCCTACTACAAAGCTACAGTAATCAAGACAATTTGGTACTGGCACAAGAACAGACGCATAGACCAGTGGAACAGAATAGAGAGCCAGATATAAACCCAAGCATATATGGTCAATTAATACACGATAAAGGAGCCATGGATATACAATGGGCAAATGACAGCCTCTTCAACAGCTGGTGTTGGCAAAACTGGACAGCTACATGTAAGAGAATGAAACTGGATTACTGTCTAAGCCCATACACAAAAGTAAACTCAAAATGGATGAAAGACCTGAATGTAAGTCATGAAACCATAAAACTCTTAGAAAAAAACATAGGAAAAAATCTCTTGGACATAAACATGAGCGACTTCTCCATCATCATATCTCCCTGGGCAAGGGAAACAAAAGCAAAAAATGAACAAGTGGGACTATATCAAGCGGAAAAGCTTCTGTACAGCAAAGGACACCATCAGTAGAACAAAAAGACTTGCTACGGTATGGGAGAATATAGTCATAAATGACATATCCAATAAGGGGTTGACATCCAAATTATATAAAGAGCTCACCCACCTCCACAAACAAAAAGCAAATAAACCAATTAAAAAATGGGCAGAGGAGCTGAACAGACACTTCTCTAAAGAAGAAATTCAGATGGCCAACAGGCACATGAAAAGATGCTCCACATCGCTAATCATCAGAGAAATGCAGATTAAAACCACAATGAGATATCACCTCACACCAGTGAGGATGGCCAACATCCAAAACACAAACAACAACAAATGTTGGCGAGGATGTGGAGAAAAGGGAACCCTCCTACACTGCTGGTGGGAATGCAAATTAGTTCAACCATTGTGGAAAGCAGTATGGAGGTTCCTCAAAAAACTCAAAATAGAAATACCATTTGACCCAGGAATTCCACTCCTAGGAATTTACCCTAAAAATACTGCAGCCCAATTTGAAAAAGACATATGCACCCCTATGTTTATCGCAGCACTATTTACAATAGCCAAGAAATGGAAGCAACCTAAGTGTCCATCAGTAGATGAATGGATAAAGAAGATATGGTATATATACACAATGGAATATTATTCAGCCATAAGAAGGAAACAAATCCTACCATTTGCAACAACATGGATGGAGCTAGAGGGTATTATGCTCAGTGAAATAAGCCAGGCAGAGAAAGACAAGTATCCAACGATTTCACTCATCTTTGGAGTATAAGAACAAAGAAAAAACTGAAGGAACCAAACAGCAGCAGACTCACAGAACCCAAGAATGGACTAACAGTTACCAAAGGGAAAGGGACTGGGGAAGATGGGTGGGAAGGGAGGGATAAGGGGGGGAAAAGGGCTATTACAATTAGCACACATAATGTAGCAGGGATGGGGGTGGGGTGGGGTGGGGTGATACCGGGAAGGCAGTATAATACAGAGAAGACAAGTAGTGACTCTATAGCATCTTACTGTGCTGATGGACAGTGACTGTAATGGGGTATGTGGTGGGGACTTGATAATAGGGGGAGTCTAGTAACCAGGATGTTGTTGCTCATGTAATTGTATATTAATAATAGTAAAATTTTAAAAAATGCATGGAAAAAAATGCTGAGCAAAGATAAAGTCCAGATAGGCAAAAATCAAAATTAATACAGTGGATTTCTAAAAACCAATGTCCATTCTGGGGAGGGGACATCACTGCTTGAGGCTTCTTCTTCCCTGATCCCCCACCCAACTGCCTACTGTTGCTTCATCAGCCAGTGAGAGTGGAAACAACCATTTAGCAAAATCTTCAAGGCCAAAGCTTTTCCTGGTCTTCACTGTCCTTGACTTCTCTCTCCTCCTGGAAAATCTGCCTCCCCTCACCTCCTCGAACTCCTGATTGCCCTCCTGGTCCTGACCGTAGGAGGAGAAATTCCTCATCCTCTCCCACTCCTGTGTTCTCCGAAGCAAACTCCACAGCTCAACTCTTCTCTGGTGATAGAGGTGGAGGATTTTCCTACCACTACGACCCCCCAACAGCCATGTGAGCTGTTCCCACCTCCAAGACTATCCTTGCCTTCTGCCTGTCCAGCTTTTCTCTGTGACTTCCACAGGGCTGGCTCCTCACCACTGAGCTCCCTGCTCCACCGTCCCTCCGCAGCCGTGACATTGCCCCAAGAACCCCCCTCGCCTGCCCTCGCGGTGAAGTTATCTACGTATTTATATGCTTATCACCCCTCTCCCACCAGGACAAGGACCTTGTCAGGCTTGAGCTCTGATCCATCTCCAAGGACTTGGAACAATAAAGGTGACTATTTGTTGAATGTAAGAAGCAATCCCTTGAGGATTCCTACTGCCATCTTATTTTATAGGCTTTTTCAGGAGACTAGGCTGAGAGAGTTCAGAACTTTGTCCACAGTCACAGCCCGGAAGTGAAGGAACTAGGATTTAAACCCTGTGAAGCCCACACTCTAAACCATTACCTACTCTGACTCCTGGTGTGTGTTCACATAGACACAGGAGGGAAGGTGGAGTGATATAAATAATCAAATGCAACCCGAAAGGTTGTTTACATTTATGAAGGTGGAGTGGAACACATCCTGACTATTCAATACAGAAATGCTTTGTAGTTTCTTGTAACCATCGGCCTTGAAGTTCTATTCTTTCTCACACTTGCAGTATCTAGAGGCTCCTGTATCCACTTCTACAGGGCAAGAGCCGAGAGAGAAGTTCCTTAACATCCATTGCCTGACATCGCTGCTCTCCATCCAAGTCATTTATCTTCAAAATTGTCCCTTACCTTATCTTTCTGCATCTTAATAGATATCACAACAAAACTGTCCTATAGCCAAAGGATTTCTGGAAATGCGTTAAAAGTTAAACATATTTCTTCCTGCAGAGCATTCTGAAGTTTTTAATCTGATTTATATTGCTAATTTCCTAAAGGGAGTTACAGAATATAAAACTTATTTTTCTATACAGTCTGTTTTCATGAGGTGCTCCTTGATAGTATGTATGCCAAGGAACCCACTTTGGGAAATGCTTGTCTAAGTGACCATTTTGAATACTTACACCTTTGGCAACTAGCAAGTTTCCCACTGTCTCTAAAATACTGAAGATTACTTTTTTAAATAAGGAAAACAATATAAGAACATTAAAAATTGGAAAAAAGAGTATCACCCATAACCCTAGCTAGTTCCTAACCAAAAATTATTTTCATTTTTGCATGTTTGTTTTCATGGAAGTGAAGAGGTTAAGAGCATAGGCTTTGGTTCCTGAGTTCCAAGTAAAATTCCACTGACTGCTTACTGCATGACCTTGGACAGCTTATTCATGCTCTCATTAAACCTCTTAGCACTATGTGTGGCATGTAATATTTGCTCAATAAAGAGTAGCTTTAAAAATATCCTGGTTAAAATGCATACATATTATATTACTGCAGTTACTATAAATATTGTATTCTGTTTTTCACCTAACATTTCATCACATTCTATCAAAAATCATTTTTATAATTATTTTTACAATTATAAAAATTACAAAAATAAAGAGAATAATAGAGGAAACATTCATATACTAATAACCCTTTTTTTCTGGCCCTTCCCACTCCCCATAACCCATTTTACAGAGCATTAGGATATTGCCAATTTTGCTTCAAAAACCACCTTTAGATTGTGGTGCATACAATGAAATGCACCAATGTCAGTGTACAGCTCGATAAATTCTGACGTGTATACTAAAAGTGAAAGTTAATTTTAGAAGAATAAAACATTAAAGAGGTATCTGAAGGCCCTTGTCTGTATCTCCTGAATCTTTTTTCTCTTCTTTCCCTCACCTCCAGGCCTAACTACTATTCTAAAGTTGATGTGTTTCTTTTCCATTTCTGTTTTAATTTCTCACAACATATGTACATACTCAACAAACGATACTGCTTTGCATTTTAAAAAACTATATAAGTGCCATCATCCCACAAAATGCTTTTCCCATACAACATTGTTTTCCTGACTGTTTTCATTTTTATTATGGCAAACAGATGCTGCAATAGCGTGCTTGGACGGGTGTCCTTGGCACATCTAGGAGAGCTCCTCTATTCATACACCTAGAATTAGAATTGCTGGGTTGTAGGAAATGAGACCCCTCAGTGTTACAGATATGTAATTACTCTCCATAATGGTTATACAAATTTATACCCCCACCAGCAACCTCAAAGAGTTCACAGTCCGCCCCAAGTTCACTGTCGTTGGTGCTTACTGGCTTTGTCTTTTTGCCCATCAGAGATTTGTGAATATCTCATTGTTTAATTCACAGCTCCCTAATTCCTAACAAAAGAGGTCATCTTGTATATCTATTGGCCATTTGGGTTTCCTCTTCTATGAATTGTCTATTCCTATATTTTATCCAATTTTTATTGGCTAGTTTTTTTTATCCTCACTACCCATCTTTTGTTGGTTACAGGCCTGGAAATATGTTCTCCTAGTCTATTGTTTGGCTTTTGACATTGTTTATAGTGTTTTTGATTGTACAAAAGTCTGTTTGCTTTACGTAGTCAATCTCCATAATCGTTTGTGCTTTCTTGAGTTTTATTAAAGAAATTATCCTCTACTCCTAATGGTAAAGATATCTTTCCATATTTTCTTTTGTAAAAATGTTTGTGTTTCATATTTAGTTGTTTAATCTATCTGAATTAAAGCTATGCTGGAGCTACGTTCACGTTTATTGATTTGCCACAGGCCCACGCAGTTGTCCGGCATCACTTCTGAAAGAATCCCTGCTGCCCCTCTGATGTGTGGAGCATCTTTCATAGAGCAAGTCTCCACATGGGCTGGGTCTATTTCTGGGCCCTCTGTCCTAGTCCATTTTTCTACTTGCTAGGCCCCTTGAAGTTACTACCTTATTGTTTTAATTACTCTAGTCTTATTATAAACCTTAATCTCTGGTAGGGCAAATACCCCCTTAAAGTCTTTCAAAATTGTCTTGGCTTTTCTTGACCCTTGGCTCTTGAATGTAAATGTTTGGGTCAGTCCATTAAAAACAAATGCTGTAGGGATTACAATTGCAGTCATATCACACGCATTTAAAAAACAAATTATCGAAAGATTCAGTAGTTCTTCCAGGATTGCTCTTTCTTAAATGGCATTTACATTAAGGAACAACAGCGTTTGCAGATGAAGGAGGGTGGGGTTCCACCAGACCCTCCATAGGCGCCTCTTCCGGACTCTCCTGGTCCTATCAGATCACCATTGCCCAGGCTCCCAGCATCAGTATTAGAGTCTCTTTTTCCTTCACTTACCTTTCCCGCTCTTCACTGACACTTTTGCCCGCTCCTTCTTTGGGTTACCTCTGTTTCCCAACCTTCCCTTCCTTCCCCTGATACTGCTGCGGCTCATTCGCTTGTCACTCATGCTGGGCTGGAGCAATAACCTCCAATTTATGTCCCTGCTTCTCAAGGCTCTTCTTTCCTGAAGTCCATCCCGATTACTGATTAACGTCCCTGAAGCACCACGCAGCCCCTCCCAGTCTCAGGGGCTCGCAGGCGCTCCTGTCTGCAGCACTCAGGAGGACGCCCCTGCCTGACATGATCGCGCCCCACCTCACCTGCCCGCCCACTCAGTTGTCCCCTGCCTCCCACCTGTAACCTTGAATCCTGCCCATCGAGCTCCTCGGTGTCTGGGGACCCTCCGGCTCCTTCGGTCTCCAAGCCCACCCCCGCGGAGCCCAATGGCCGCTTCCGCTCTCCAGTGGCCACCATCTCCAACAGTTCCACCTGGACCACGGCAGCTCCCCCAGACTACCGGACCCAGAATGGTCTACTTACTTTGAACCTCCTTCCACTTCTATTTGCACATTTTGTGGCAAAGCAACGTGGGACCCATTGTCAGCCAGGGTTTCTCAGTCCCAGCGCAAGTGACGCTTTGGCCCAGATGGCTTTTTGTTATGGGGGGCACCCTTTGTTTCCAGGCCAGCGTTCCTGGCCTCTATCCACAAGACGCCAGTAGCACTTTCTGTTGTGGCAACTAACCATCTTCTCGACACTGCCAAAAGTCCCCTGGGGGACAAAATTGCCTCTGAGTGACAGCCACTGGTGGAAGGGAAGACCTGTACCACCCGTCGTACTCTCTGCGCAAGAGGTTCTTGGAGCCGCATGGGGCAGCCGCCTGCTGGTGTGAAGCACAGAGGGCCTCTCTGGACACTCTGGTAGCTGGCATTCGCTTTGGTTCAGAGCACATGAAATGAGACCGAGCATTGTACCAAGGACATCCCCATGCCTGCCTCCTAATGCACGTTGACTGCATCCTGTCATTCAGGAAGAGCGTACGCCTGGAGGTGACGGCATCAGGAAGGAGGCGGGAAAAGCCCTCAGGACACCACAGAGACACAGGCTCCTCCTGCTCATCTGTGTCCGGGACGTGAATCATCCAGTTGGGAAACAAAATAAAATGTGGATGTGAGCCGCATTTGCTTGAAGATGCTAGGGTCGTTTGGTCGCCCTGTCTTACATGTCCAGGGAATAAACTGAACCCCACTGCTGCCTTTCACTTTCAAAAGCAACTCAGTAATAAGTTCCAGTTGGCCAACACTGTCAGAATGCTTTTACCGTTTCACCTAAGTTCTAAGAACATTATTCATAATCATCACCCCTCTAGAATGATCTAGACCCTTTCTCAAGGAGGCTGTTATGCAGCCCTCAAGGGGCTTCTGCGGGGCATGGATCACTTGGGCTCCATCTGGAGTCTCTGCGTGGCTCTGGCTGAAAAATGCTCCAGGCCAGTGTGGCCAGTTTGAATGGGCTTTGAGACTAAGCTTTGGGGGAGCCCAACAAGCCATTTGTCTCCCAAGCTAGCTTGTCATGCTTCTCTGTTGGCCACCTGGCTCCTCCAGGAGTTTCTCTTCTCCAAGGCTTTGACTATGAAAGACAGAAACTGTGCCAGCCATCCTCCCAGGCTCTCCAGGCTGGCCAGCTCAGGACCACCTCTCCTCAGCTGCTCTGCTAACAGTGGGTAGACCGCCAGACACGAGCAGGGAGGTGGCTGGCGACTTTGGTCGGTGTTTACATTCAGTTAGATGCTTCTTTATGTTCTAAACATTCTGGGTAAACTATTCTTTCAGGATGTGGGGAGGGAGGGTGTGAATAACAGACTACCAAGATTGACTGGTTACAACACAGAGGAGAAGCGGACCCTGACTTCACTTAGAAGTACATTACACACTCACTGGCATACCAAAAATCACACCCCTTGGCATCATGACAGTTCCAAGGCAGACCACCTAAGGACGAAAAGAGGGTGGCACCTTGTTTCCCAGAAATCCTCTCCCTATTCCAAAAAAACACCATCTAACCCAGTGAATATTCCACCCCTGCTTAAACTCTAGTTCTAAGACCATCCAACCAGACCCTCACCTGCTGCTCACCTCTGGAGCACGCCCACACTCCCTTCTTGAGTGTGTACTTTGCTTTGCTGAACTACTCTTTGCTTGTACCTGCTCCACCAGCTGGTGAATTCTTTCTCCATCAGAGCCAAGAACCCTTTCCTGGGTTGAGGTCTCATGCAGCACACACAGAGCTCTGCCCAGATTGGATTGCTGGGCAATGCTCTCAGCTGTCCTGACTTCCTGCTCAGATGCTCATTTCCTCCTTTTAGTTCCCTCTGGGGAGGGTCCCTGACTCACCTCTCAGAAGCTGAGCTGCAGTGGGGGCATGAGAGAAGCAGGCAGAGGGGATGTTGTAATTGGTTTTTAGTAACTCCAGAAGATCTGCTGTGTACCTGGAAAGACACCAGCCTGCATTCAGAATATGGGAACCTGGGGCAGGGGGTGGTACCAGCTTGGACACCAGTTACTTGACACTCCGTCAAACACTCCTGGGTTCAAGTAGCTTGTCCATTTCCCCTCGAGCCCCTGATTCTTAGGCCCAGGCCAGTGCATAAGGCAGGCTGCCACTTAGGCCATCAGAGGTCCGGCTGCAGTGCCTAAGGAGCAGTCCATTATCCCCACTTCCACTAGGGCAACACCAAGTGCTGGCCATGGAGGAAGAGCAGGGTGGACCCTTAGCCCCAGGGACGGGTCCCCAGTTGGTCAGGGTTCTGTGTGTATCCCCCAAATCCCCCAACTCTGGGATCTTTCTCTCCCCAGGTCAAGAGCAAAGCCAAGTTTCTGAAGGGGTCCCTGAGGTCCTTGGGGACAGCCAGGCCATTAGCAGTCCTGTGTCATTCTGCATGCTGGAGCTGAAGGGCCCAGGGAGGGAAGAAGGGACAGGCCAGAGTGGTAGGGGCCGCAGCTGCTTAGCAACAGGCTCTGGGCTCAGGGCCTGGTGCCCCTACTCACCTGGGGTCAAGCTTTATCTGAGTCCTGTCTGGCTCCATCGTCTTCTCTTCCTCTCTGGCTTTGCCAGCAGGCACTGAGGAGCAGGCAGGCGGCGGCTCCTGCCGGCCCTGCTGTCTGCTAGTCTTCCTAGGGGTAGGCAGAGTGGCTTTGTCTTTCCCTCTGTGTCTCTCTCCTCTGGACTCCTGCGCCCGCAGGTTCCTACACCCTACCTCACAGTTCAGCCTGGAGGAATTTGATCTTCTTGGTTGGCTGAGTTCCCTGGTTCCCGACTCCTCCCGTCCCTAGGTGTGGTCTCTCCTGCCTTCCTCACACAAACGCCTTTGGCCACCCCTTGTCCCTGGCCTTCCCTCATCCTACATCTCCCTTAAGGAGGCTTCGAGGGCAACGGTAGGGACAAAGTTCTCCATCCTCAGCAGTTCCCCCTGATCAGCGGTCGCCCTCCACCAGAGCCTGGCTGGAGTTCAGGCTCTGGCCCCTTGGAGGTGAGAGTCAGGGCCGAGGCCCTTGACTGTGTTGTTGCTGTTGGCTTGGTGCGTGGAAGGGAGGATTAGCTGGAAAAGCCAGTCGAGGTTATGTGGGTCTCCCAGGGCCCACCCACCACATCATGATAACAGGCTTATCTGGCCAAAGGTGCAGCAAATGGGAGAGAAGCTGTTTTTAAGAGGCAGAGTTGCTGAGTGAGATTTCTGGGCATTTTGACAGATGTTGAAAAACTGTGTCAAATTATATGAACTGTTTTATTGATTGGTGATTTCTTCTCTCTCCAGATAGATTTAAACCTACGTGAGGTCAAGCACCAGTGCCCCTAGGTTCCTGGTAAAGAGCCTGACACATACTAAGGGCTCCTGAGAGCTGGTTGCATGATTGATTAAAGAAAATCACAGCAATAGCAGCAACAAGTGTATAGGAAATGCAGTCTGTTCCTTATCCATTTAAACCTCAGAGCCGTTTGTCTAAGTCAAATACTATCTTTATT
Source organism: Smutsia gigantea (assembly GCA_032199065.1). Lineage (NCBI taxonomy): Eukaryota > Metazoa > Chordata > Mammalia > Pholidota > Manidae > Smutsia > Smutsia gigantea. The sequence continues at coordinate 322,963 of JAVSCE010010012.1, forward strand.
CTCATTTTACAGATAAGGAAATTGAGGCTCAGAGGGGGCATGACACCAGGCCGGACAGAGCACCATGGAGGTGGAGAGAGGCAGAAGGGACCTGGGTTGGAGTTTTGTTGAAGTTTAGGTGAAGAATTTTGATAGTAAGAAAAGAGCCCATGAGAGGGACAAGAGAGTCAATTCTGGGAAGGCAGAAGAGGCTCCCTGCGTTGGGTTGGTGAGTAGATACAACCGGAGGATGCAGTCAGTGATGTGGTCCTGCTCTAGTGGGTAGACAGCCAGACAAGAGCAGGGAGCGGGGTGCGGACTCTGGCTGGTGTTTACGTTCATTAGATGCTTGTTTATGTTCTGAACATTCCTCGTAAACCCTTCTTTCAGGATGTGGGGAGTGTATAGACCTGTCAAGATTAGTTGGTTCCAACATGGAGGAAAAAATAACCCTGACTTCACCTCAAAGTCTATTATATGCTCATTAGCACACCAAAAATCACCCCCCTTGGGCCATAACAGTTCCAAAGCAGACCATCTGAGGACAAAAGGAAAGTGGCACCCTATTTCCCCACGAAATCCCCTTCCTATTCTGAGAAAACCTCACCTAACCTAATGAATATTCCACCCCTGCTTAAACTCCAGCTACAAGACCACCAACCCGAACCCCACATGCCACTCACCTCGGGAGCACACCCGCCCTCCCTCCATTTGATTTATTGAACTACTCTTTGTACCTGCTCGACCAGCTGGTGAGTTCTTTCTCCGTCAGAGCCAAGAACCCTTTCCCAGGCTGAGGCCTCCCAGAGCGCGTGGGGAGATCTCCCTAGACTGGCTTGCCTGACAGCAGCCCCAAGAGGGCTCCCGCCTCTTCTCCCAAAATACCTCAAAATATTTTCCGAGGGTCAAGCAGATTCCTCTTCATGTTTTACTCTCCTCCTAAAGCACAGTTCTTTGAACAGGACCATGAGTGATCCAGCCATCTCAGGGCCCCACACCTCCTAAGGTGGAGGGAAGGGCACTGACCCCAGAGGGCAACGGCCTCCCCAGAGGCTGACTCAGCTTCCTGAAGCCATTTCCACAGGAGCCCTCCTGGTCGTTCATCTCTAGCCCAGAGACAGGCCTTGAGTTTAATTGCCCAAAGCCCTGAACTTTAGACTTTCCAGAGTGTATAACATGGTGCTGAGGGTGTCCCAAACTCCTCCAGGACAGAACTGGGTGGTGGGGAGCAAGAAAGCCCGGTAGAAGAGCAAAAAGGCATCAGAAAGTCAGTCGGGTTGATATTCTGTGTAGCGGGGGAAAGAGGAGTTATTGTCTAATGGTAACAGAGTTTCTGTTTGGGATGATGAAAAAGTTCTGGAATGAATAGTAGTAAAGGTTGCATAAGGATATGAGTGTATTTAATTCACAAGCCACAGAACTGTACCCTTAAAATGATTAAAAGGGTAAATTTTGTTTATGTATTGTGATATAATGAGCTATAAGAAATATATATTTGGTAATTCAGGTGACTGAGTTATATTTCTCAGCTGTATTTGGGCTCCATCCACAGCTCCGAAAAAGCTTCAGAGCCATAAAAATCAAAGGGGTACTTGTTTTGTTAATAAAGACACTTGGACCCCACCCAAGAGTAGGGGCTGGTTGTCACCCCAACTCCCAGTCCCCAGCACCGGGAGGGAAGAGGGCAAAGAGGCTGGAGGTTGAATCAGCCAATGGCCAGTGATTTAGTCAATCATGACTATACAGTGAAGCCCTCCCCAAAACCCAAGAGAAGAACATCTTGCTGCCTCAGGCTCTCTCTCTTCGGCATCCTGCTTCTCTTGTCAGGGAGAACTTCCGCCCTTGGGGAAACCAGAATGCTTCCATGCACCCAGAGCCAGACCCCAAGCTCCACCAGGACAGCTGGCCTTAGGCATCTCTTCATCTGGCTGCGGCTCTCGCAAATTAATCAGGCCTAAAGGGAAGGTCCTTGACACCTCCAGTCTGTAGCCTGTGGGTCAGGAGCACAGGGACAGCCTGGGGCTTGGGACTGGCAGAGTACGTGCAGGCCTTACCCTGGGGGATCACATGTCAACCAGCGAAAGATGTAAAAAGACAATTCCCAAAACAACTACAATAAAATGAACTAAAGGTGTATAAAAATAATTTCATAAGTAAAATAAGGAGATAGAAACGAAAAGATCAAGGTATCATTTGTCATCTATAAAACTGGATAAATTATTTTGTTACTATTTTATTATAGTGTTAGTATTGTAATATGGATATGCTCATAATAATGGTACAAATATGTACAAACTTCCTGGAAAGCATCTTGCAAATTATACAAAAGATGTTTTAAATATTCAACATTCATTGACCCAAAATCCAACTGTTAAGAATATACTCTAAGGAGACCATGGGAGATGCAGGACCTAGGTAATGGCGGAGGGCACCGATGGACAAGAAGCTCCTGGAAGTGAGGGAGCAAGCTCTGCGAATAATTGTGGCAAAGAATTCCAGGGAAAGACAACAGCGAGCAGGAAGAACCAGGACTCGAATATAGCAGGTGTGTTGGAGAAACAGCAAGGAGGCCAGGGTGCCTGGCTGGCAAGGAGTGAGCAAGGGCTGGGCATTAGGAAATATGGTCAGAAAGGTAGGGGGGCCAGATCAGGGAGGGCCTTGAAGGCTATGGGAAGGACTTTGGCCTCTGCTCTGGGAAGTACTTGGAGGGTTCTGAGTAATGCCGTAATCTAAGTTTTAAAGGGAGCTCTTTTGGCTACTATTTGAAGCAGAGTCTATTTGAGGTCAAGGGCAGAAAAGGCACTGTAACAGAAAAAGCTTGGTGTCTCTGCCTCTGTTGCTGGGCAGCTGCATCTGGGGAGGTCTCTCCCTGCAATCCAGGCAAAACTTCAAGCCAGACCTTAGGAGGGAGTGCTCTTGACTCTGATTGTGAAAGAATTTGCGGTCAGGTCAAAGGAGTCCCAGCAAGAAAGGAAAATAGTAGGAGTGTCAGCAGCTGTGCAGGCCGTAGGAGCAAGGAAGAACAGAGGGGGCAAACTCCTGCTGTGCATAGGGCACCTCCTTTGCCAACTCCTCAAGCCAGGGTCACCCGAGTCCAGTGTCCACTTGATCTGCACAGCATAGGAATTATAACCCTGCCACCCCAGAATTTGGGGGAGCCCTTGAGCACTGGATGGAGTGCGTTTTTGTTTTGAGAACTTTGCAAAGCAAGGAAAGGAGATTTTGGGGCAGGCTGCTGAAGAATGTGACCAATGGCTGCAGTCTGTCTGGGTCACCCAGGTGATGGGAACATTGCAAGGTCCTCCCTACTCGGAGGTTCCCACTGCGGCCTCCTACTGGGAGAGAAAACAGGGAGAGAGAAAAAGGATTGTGTTAAGACTAGAAAGCTGAATGAAATAGCAAAGACACTTACCACCATAGGTGGAGGTTAGCGAATTCTTGTCTTTATCATAAAAAACAATTGAGGGTATTATGCTCAGTGAAATAAGCCAGGCAGAGAAAGATAAGTACCAAATGATTTCACTCATGTGTGGAATATAAGAACAAAGAAAAACTGAAGGAACAAAACAGCAGCAGACTCACAGAACCCAAGAATGGACTAACAGTTACCAGAGGGAAAGGGACTGGGGACGATGGGTGGGAAGGGAGGGACAAGGGGGGAAAAGGGGGCATTACATTAGCAGACATAATGTAGGGGGGGGCACAGGGAAAGGCAGTGCAACTCAGAGAAGGCAAGTAGTGACTCTATAGCATCTCACTACACTGATGGACAGTGACTGTAATGGGGTATGTGGGGGGGACTTGATAATGGGGGGAATCTAGTAACCACAATGTTGCTCATGTAATTGTATATTAATGATGCCAAAATTAAAAAAAATTTTTTTTAAAGAAGAATAAACTGGGCTTTTTTCACAGGCTAAGTAGATTTTACAGTGGCATGACTCGTGTCCCATTTACCTGCCCTAGTTCACCTCCTTACTGTATCTGTCTTCTTTGCTGCTTTAACCTTTGGGCCAAAAGAAAAGGATTAAGAAAAAAAAAAAGGGTAAAAGTCTTCTGCTCAGCCCTACAGCCCTGCACACAGGCTTGTTAATCATCAAAAGGAATTTTGCTTACAGTTTGAGATTTCTGCAAACAGCCCTTTACCTGAAACTTGCTTCCTCCAAGGAGATAGGAAAATATAAATAAAAATAATGATTGCCCTGCCAAATATTTATAGGAACATTGTGATCAGACCTAAGTCTATGAGCATCAACTACCCAAGGACACAGAGCTCCTCGGCCCTCCTTGGCACCTAGCTGGTGCCCACATGTCTGCAGCCATGAGTCACCCCCTAACCTGCTCCCTCTCCTGTCCCCCTTCCCTAGCGTAAAAAAAAAAGCTTGAAATCAACCCAGAGTTAATATGGTTCTTTAGGATTTGAGTCCACCATCTTTTCCGTCTGCTGGCTCTCTGAATAAAGCTGTTTTCCTTGTCCCTACAGTTTGTCCCTTGACTTATTGGCCTGTCATGTATTGAGTTACCAGCTTAGACTTGGTGACAGCATGGGCCAGTTGGAAGATTATCACAATGCCCAAGCAAGAGAGGTGATGACTTATACTCATGAGATTCGATTTTGAAGGTAGAGCTGATGGGTTGTGTTAACAAATCTCTCTGTAAAACAGGAAATTTAATTAGGGAAAATTTTGTTGCTAAAAGACAGTTCATGAACTGGACCTCTTTCAGACAAAAATGAAGGGAGCAGAGAAACCAGGTGTTGATGCTAAGACGGGTTAACTGATTACAGTAGCTAATAACATTATCAGAATGGAGGGGAGTGAGGTACATGTGTGCATGGGTCCCAATAATTCCATGAAGGCTTAATAGGTAATTCATTTTCATTTTTTTTATTGGTATATGGTCGATATACAATGTTATATTGGTTTTAGATGCACAACATAGTGACTTGGCAATTAAATACATTACTAAATGCTTTCTGCTGGATGTGTAGTTATCCCGTTATCAGACCAAGGTACTACCACATTATTGGTTATACTCTCTGTTGTACTTCCTTTCCTATGGTTAATTTAGTTTATAATTTGGAGTTTGTACCTCTTTATCCCCTTCACCTATTTCATTCATCCTCCCACCCCTTCCTTATGCTAACCAACAGTCTGTTGTCAGTATTTATGGGTTTATTTATTTTTTGTTTGCTTGTTGTGTTTCATTTTGTTCTTTAGGTTCCATATATAAGTGAAATCATATGGTATATGTCTTCTTCTACCTGACTTATTGCTTAGCATGATAACCCCTAGGTCCATCCACGTTGTCGCAAATGGCAAGATTTCCTTCTTTTTATGGATGAGTAATATTCCATTATGTATATGTACCACTTCTTATTTATCCATTCCTCTGTTGACAGGCACTTGGGTTGCTTCCATATCTTGGTTACTGTAAATAGTGCTGCAGTGAACATAGGTGTGCATATACCTTATTGAATTAGTGATTTTGTTTTCTTTGGGTAAATTCCCAGAAGTGGAATTGCTGGGTGGTATGGTATTTCTATTTTTAGTTTTTGAGGAACCTCCATATTGTTTTCCACAGTGACTTGACCAGTTTACATTCCCAGCAACAGTGTAAGAGGGTTCCCTTTTCCCTACATCCTAACCAATATTTGTTATTTGTTATCTTTTGGATAGAAGCTATTCTGACAGGTGTGACGTGATACTTCACTGTAGTGAAGTTTTAATTTGCATTTCCCTGATGATTAGTGATGTGGAGCATCTTTTCATTTGTCTGTTAGTCATCTGTATGTCTTCTTTGGAAAAATGTCTATTCAGGTCCTCTGCTCATTTTTTAATTGTTTCTTTTTTTGGTGTTGAGTTGTATGAGTTCTTTATGTATTTTGGATATTAGCCTCTTATCAGATAAATCATTTGCAAATATATTCTCCCAAACAGGAGGTTACTGTTTTCTTCTGTTGATGGTATCCTTTGCTATGCAGAAGCTTTTTAGTTTGGTGTAGTCTCCTTAATAGGTAATTTAAATTAAATTAAAATTAGGGGATTAAAGATAGTGGCATGAGAGGTGAGACACAGGCTTCCTCCTAAAACCACATATAATATGAAAATATAATTAATACAACTAATCCTGAAAGAGCAACAGGAAATACGACTGTGCCAGACTGCATACACCTGAAGAAAGGAGCAAACCTCACAGTACAGGGTAACGTACCAAAGCTGTGGCCCAGTGGGACCCAAGTCCTTCCCCCACCCCAGCTCACTGGCGGGAGGAAGAGAAACAGAGCAGGGAGGGAGTGGAGGCCTGTGGCTGCTGAATACCTAACTCTAGAGATCTGCTCTGGGAGCACAAACCTACATTCCATGGTGCTTTCATGATACTCTAGTGATCACAGGGTTGGAAAGCTAAGACAGGCAGAATTCCTGGAGAGACTGAGATTCCAGCCGCTTGTGGAAAGCAGGGATCCATATCCGGCTGCTCTGGGACAAAAGAAAGGTGGGAAGTGTGAGAGACTTCCTAACAAAGAAGCCCTTAGCAAGAGGGCTGCTGAAGGGGCAAGGTTTGCAGAGAGATTACTGTTCAGGAGAGAGGACAGGTAGACAAAATTGTCTGGGTGCACTCTGCCCAGCGGGTTGGGAGCTTTGCCATATAGACGCTCATATTTAAAGAGGAAAAAGAAATCTTCCCCCTTAGATGGATCTTCAGGTGCTCCAGCTCCCTGGCGGGCTACACAGGTCCAAGACCCCCTCCGTGATATGCAGCCTACTGTGCCTTTCTCCTGGTCAGCCCCACATGGCTCACAAACCAGCAAACCCTACCCTAGTGTCAGGCCAGCCAGAGGGAAGCCCTGTCTACAGCAACTACAAACGCAAAGCATAGAGGCTTATACCTGTGTGTTTGGCCCACTGGTTCAGGCAGTGGAGACAGGCATAGCAGCCGGGTAGTAGGAAACAGCTCTTTCCTCTCCCCAGGCACCAATAACACTCCCCTGTGACCCCCGACATTGCTTCAGGAGCGGAGCAGATCCAAGGAGTAGAGCTTCTGGGCACTAGAGGGCGCCATATACAAATATGAAATGCCAAAGGAATCTGGTTCAGAGTAAAATTATTAATACAACTCCAGAGAAAGATTTAAATGACATTGACCTCATGACTCTTCCTGAAAGGGAGTTCAAAATAAAAATCATTAACATGCTCATGGAGGTACGAACAGATATTCAAGAACTCAAGAATGAATTCTGGTCAGAGATCCAATTGTTGAAGAGCACAAAGGAGGGCATTAAAAGCAGTTTGGATACGGTGGAGGAGACGATAAATGAAATAGAAACTAGAGAAGAGGAATACAAAGAAGCTGAGGCACAGAGAGAAAAAAGGATCTCTAAGAATGAAAGAATATTGAGAGAACTGTGTGACCAATCCAAACGGAACAATATTCGCATTATAGGGGTACCAGAAAAAGAAGAAAGAGAGAAAGGGATAGAAAGTGTCTTTGAGGAGGTAACTGCTGAAAAAATCCCCAATCTTGGGAAGGAGATAGTCTCTCAGGCCATGGAGATGCACAGATCTCCCAACACAAGGGTCCCAAGGAAGACAACACCAAGACATATAGTAATTAAAATGGAAAAGCTCAAGAATAAGGACAGACTATTGAAAACAGCCAGAGAGAAATAAGATCACATACAAAGAAAAGCCCATCTGGCTATCATCAGACTTCTCAACAGAAACCTTACAGGCCAGAAGGGAGTGGCATGGTATATTTAACACAATGAAGCAGAAGGGCCCTGAACCAATAATACTTTATCTGGCAAGATTATCATTTAGATTTGAAGGAGGGACTAAACAATGTCCAGATAAGCAAAAGCTGAGAGAATTTACCTCCCACAAACCATCTCTACAGTGTATTTTGGAGGGACTGCTATAGATGGAAGTGTTCCTAAGGTTTAATAGCTGTCACCAGAGGTAATAAAACCACAGTAAAGAAAGTAGAACAGCTAATTACTAAGCAAATGCAAAATTAAATTACCTATCTCCAAAGTCAATCAAGGATAGACAAAGAGTACAGAATATGATACCTAATACATAAAGAATGGAGGAAGAAGAAAAAGGAGGAAGAAAAAAAAAAAGAACCTTTAGATTGTGTTTGTAATAGCAGATTAAGTGAGTTAAGTTAAACTCTTAGATAGTAAGGGAGTTAACCTTGAAGCTTTGGTAACCACGAATCTAAAGCCGGCAATGGCAATAAGTACATACCTATCGATAATCACCCTAAATGTAAATAGACTGAATGCACCAATCAAAAGCCATAGAGTCACTGAATAGATAAAAAAAAAAGATCCATCTATATGCTGCCTACAAGAGACTCACTTTAAATCCAAAGATATACATAGAGTAAAAGTGAAGGGATGAAGAAAGATATTTCATGCAACTAATAGGGAGGAAAAAAGCAGGAGTTACAGTACTTGGATTAGACAAAATAGACTTCTAAACAAAGAAAGTCACAAGAGAAAAAGAAGGACATTACATAATGATAAAAGGGTCAATCCAACAAGAAGATATAACCATTATAAATGTATATGCACCCAACATAGGAGCACCTACATATGTGAAACAAATACTAACAGAATTAAAAGGGGAAATAGAATGCAATGCATTCATTCTAGGAGACTTCAACACACCACTCACTCTGAAGGACAGATCAACCAGACAGAAAATAAGTAAGGAGACAGAGGCACTGAATAACACAATAGAACAGATGGACCTAACAGACATCTACAGAACTACACCCAAAAGAAGCAGAATACACATTCTTCTCAAGTGCACATGGAACATTCTCAAGAATAGATCATATACTAGGCCACAAAAAGAGCCTCGGTAAATTAAAAAAGATTGAAATTGTACCAACCAGTTTCTCAGACCACAAGGTTATGAAACCAGAAATAAATTACACAAAGAAAATGAAAAATCCCAGAAACACATAGAGGCTTCACAACATTCTCCTAAATAACCACTGGATCAATGACCAAATAAAAACAGAGATCAAGCAATATATGGAGACAAATGACAACAATAATTCAACACTGCAAAATCTGTGGGATGCAGCAAAGGCCATGCTAAGAGGAAAGTATATTGCAATACAGGCCTACCTCAGGAAAGAAGAACAATCCCATATGAGCAGTCTAAACTCACAATTAACAAAACTAGTAAAAGAAGAACAAATGAGGCCCAAAGTCAGTAGAAGGAGGGACATAATAAAGATTAGAGCAGAAATAAATAAGATAGAGAAGACTAAAACAATAGAAAGAATCAATGAAAGCAGGAGCTTGTTCTTTGAGAAAATAAACAAAATAGATAACCCCCTAGCCAGACTTATCAAGAAAAAAAGAGTCTACTCACATAAACAGAATCAGAAATGAGAAAGGAAAAATCACTATGGACACCACAGAAATACAAAGAACTATTAGAGAATACTATGAAAAATTATATGCTAACAAACTGGATAACCTAGAAGAAATGGACTACTTTCTAGAAAAACACAACCTTCCAAGGCTGACCCAGAAAGAGAAAATCTAAACAGACCAATTACCAGCAATGACATCAGACTGGTAATCAAAAACCTACCTAACAACAAAACACCTGGACCAGATGGCTTCACTGCTGAATTTTGTCAAACATTTAGGGAAGACCTAATACCCATCCTCCTTAAAGTTTTCCAAAGAGTAGCAGAGGAGGGAATACTTCCAAACTCATTCTATGAGGCCAGCATCACTCTAATACCAAAACTGGGCAAAGACACCACAAAAAAAGAAAATTATAGACCAACATACCTGATGAACATAGATGCAAAAATACTCAACAAAATATTAGAAAACCGAATTCAAAAATACATCAAAAAGATCATCCATCATGATCAAGTAGGATTTATTCTAAGGATGCAAGGACGGTACAGCATTCAAAAATCCATCAACTTCATCCACCACACCAACAAAAACAAGGACAAAAACCACATAATCATCTCCATAGATACTGAAAAAGCATTTGACAAAATTCAACATCCATTCATGATAAAAACTCTCAACAAAATGGGTATAGAGGGCAAGTACCTCAACATAACAAAGGCCATATATAACAAACCCACTGCCAACATTATACTTAACAGCGAGAAGCTGGAAGCTTTTCCTTTAAGATTGGGAACAAGACAAGAATGCCCACTCTCCCCACTTCCATTCAACATAGTTCTGGAGGTCCTCACCACGGCAGTCAGACAACACAAAGAAACAAAAGGCATCCAGATTGGCAGGGAAGAACTCAAATTGTCACTGTTTGCAGATGACATGATATTGTACATAAAAAACCCTAAGGAATCCACTCCAAAACTACTAGATCTAATATCTGAATTCAGCAAAGCTGTGGGATACAAAATTAATATGCAGAAATCTGTGGCATTCCATACATTAACAATGAACTAGCAGAGAGAGAAATCAGGAAAACAATTCCATTCACTGTTGCATCAAAAAGAATAATATACCTAGGAATAAACCTAACCAAGGAAGTGAAAGACCTATACTCTGAAAACTACAAGACACTCATGAGAGAAATTAAAGAAGATACCAATAAATGGAAACACATCCCGTGCTCATGGATAGGAAGAATTAATATTGTCAAAATGGTCATCCTGCCTAAAGCAATCTACAGATTCAATGCAATTCCTATCAAAATACCAACAGCATTCTTCAATGAACAAGAGAAAATCATTCTAAAATTCATATGGAATCACAAAAGACACCGAATAGCCAAAGCAATCCTGAGAAGGAAGGATAAAGCTGGGAGGATTATGCTCCCCAGCTTCAAGGTCTATTACAAAGCCACAGTAATCAAGACAATTTGGTACTGGCATGGTACTGGCACAAGAACAGACCTATAGACCAATGGAACAGACTAAAGAGCCCTGGTATAAATCCAACCATATATGGTCAATTAGTATATGATAAAGGAGCCATGGACATACAATGGGGAAATGACAGCCTCTTCAACAGCTGGTGTTGGCAAAACTGGACATCTACATGCAAGAGAATGAAACTGGATTATTGTTTAACCCCATACACAAAAATAAACTCAAAATGGATCAAGGACCTGAATGTAAGTCACGGAACCATAGAACTCTTAGAACAACATAGGCAAAAATCTCCTGAATATAATAAGCATGAGCAATTTCTTTCTGAACACATCTCCTCGAGCAAGGGAAACAAAAGCAAAAATGAACTCATGGGACTACATCAAACTAAAAAGTTTCTGTACGGCAAAGGACACCATCAACAAAACAAAAAGGCATCCACAGTATGGGAGAATATATTTGTAAACGACATATCCAACAAGGGGTTAACATCCAAAATATATAAAGACCTTACATGCCTCAACACCCAAAAAGTTAATAACCTAATTAAAAAATGGGCAGAGGATATGAAGAGACAGTTCTCCAAAGAAGAAATTCAGATGGCCAACAGACACATGAAAAGATGCTCCACATCACTAATCATCAGGGAAATGCAAATTAAAACCTCAATGAGATATCACCTCACACCAGTAAGGATGGCCAGCATCCAAAAGACTAAGAACAACAAATGTTGGAAAGGATGCAGAGAAAGGGGAACCCTCCTACACTGCTGGTGGGAATGTAAGCTAGTTCAACCATTGTGGAAAGCAATATGGAGGTTCCTCAAAAAACTAGAAATAGAAATACCATTTGACCCAGGAATCCCACTCCTTGGAATTTACCCCAAGAATACAACTTCTCAGATTCAAAAAGACATATGCACCCCTATGTTTACTGCAGCACTTTTTACAATAGCCAAGAAATGGAAGCAACCTAAGTGTCCATCAGTAGATGAATGGATAAAGAAGAGGTGGTACATATACACAATGGAATACTATTCAGCCATAAGAAAGAAACAAATCCTGGCCAACAGGCACATGAAAAGATGCTCCACATCACTAGTCATCAGAGAAATGCAAATTAAAACCACAATGAGATATCACCTCACACCAGTTAGGATAGCCACCATCCAAAACGACAAACAACAACAAATGTTGGCAAGGATGTGGAGAAAGGGGAACCCTCCTACACTGCTGGTGGGATTGTAAATTAGTACAACCATTGTGGAAAGCAGTATGGAGGTTCCTCAAAAAACTCAAAATAGAAATACCATTTGACCCAGGAATTCCACTCCTAGGAATTTACCCTAAGAATGCAGCAGCCCAGTTTGAAAAAGATATATGCACCCCTATGTTTATCGCATCACTATTTACAATAGCCAAGAAATGGAAGCAGCCTAATTGTCCATCAGCAGATGAATGGATAAAGAAGAAGTGGTATATATACACAGTGGAATATTATTCAGCCATAAGAAGAAAACAAATCCTACCATTTGCAACAACATGGATGGAGCTGGAGGATATTATGCTCAGTGAAATAAGCCAGGTGGAGAAAGACAAGTGCCAAATGATTTCCCTCATTTGTGGACTGTAACAATGAAGTAAAACTGAAGGAACAAAATAGCAGCAGTCTCAGAGACTCCAAGAAGGAACTAGTGGTTACCAAAAGGGAAACGTGAGGGAGAGTGGGTGGGGAGGGTGGGAGAAGGGGATTGTGGGGTATTATGTTTAGTACACATGGTGTGGGGGATCAAGGGGAAAACAGTGTAGCACAGAGAGGACAAACAGTGAATCTGTGGCATCTTACTACACTGATGGACAGTGACTGCATTGGGGTATGGGCGGGGACTTGATAATATGGGTGAATGTAGTAACCACATTGTTTTTTCATGTGAAATCTTCATAAGAGTGTATATCAATAATACCTAAATAAAAAATAAATTAAAATTAAGAAGACAACTGTGTGTAGAAATAGGGAATTTATCTGAGGAGAAAATGTATTAATGGACAGTGAAAACCATGATGCATCTGATATGTAATGTGTGTGCCTCCATTGCTGCCAATTGACACAAGTGTTTTAAACCAAAGAATAAAATATTTCTGGAAGCCAATCTGTTGACAGTCTGTGTTGGGCCTTGTACTCGAGTCCTGGTGTGCTTTCACCCACTCTGAAAAAGTATCTAACTCACTGGAAAACTTACTCACTATCCCGACCCCTATTCCTACTGATGTCCCTTTACCTATATAACAACTAAATTAAATCCTCAGTTTTAGTGTAGCACAGAGAAGGCAAATAGTGAATCTGTGGCATCTTACTACACTGATGGACAGTGAGTGCATTGGGGTGTGGGTGGGGACTTGATAATACGAGTAAATGTAGTGACCACATTGTTTTTCCATGTGAAACCTTCATAAGAGTGTATATCAATAATACCTTAATAAAAAAAATAATACTAAAAAAAACCTCTATTTTATTTATCAGCTTACCTTGCAACCTGGGCCCAATAAATAGGGCAGCTCTTACAATACTGCTGAACACATGAAGAAAATATGGAGCATGTTAATTATATTCCTATGTTTTAGCTTCTTAGGGACGTGAGAGTTCACAGCGAAGGATACCATCAACAGAAGAAAAGAGCAACCTGCTGTTTGTGAGGATGATCATAAAAAACCCTCAAGGGTTATGAGGGGGCAAAGCAATCCTTTAATGTTATTTGGCAGTCAAAAAGACCAAATTGATTTTATTCTTCTGAATTTGGGGCCCAGTATCAGAAAACAGCAACATCAAAAAATGTTGTCACTATGTAAGTGTACAGGTGCCTAAGGATAAGAAATGGTCATAGTGTTAGTTGTGTTATTAATCAGACTAATGATCCTTTACATAGCATAGCAAAAGGCAACATAAACATTTAACATTTTCAGCATTTTTTAGAAGTGAGGGGTCTCCTATCATAATACTAATTTTCTTATAATTATCTAGGGTCATAAAATTTCCAAAAACAGCAAAAAAGCATATAAGTGGATAGTCCTCATTAAGATGACTTATTTAGGTTAGGTGAGACAATAACTCAACCAATTAAAGCCAGAGCAGAAGTTGCAGCCACTGAGGTCCAGGACACGAAAGCTGGAGGCAAAACCCCATGTCCAGCTTGTGTCCCTGCAGGACTTCCTGGGGGACAGTACTCTGACTCCACCCCAGCCTTTGCCCCCCCAGGAGGACAACTGGGCATTGTGGTTTGACTGTGCAGGAGATCAAGGCCCCACCATGGGGATGGGGTGGGCACCAGAGGCCACATATAGATTCAGCAAGTTATTGGTCTTCCACGAATGTACAATGTGTCCTGGATGCAGGAGCTAAATGTCCTTTGATTTATGGTAACCCTGAGCATTTCCCTGGGACCCCTGCTGTGATAGATGGCTATGGGGGTAAGGCAGTTGCAGTGAAGAAAGCCCAAATCCCATTGGGGATAGGCCATTTACCCCCAAAGGAGTATACTGTGTACATTTCTCCCATTCCTGGATATATTTTGGGAGTAGATACCCTGAAGGGCCTCTCGTTACAGACCACTGCTAGCGAGTTCAGACTGAGGTTATGTGTGGTAAAGTCTGTTCTGAGGGGACATGCTCAGTATCCTCCTATAGCTCTTCCTGTACCTCAGCGGGTAACAAATACTAAGCAGTATAAATTGCCTGGGGGGCACAAGGAAATTGGAGAAACTCTACAGGAGTTGGAGAAGTTGGGCATCATAAAGCCCACTCATAGTCCTTTTAATTATCCAGTGTGGTCAGTGAAAAAGCCTAATGGCTCCTGGCATATGACCTTGGATTACAAGGAATCGAATGAAGTCACACCTCCTTTGCAAGCTGCTGTCCCCTCTATAGAAGCCCTTATGGACACCCTCAGTAATGAACTAGGGACGTATCATTATGTTGTGGACTTTGCTAATGCTTTCTTCTCTATTGACATAGCACAGGAAAGTCAGAAACAGTTTACCTTCACATGGGAAGGTCAGCAGTGGCCATTCACTGTCCTTCCACAGGGATAGCTCCACAGTCCCACCATTTGTCATGGACTTGTAACCCAGGGCTTGGCCACATGGGAGAAACTGCAAACAGTGCGGCTGTCTCACTACATTGATGATATTATGCTTACGTCTGATTCTCTTGCAGATTGAGAAGGGGCAGTTC